>ML789358.1:136817-171564 GCA_009831015.1 Picea engelmannii
GAAAATATAAATGAGACCCATTAATGGTGAACAATAGGGAAAATGAAGTGACATGGTGGTGAATAATGAGTGATATAATGGAAGCATATGTGAAAAATGTATGGTAATGAGTGATATTTGTATGACGTTTTGAAGCCCAAACAGACACCCCCTTGCCCATGTATACAACGCGTCAAAGAGAAGACGAATGCTTCCTCATGTGTGTATAGGGAACGTACATAACCCGTGCCTCCTGAAATTGTTTTTTCCCTTTTGGACACGCGTCTTGTTGTGGACAGAGCACATCGAGCTCTTAACAGAGAGCGTCGAGGTATAACATTTTTGGGCTTTTCTCTTGTTCCGAAAAGGAAACGTTTTTTGGTTAGATTTAATCCAGAAAGGGGGAGACAAATGTGAACAGGAGATTCATGGTGGATAGAAATGGTCAAACACTAGTATGAGGTCCAGTTTTAATGGGTAAGAACTATGATGTATTGTCTATTAAGATGAAAAATTTTCTCTGGTCTGAAGATTGTTGGGAAGCAGTAGTTAATGGATTTCAGGAACCAGATCCAGGGGATCTACAAGCAATGAAAAATGCATAGAGAAATCTCCTCGGAGCACTCAGGAAGAACGATACCAAATCCCTATGGCTCATCCAACAAGGGTTAGAGGAATACATTTTCCCCAAAGTTGCAGCAGTGGATCATGCTAAACATGCATGGGATACTGTTGAAATAGCCTATCAGGGCATGGATGATGTAAAAAATGCAAAGTTGCAGACACTAGGGAATATTCTTGAGACTCTTCAAATAAAGGATTCGAAATCTGTGAATCATTTTATGACCCATGTCATGAACCTCGTGAATCAGTTGCGTACCGATGGAGAAAACATTCAAGAGAAAAAAGGTCATTGAGAAGGAACTTCAAAGCCTCCTTGATAAGTTTAATATGGTCATGGTAACCATAGAAGAGTCAACATATATGTCATAATTGACAGTTGAAGAACTCACGGGATCTATGTTAAACCATGAAACTAGGTTCAGTTGAAATAGTAAATCTTTGGAGAAAGCATTTTAGTTGTAGGCCTCCATAAGCAGAGGTAGAGGTGGAGGGAATAGAAGCAAAGGAAGACGAGGCATAGGTCACTCTCAAACATGAGATATATCAACTTCAAAATGTTCATAAGAGAGTTAACAGTCAGAACAACCACAAAGACACTCTCAGAATCAAAGGGGGAGATGCGGAAATTTAATCATCCAAGATGGACTAACAAATCAAGGATCGAGTACTATTATTTCAAGAAATTTGGTTACTACGTAAGTGAATGAAAAAAGTATCAAGTATATATGAATATGGGCTGAGCAAATGTTACCAACATTGAAGAAAGAACATCTGAATCAATGTTCTTCTCATGTCACGTTACAGAAAAAGAAAGCAACAATCATAATATTTGGTTGTTCGATAGTGGCTGCAAACAACCATATGATAGGTAACAAAGATTTTTTTTCTAGTTTAGATAGCTTTGTCACATCTCAAATTAAATTGGGAGATGATTATCAAAACAAAGTTGTAGGCAAGGGTATAATTTATGTATTAACCAAACAAGATGACAAGAAGGATATTCATGATGTCTATGATGTACTTGGTCTTAGACATAATATAATGAGTGTAGGCCATAAGAATGAACATGGTATAAGGTCATTTTTTAAGGTTCCAAGTTCACAATCTTAGACAAACCACCCACTAAGAAAGTTATAGCTACAATAGAAATAACCAAAAATAGAATGTTCCCTTTGATATTAAGGAATGTAAGTTTGTCACAGTCATATGCCCAAAATGTATCAAGATTAGATGAGACTTGGTTGTGGCATCTTAGATATGGTCATTTACCATTTAGCAGTCTTAGTATTTTATAGAACAAATCTATGGTCAAAGTTTTTCCCATTATAAATGAATAGAAAAGTTCTTGTGAGAGTTGTATTTTGGCCAAACACAAAGGGATAGTTTTCCCAATGCTTCCTACAAAGAAAAATAACACCTTGGACTAGTGCATACAGACCGTTGTGGTCCACTGCAAACTCAGTTAATAGGAGGCATCTATTATTTTCTAACATTTATTGATGATTTTAGCAGAAAAGCATGGGTCTATTTTCTCAAGCACAAATCAGAGACATTTGAAAAATTCATAGAAATTAAATCTTTCACATAGAAACAGACTAGAAAGTACATCAAAGTAATAAAATCATTTCGAGGAGGTGAGTATGACTCCAAGGAATTTTTAACATATTGAAAGCAACATGGAATCAAGAGATAGTTTACCACAAGATACACTCCCAAACATAATGGAGTATTTGAAAGGAAGAATCAAACAATGATGAATATGGCCAGAAGTATGCTAAAGGCTAAGAATTTGTCAAATGAATACTAGGGTGAAGCAGTGGCATACTCAGTTTATATTTTAAATTTTTCACCAATGAATAGTATGAAATATCAAGCTCCTCAAGAAGCCTGGAGTGGTATGAAATCTAACATTTCTCATTTTCAAGTTTTTGGCTGTGTAGCTTATGCTCATGTTCCTGAAGAGACGAGGAGAAAGCTTGATGATAGAATGGGAAAATGTGTATTTGTGGGACATAGTGAATAGTCTAAATCATATAGGGTGTATAATCATATTACCAAGAAGTTGATAATAAGAAGAGCTATGAAATTCCAAGAAGATAAATCTTGGGATAGCCAAACAAGTGAAATACTTGTAGATCAAATTGATTCTATACATGAAGATAAGAAGGTGGAAGCTACAGGACAATAAACTTGTCCACCAAGCCTTCCAAGATTTCAAGTACAAGTCCAGGTAGAACAAACAAAACATAGTTCTTCTTCTAGTAATGATTTTGATCCCACTATAGAAAACTTAAGGAACCAAAGAACAAGAATCTTGAGAGAAATTTATGAGCAAAATGATGACATGGATCAACAAGCACAATTTTCTTTGTTATCCTATCAACCAGTATACTTTGAAGAAGAAGTCACAAAATAAAAATGGGTTGATGGAATGAATGAAGAAATTGAAGAAAATGAAAGAAACAACACATGGGATCTAGTTGATCCAGGTGGATATTGGTGGCCACCCACCTATTCCAACTGGCTCCTCATGTCCATTTTGTTGAGCACATCTTTTTGTACTACTTTATAATTGTGAGTTATACATTTATGGGGTTTTATGAAGCCTCACACATTATCCAAGTGGATACGGGTGGCCTCTCGCATATTCCAACTGGCTTATTTTGTATGTTTTCATGTCATCACATCTTGTTGTACTTTCAAGGTTGTTTTGGGGCCCTAAACATTGTTTTTTTGGCTCGCCACAATCAAACTATAGACAAAGTTATATTCTAATAGGGGATTGTGTATTTTTTTGAAATACCTTTCCAATGGGCTATCACACACGTAAAACAAAGGTCGTATGCAAAAGTTATGATCCTAGGAAGTTGAGGCACCAAATTACACCAACTTACCCATGGGGCCCACATGACTTTTGGCATTTCACCTTCTAGGGTTAGGTTTTTGGATGTATATGGTTGTGGAATAAATGAGTAATATGAAAAGGGCATATGGAGCCTCATGTAATCCATTCTGCTCAGACGAATTCCCGTAGCAGCCACATCTCTTCTCAGAGATAACTACCGCCATTCGAGCAAGTTTCAGTTCTGCAGTTTTACAATTTCATCCTATTTCATTATTTAATATAAGATATTGTTCACTGAATATTTTTGTTATTATTCCTATCTCTATGTTATTCTATTCAGTCTGTTAATAAGTTTGTTCTGCTCCTAAATCCGGATCATTGGTATCAGAGCAGTCTTCTCTTCATTTATTTATTTTTGTGTATGTCCCTGACAAGATCTGTTTACAAGAAGTTGGGACTCAAACCAATTGAGCCATTACCAGATCGGTCATGCCGAGATTGGAAAAAAACATTTTGAGACGAAAAGAAAGATGATGGAGCAGGAGATCCTATGAAAATGTTGCTCGAGTAATCTCTCATGCAACAAAGGAATGAAATGATGGACAACTTCACGCAGATCCTTTGATAGTTTCCCACAGGAGAAGCCTCTTCATCACGCGGCCATGCAACCCCCTTCAAGGTATAGGTAAATTTTGATATTACATTATTTGAAGGAATAATATATGCAGATGTTGTAGATAAATGGTTGAATTTGCTCGAAGGATGTTTTTTAGTCCACAATTTTTCCGATCGGGAAAAGATCACTTTTGCACTCCTCAAGGTCGTTCCCCATGTTAAATAATGGTGGGATACTTACTCTGAGCAAAGGGTCGTGGAGGAATCTGCAATATTTGTGGTGGACCCTACATGAGATTCCTTTCGAAACGCCATTAAATAACAATACACCTTGTTGGAAGCTACATGGACTAGTACACCAGATGGACCACCCTACATCAAGAAAGGGACCAAACAATACCAGACTTCACCAATATTTTCCATACCCTCTGCACAAAATTGCGCATAAAATATTCTGACTGTCATGTAGTTCTCAAATATCGCGGTTGTTTTCATAGATACATTCAAACAGAAATGGATTTCCTAGACACCGCCTCATTGGGTACAACTTATAGATACACTGTCAATATCGAGCAGAAATTTAAGCAGAAAAGACGAGAGTTTGGATCTACAAACCCCTCACAACTGAAGAAGGTAAAAGGGAACCCCAACCCACACAACAAGAGACCAAGTCATGATGGCAACCCTCAGGAAAATCCGTCAAATCCGCAAAACAATAAGGGAAAAGAGAAGATGAAGAAGGACATGGGAAAATGATGTGAGTACCATAAAAGTCCTTGGCACAACATCGACGAATGTCACTCCAAGAAGTCCCTCATGGTTGAGCTGAAGGATTCTGAGTTAGAGGCCGATTCTGATTCGGAGTCAAACCTGAAGGAGGGAAGCGGATTATCAATGTTGAACCTAGTGCCATGGTCACTACCACCAAAGTCCAGCCAAGCAAACTAGAAGAACGAGAGGAAGGGGAACGCCTCTTTCACTCACAGATGTGGCTCAAGGGGGCTCTGATTCACTTCATTATCAACAGTGATAGTCAGAAGAAATTGATTTCAACAAAGGTCATCAAGCGGTTGAACCTGCCAATGACACCACACCCGCATCCCTACACCATCGGTTGGATTCGTCAAGGAAGAGATCTTTTTATCAGCGAAAAGTGTCGTCTACCCTATGACATCAAGCATTTCAAAGATGAGGTACTGTGTGATATTGATCCCCTTGAATTTTTTGATGTTCTTTTAGGACAACCATATTTTTGGAAGCATCATGTTGTGTATGAGTCTATACACCGCAATGTTATTATTACTTTGGGTAGATAATTATACAGGATCCCAGAGGTAGCACCACCTACTGTTATTTATTTAATCTCTCCTAAGGAATGAAATAAGCTCATTTCACAGAATGAGAAGTTCATCTTCATTGTGATCCGTGCTCATAGTAAGAAGAAGGTTGCCACCACATCTGTGGCCTCTATACAACACCTCTCCTTGCAGTAAAAGCAAGTGGAGGGGATCATGGAATAATACAGAGACATCTTCATCTAAACTATAGGGGTACCGACACACTGCCAAGTCAAGCATCCAATTGATCTAACCCATGACACACCTCTACCTAATGGATCAGTCTATCGATTCTTGCTGATGGATAATGACGAAATCAGGCATCAGATACAAGAGATTCTTCAAAAGGGGAACATTACACCCAACTCCTCCCCTTGCAGAATCTTGATTGTATTGGTGCAAAAGAAGGATGGGACTTGGTGACTCTGCATTGATTACAAATCCTTAAACAAAATCACTGTCAGGAACCGCTACCCCATTCCTAGGATCGATGACCTTCTTGACCAACTCAAGTGGGAAACGTTCTTCAGCAAGATTGACCTGAAGTCTAGCTACCATCGGGTTCCCATCAAACCAAATGATGTGTGGAAGACCGCCTTCAAGTCTAAATAAGGTCTCTACGAATGGCTAGTCATGCCCTTTGGCTTAATAAATGCACCAACCACTTTCATGAGGTTGATGGACGATGTATTGAGACCCTTCACCAACTCTTTTATGGTATTATATTTGAATGACATCCTCATCTTCAACAGAACATGGGAGGAGAACATGTGGCATATTCAACGGGTTTTGAGCACTCTGCGACAACAAGAGCTTTATGCCAACTTGGAAAAATGCTCTTTTGGCATGAACAGGGTCCAATACCTAGGCTACATTGTTTATGAGCATGGGGTACATGTTGATCCAGCTAAGATCCAAGTCATCCATGATTGTCCATCCCTAACCACACTGAACAAGCTTAGGAGCTTCTTAGGACTCGCCAATTTCTACCAACGGTTCATGTTGGGATTCTCCCATATTGCTTACGCCCTCAGCTAGGTGACTAGGGGTAGTGGTAAGGCAAATTTCGTGTGGGATAAGGAGAAACAATGAGCATTCAAATATCTGAGACATCGTTTGTGATTAGCTCCAGTACTCTCCTTGCTCGATCTGCAACAACCATTCGAGATTGAGACTGATGCATCTGACTATGTTGTGGGCGCAGTTCTCACTTAGCATGGGAATCCGATAGCATACCATAGTGAGACACTCTCTGATATTGTCTAAAAATACTCCACCTATGACAAGGAAATGTATTCCATTGTACAATCCTTTCATTAATGGAAACATTACATTATAGGGAAAGAGACGATCATATACACTGATCACAAGCCTATGCAGTTCATACAGGCACATGGGAAATTGCAAAACGACCGCCATCAGTAGTGGTCCACCTACTTGCAATAGTTCCATCTCAACATCAAGTATAAGACATGTATCTCCAATCGTGTCGTTGACTGCCTCATTCGGTCCCCTATGGTTTCACTTACCACTATGCTCCATTCCTGTGCACATGAAACATCGGAGTGGCCCCAACTTTACCAGCTATCCAGACTTCGCCACCACATATCATCTCTTGGGTACAGGCTCCATTGTCACTAATTTTCACATTCAGGATGGAATCTTATGTCACCTGGGCCATCTCTGTGTTCCTATAAGAAAGTGTGCAAATATGATTTGGGAATCCCAGTATAGTCGGGTGGCAAGACATTTTGGCGTAGATAAAACTATGGTCGTTCTTCAGAAACATTTTTATTGTCCAAAACTTCGACAAGACGTTAGTAAATATATCAGATCTTCCACTTCCTACACCATTCCCAAGCCGACCATCAAGCAACAAGGCTTATATACCCCTCTACCTATTCCCGAGAAGCCGTGGGAATCCATCTCCATGGATTACATTTCTGGTTTGTCGTCCACCAAGAATGGAAATGATTGTGTGTTTGTGATCGTTGATTGGTTTTAGAAGATGGCCATCATCACAGTTTGTAAGAAGAATGTCGCATCGACAGATATTGCCAAGATATTCTTCGAACGAGTTTGGCTTCAATTTGGGATACCACACACCATTATCTCTGACCGAGACAGCAGGTTCCTCAACACCTTTTGGTCGAGTCGCTGGTCTCTATTGGACACCAAGCTCACAAAATCCAATTCTTTCCACCCCCAAACCGATGGCCAAAATGAGTTCTTCAATCATATGATTGTGAACATCATGTGCATGTACAATTCTAAGCATCCATGTACATGGGACAAGAGTCTCCCATATGTCCAAAAAAACTACAATAGGGCTCTCCATAGTTCCATCGACCATAGACCATTTTAGGTGGGTTTGGGATTCCAACCCTTGGGACCCATTGATGTTGCACTTCCTCTTACCACCACACAGACAGGCTCTTCCCCTGATCAGTCTGTGATCGACAAAGCCACCAAATTCATTGAGCAGATTCATCACATCAACCAACAGGTATAGTATATTTTGTAGAAATCAATTGATAAGTACAAGCAACGCCATGATAAACACAAGGTACCACACCAGTTTCAGGTTGGTGACAAAGTTTGGTTACATTTGCAGAAGGATCCTCTTACCGGGCCCCATTGAAATCTTCGACCACTTTGTTATGGGCCTTACACTATCACCCAAGCTATGGGTAGCATTGATTTTGAGCTCAACATTCCACCCTTCCTTTGTCTGCATCTAGTATTCAATGTGGACCTCCTTCGACCATATTTTCCACCATTATTTGACACATATGAGATCGTCGAATAGCTGACACCAATAGATCTCAACCATGACTACATGGAACAAGCATCCACTGATCCGATTGTGGACACATAGGTCAAGGGCACTCGCTAGCAGTGGATCTAGCTTTATCGGGTTGTCAAGGCAGGGAAATTCCTACACCAAGGAAAGTGGCTCAGCCAAAGCCAAATAGATAAAAAAATTCCTCACCTGATGCGGCAACTCAATGTAATGGAGACCATTGCTTCCTAAGGGGGGAATATTGATCCAGGTGGATATTGATGGCCACCCACCTATTCCAACTGACTCTGCGTGTCCGTTTTTGTTCAACACGTCTTTCTGTACTGCTTTATAATTGTGAGTTCTATACTTCTGGGGATGTTTGAAGACTCACACATTCTTCAGGTGGATACGGGTGGCCTCTCGCCTAATCCAACTGGATTATTTTTTATGTTTTCATGTCAACACATCTTGTTGTACTTTCAGGGCTGTTTTGGGGCCCTAAACATTGTGTTTTTGGCTCGCCATAGTCAGACTATAGATGGAGTTAGATTCTTATGACATAATGTTTAGTTCTTTGAAATACCTTTCCAACAGGCTATCATGCACCTAAAATGGAGGTCGTATGCAAAAGTTATGACCCTAGGAAGTTGAGGTACCAAATTACACCAACTTACCCATAGGGCCCACATGAATTTTGGTGTTTCACCTTCTAGGGTTAGGTTTTTGGATGTCTATGATTTTGGAATTCATGAATAATATGAAAAAGGCCTATGAAGCCTCATTGTAATCCATTATTCTCAGACGGATGCGCATAGAAGCCACATCTCTTCTCATAGATAACTACCACCATTCGAGCAAGTTTTAGTTCTACAGTTTTACAGATTCAGCCTATTTCATTATTAAATAGAAGATATTGTTCACTGAATATTTGTGTTATTCTTCCTATCTCTGTGTTATTGTATTCAGGCGGTTAATCATTTTGTTATGCTCTTAAATCCATATCACTTATGGAACATTCGAGTTAAATGGGTGTATAATTCAATGAGAAAGGAAAATTAGAGAAGCATAAGGCAATACTTGTAGAAAAATGGTTTGCTCAACAACCCGGTATTGACTATGGAGAAACATTTGCTCCAGTAGCACGTTTGGATATTTTCAGAACAGTTTTAGCAGTTGTAGCTCAAAAAAAATGACAAGTCTATCAAATGGACATTAAATCGTTAAATCAACCTTTCTAAATGTGTTTTTAAAGGAAGAAGCTTATGTGGATCAACCACTAGGATTTCAGATCAAAGGTAAAGAGTACAAAGTGTACATATTGAAGAAGGCATTCTATGGTTTGAAGCAAGCTCCAAGAGCTTGGTACAGTCGCATTGATACATATTTTCTCAACAATGGGTTCAACAGGAGCAACAATAAGCCCACTCTTTACACCAAAAGATACCAGAGAGGTAATATTTTGATAGTTTTTCTCTATGATGATGACATGATTTATAAAATAATTTTTTTATTGAATGAATTCAAAGAAGTCATGAAAAATGAATTTGAAATGACTGATCTTGGTCTTAAAGTTGAGCAATATGAAAAGGGAATTTTTATTTGTCAGCAAAAATATGCCACAAATATTTGAAAATGTCCATAATAAACAAATGCAAGCTAGAAGATACAACAATTGCAATAGGTACAAAATTAAGTAAACAAGATGAAGGAATAGAAATTGATTATACTCTATATAAGAGGCTTGTAGGAAGCCTCATGTACCTTACATCTACCTGACTAGATATTATGTATGCAGTAAGATTAATTTCCAGATTCATGGAAAATCCCAAAATCTCTCATTGAAAAGTTGGTAAAAGAATTTAAGGTATATTTCAGGTACAACAGATTATGGAATTTGGAAAATTCTACTTCAAAAGATGACTCACTTGTTGGATATACAAATAATGATTTTGCACATAGTCTTGATGATAGGAAAAATAATTTTGGGTATGCATTTATGTTTGGTACAGACTTGACGTCTCGCTACCATCAATTTCCCATTGAACCAACTGATGTGTGAAAGACTGCCTTCAAGTATAAATGAGGTCTCTTTGAATGGCTAGTCATGCCCTTTGGCTTAACAAATGCACCAGCCACTTTCATGAGGTTGATGGATGATGTATTGAGACCCTTCACCAAATCGTTTGTGGTATTATATTTGGATGACATCCTCATATTCAGCAGAACGTGGGAGGAGCACATGCGACATATTCAATAGGTTTTGAGCACTCTGTGGTAGTACGATCTTTATGTCAACTTGGAAAAATGTTCCTTTGGCATGAACAAGGTCCAATACCTGGGCTACATTGTTGATGAGCATGGGTTACATGGTTATCCAACTAAGATCCAAGTCATCTATGATTTTTGATGCAGGCATGCGTCGAGCTTCCTACTACTCCTCGCCCGCTCACAGGATCGTTGCCAAAATCCCCTTCTGCTGAGTCGAAGCAGCTCCTTGGATTCCCTCGGGAATCACTGTGAAAATCTGACCCACAGGTCTTTTTCTTCACCTTCTCGGCCTCTACATCGGACCGTGACCAATTTTTCCCATAGGAAAATTGTTTATCGGGCTTCGGGGTTTTTCTATGTTGATATGCGTGAATCCCCTATCATTAGGATTTCCGATCCTCCGATTTCTGATACGCCCCTTCTTGCGCGTCATCCCCTTCCGGCTATACCGAGGTCCATGTGACCTGCTCTCGTATGACCGCTACCTTATAGCTTCCCATCGGGGCTCCTCCTATCAGAGTTTCGAACTTTCAAATGTCGAAACTCACAAGTCCTCAGGACTCACGATCCTACGAATCCCGATGTGCGTTAGCCCTCCTGGCTAAGCCCTGCTCCACGCGACCACCTATCGTATGACTGCAACCATATACTTCTGTCGGGATTCCTCCTATCGAATTTTCGGGGTTTGCGATACTGAAATGCACAAACCCTTCGCTCACGGGATCCGTGATCCTCCGATCCCCGATGCGCCTTCGCCTAGCTGGCCTCCGAGCTAGACCCTCGGTCCACGTGACCAATGTCCCCGTGACCACAACCTTACCTCTCGTCAGGGTTTCGGACTTCAAAGTTCCACAATGTATGGACTCCTCGTCCCTGTGATTCTCGATTCTCTGATGCACTCGATGTGCCGACATGCTGACAGCTGGCCCCCACAATAGAGTTCTTCCCTTTGTCGAGGTTTCGGACTTCGCTATTCCGAAATGCCCAAACACCTTGTCACCAGGATCCCCGATATCCCGATGAACAAAACGTCGATCAATGAATTCCTGTCGAGACTTTCCCCGATAGCTCCGATTGTTGCCACGCGTCCTCCTCTGATGGACGGTCCCGATCTCTCTGGGATTTCGAGACTTGTGATGTCTCGATTTATTCGACCTCAGGAACTCCGATTTCCCGATAGCCAATGTCCCGATGTCTAGTGCACGGATCTCCGGAATGGACGATCGCGTGACACATGTCCTCTCCCAGATGGAAGGCCCAGATTATACCGGGTTTTCAAAGTGGACTTACCCGATCTCCTGTCCACGGGAATGCTGATATCCCGACTCCCGATGCCTCGATCTCCACCACGTGTCTCCTCTAATGGATGGTCCAGATCTTCCCGATGTTTCGAGACTTGAAGTGTCTCAACTATCTTGTCCTCGTGACTCCCGATATGCCGATGACTGAAGTCCCAATGGTAAACATCGTGCATATCATGTCCGATCTGACGGCTAACGGGTATCTGCTCAAGATCTGACGGCCCAGATCCGTTCTCCTCGACGCTCCTCCATAGGTTAAACTCTGCATGCCTTCACCCGATCCAACGGCTAACGGGTATCTATGGGAACATCCAACATCCCCCAATCTCCTGGGCTTGCACCTTGGAAACCTAGTCATAACCTCCGCAGTTCTCACCAAATCTGATGACTGACGATATTTTTCTCCCAGATCTGATGGTGCAGATCGTTTCTTCCCGTGTGCTCCCTCTGATTCTCTCTGGACGTGGAATCTTCAACGGTCCAGGTTTCTCTTCTCCGTCGATCCAACAACTGTTGTTCTCCCTCCTGAGATTCTGTACTTTCTTCCAAGACTTGGAAGAATTTCCAGTTCCCAAAGGCCTCAACCTTCGTTCTCCCTTCCCTCTGCGAACTCCTCGACTTTGAGCTTCATCGCGTGTATGAAAAAGTTGTTCCTCCTGATCTTTGCTTTGACTCCTTGAAGGATTCTTCAACTTCTGCCCTTCTGCAGAGTCTTCTCACACATGGTGGTGCTATCTCTTCTGAGCTTCTGTAAACGCTCAGACCCCTAAAGGATTTTGTCCTTCTTTCTTCTCCTCCCACAAATGGAGAATATAATTCCCTCCTGGTAGTGTCTCTGCTCAAGCAGCCTGATTGTTGAGTCTTTCAGGGTGTTCAGAAACCCTGTGAAGATCCTTTAGTGGACCCTTCCTCACTCCCAGAACTCAAAGAGTTCTTTTCTTCTTGTGCCTACCTGCACACAGTCTCAATGCCCACCTGGCAGAGTTTCCCTTTCACAGAACATTCAACAGTTCTGTCTTCTTTCGTGCACTCCTTGCACTTGCTCGATGCCCTCCTGGCAGAGCTCTACATAACTCTCAATGATTCTATTTTCTTCTTCAAACTCTTAGCTGAGTTCTTCCTCAAATGCACCACTGTGCATATTCTCAATGCCCACTTGGGAGATCTCTACAGAACTCCTCAGAGAGTATGTTTGCAACTATGTCTTCTCTCACACAGTCTTGCGTCCAAGGTATTCAGCAACCTTGAGGTCTTCCTCTTGAGTTGTTGATTCCAGTTTTTGTGCCGCAGCACGTCTTTGTATGAACCCGCAATATTCAGAAGTTCTTTAGTGCATCGGTATTCAGAGACCACAGTACTCTGTCACACCCTCCTGGAATGAAACCTCAAAGACCCTCAACTGAAATCAAACAAACTCCCTACAAACGTACAACCACAGCATACATTTACAGAATAAAAGAACACTCACATACATTCATATAACACAGAATTCATGTAGGAAAAACTGCTCTTTGTATTAAAATGGCAAATGCCTATTTGTACAAGGATGTTCTCGAGCTCTCTCTGGCTCTTCTCTTCTACTCTCTACTTCCTCTCACAAAATGAGATATGAAAATCTCTTTTACCTGAGGGGGCTCTTCGAGCACTTCCCTCCAATCTACCTACCCTATGCAATTTCACTGAATGGGCTGTCTAGTCCACTATCGGATCTAGATCTCAGCCATTACACACATTAATGGCCGATCTACTCTACGTCTGCACAAAGGCACGACTCTATGGCTCACCAGCCTACAACATTAAATTACATTCGATTCAAGTTTTAATGAGTATTGTGCCTCCCTTCATCTTTGAATGCACGCGCAAGACGTGGTTGGCTGGCTGGCTGACTGGCGTGGAGAGATGGTCCTTCATCATACTCCTCAGCTGCAAAATCATGACAGCTCATGTGCTTCCCATCTCAACTGTTGGAAATCCTCCTGGATCCCAAACAAATATCTAGAGCTTCCCATCTGCTCCATTCTGTTGTTGTTGTTTCTTCTGCTGCGTTGTTGCTTCTCTTCTGCTCAGTTGCTCCTTGCTGGCAGTCTCTTTTGATCTCAACATCAGCCTTTTGATCTCCTCGATCACTTCATCCAGCTGCTCCATTGGTTGGCTCTGTTCATACAGTCTCCTCAACTGCAAAAATTTTCGACACATGAGAAGATCACCATGATCTCCCATGCTTTCTTCCTCATCTTCCAACCTCACCCGTTGGATGTGCATGCTCTACACTTTCATCCTTCTCTCCAGGGATTCGAATTGTTCCCACAGATCAGCAAAGAAAATGTTATCTGCCCCTTTTTCTTCTGCTGCAAACTCCCACGTTGCATTCTCTTCAGTTTCTTGGCTGAAAATGCCGAGCCATTCCTCAGAATGCTCGTCTTCCTTTTCTGCTTCTTTTGATGTCAGCTCCAATGCTACAGCTCTTTCAGCTTCTTGGCTGAAAGTAATGAGCCATTCCTCAGAATTCTCATCTTCTTCATCTGCTTGGGCAGCTTCCAAAGTCTGCTCCAATTCTTCTTCTTCCCTAACAGTCACGACTGACTGTTCTTCTGATGCTGCCGCATCACCTGCAACACTGACTTCTTCCTCCTCTTGGGCAAGTGGCAGGAATACTTTGATCCCTCCAATCATCAGAAGATCTCTCATATCCTCCTCCTTGGTAAGCTGCACATGTTGATCTAAATCCGCCTCTAAATTTATGAGACCCTCAGACAGTCTCATCTGCTCGGTCATCTCCTCGGGCTGATCAAAATTCACCTGCTCATCTCTGCCCACCTGGAAATATGAGATGTGTTCACTGCCCTCCTGGCAGACTATGAGATCAACCGATCCCATATTCATTAGCACTCCTTGCTGAATTGAACTCACCTCCGAGTCCATGAGACTTTCAGATAGTCTCGTATGTTCATCTCTGCCCACCTGGAAATTTGAGATGCTTCCACTGCCCTCCTAGCAGTCTATGAGATCCCGCAGCGACCTCAATTCATTGCCCAGCTGGCAATGTGAAATTCCCTCGTTGTCCTCCTGATAGTCTGTGAGACCCCACAGCGATCTCATTTCGTTGCCCACCTAGAAAAATGGAGTTTCTTCTCTGCCCTCCTGGCAGTTCTTGAGATCCTTAGATGATCCCAATTCATTCTCTTCACCGAGAAATTTTCCAGTCTCCGGTTCACATACCTGAATCATTTCCTCTTCCGGTCCATTGAGGTTTTCAGCATACCTCAACCATCTTTTTAACAACCTGCGCTGTCCTATGACCATCAACTCCTTGGCTGGCTATTTCTCCTTCAGTTTCTTCATGGGCCATTCATATACCCATCTTGGCTTATTATCCTGTTGCAGCTTCAATTCGAGCTCATCTATCCTTGCATTCATCTGCATCTTCAACGCAATCCATTTCATCTCCTCTCTTATATCAACGAGCTCTCTATCCATCCCTTCAATCTTTTCTACCTTTTTCTTCCTCCCAGCATGCCTATGGTCTTCAGTAACCATGGTGTTGTCTTTGCCTACTTTCTTAGTAAACCTACCGTCACTCTGCATCCCAAGTGTTTCCAGCTTCATCCTCCCATAGTCTCCCTGACTATCTTCTCGATTTTTTCCTACCTGCAAACAATCACCTTACAAAGTCCTCAGTAACTCTGTCCTCTTTCACATGAAATATACAGATGAATTTCTGGCTCTGATACCACTTGATGCAGGAGCGAGTCAAGCTTCCTACTACTCCTCGCCCACTCACAGGATCGCATCCAAAATCCCCTTCTGCTGAGCCGAAGCGGCTCCTTGGATTCCCTCGGGAATCACTGTGAAAATCTGACCCACAGGTCTTTTTCTTCACCTTCTCGGCCTCTGCACCAAACCGTGACCAATTTTCCCCATAGGAAAATTGTTTATCGAGCTTTGAGGTTTTGCTATGCCGATATGCATAAATCCCCTGTCATTAGGATTCCCAATCCTCCGATTTCCGATACGCCCCTTCTTGCGCATCAGCCCCTTCCGGCTATACCGAGGTCCATGTGACCTTCTTTCGTATGACCACTGCATTATAGCTTCCCATCGGGGCTCCTCCTATCGTAGTCTCGGACTTTCAAATGTCGAAACTCACAAGTCCTCTGGACCCGCAATCCTCCGAATCCCGATGCGCGTTAGCCCTCCTAGCTAAGCCCTGGTCCACGCGACCACCTCTTGTATGACCGCAACCATATACTTCTGTCGGGATTCCTCCTATCAAAGTTTCAGGGTTCGCGATACTGAAATGCACAAACCATTCTCTCACAGGATCCGCGATCCTCTGATCCCCGATGCGCCTTCACTTAGCTAGCCTCCGGTCTAGACCCTCGGTCCACGTGACCAATGTCCCCGTGACCACAACCTTACCTCTCGTCGGGGTTTAGGACTTCGAAGTTCCACAATGTATGGACTCCTCGTCCCCGCGATTCCTAATTCTCCGATGGACTCGATGTGCCGATCTGCTGAAGGAGGCCCCCACAATAGAGTTGTTCCCTTTGTCGGGGTTTCGGACTTCACAATTCTGAAATGCCCAAACACCTTGTCACCAGGATCCCCAATATCCCGATGACCAAAACGCCAATCAATGAATTCCTATCGGGACTTTCCCCGATAGCTCCGATTGTTGCCACGCGTCCTCCTCTGATGGACGGTCCCGATCTCTCCAGGATTTCGAGACTTGTCATGTCCTGATTCCTTCGACCTTAGGAACTTCGACTTCCCTATAGCCAATGTCCCGATGTCTAGTGCACGGATCTCTGGAATGGATGATCGCGTGACACGCGTCCTCTCCCAGATGGACGGCCTAGATTATACCGGGGTTTTCAAAGTGGACTTACTTGATCTCCTATCCACGGGAATGTCGATATCCCGACTCTCGATGCCTCGATCTCCGCCACGTATCTCCGCTAACAGACGGTCCAGATCTTCCAGGTGTTTCGAGACTTGAAGTGTCTCGACTTTCTTGTCCTTGTGACTCCCGATATGTTGATGGCTGAAGAACCGATGGTAAACCTCGTGCAGCTCCTGTCCAATCTGACGGCTAACGGGTATCTGCTCAAGATATAACGGCCCAGATCCATTCTCCTCGACGCTCCTCCAAAGGATAAACTCTGTGCACCTTCACCCGATCCAATGGCTGACAGGTATCTATGGGAACATCCAACGTCCCCCAATCTCCTGGGCTTGCACCTTGGAAAACCAGTCGTAACCTCCTCGCTTCTCGCCAAATCTGACAACTGACGGGATTTTTCTCCCAGATCTGAGGGTGCAGATCGTTTCTTCCCGTGTGCTCCCTTTGATGCTCTCTGGATGTCGAATCTTCAATGGTCCAAGTTTCTCTTCTCCGTCGATCCGACGGCTGTTGTGCTCCCTCTTGAGATTTTGTACTTTCTTCCGAGACTTGGAAGAATTTCTAGTTCCCAAAGGCCTCAACCTTTGTTCTCCCTTCCCTCTGTGAACTCCTTGACTCTGAGCTTCACCGCGCATATGAAAACGTTGTTCCTCCTCATGTTTTCTTCGACTCCTTGAAAGATTCTTCAACTTCTGCCCTTTTGCAGAGTCTTCTCACACACGGTGGTGCTATCTCTTCTGAGGTTCTGTAAACACTCAGACCCCTAAGGGATTTTGTCCTTCTTTCTTCTCCTCCCACAAATGGAGAATATAATTCCCTCCTGGCAGTGTCTCTGCTTAAGCAACCTGATTGCTGAGTCTTTCAGGGTGTTCAACAACCCTGTGAAGATCCCTTAGTGAACCCTTTCTCACTCCCAGAACTCAAAGAGTTCTTTTCTTCTTGTTCCTACCTGCACACAGTCTCAATGCCCACCTAGCAAAGTTTCCCTTTCACAGAACGTTCAACAGTTCTATCTTCTTTCATGCACTCCTTGCACTTGCTCGATGCCCTCCTGGCAGAGCTCTACAGAACCCTCAATGACTCTTTTTTCTTATTCAAACTCTCAGCAGAGCTCTTCCTCAAATGCACAATTGTGCATATGCTCAATGCCCACTTGGAAGAGCTCTACAGAACTCCTCAGAGCTTCTGTCTGCAACTGTGTCTTCTCTCACACAATCTTTCCTCCAAGGTAATCAGAAACCTTGAGGTCTTCCTCTTGAGTTGTTGATTCCAGTTCTTGTGTCGCATCACGTCTTCATCTGAACCCACAGTATTCATAAGTGCTTCAGTGCACCGGTATTCAGAGACCGCAGTACTCTGTCACGCCCTCCTGGCATGAAACCTCAAAGACCCTCAACTGAAATCAAACAGACTCCCTGCAAACGTACAACCACAACATACATTTACATAATAAAAGAACACTCAGAGACATTCACATAACACAGAATTCATGCAGGAAAAACTGCTCTTTGAATTAAAATGGCAAATGCCTGTTTGTACAAGGATGTTCTCGAGATCTCTCTAGCTCTTCTCTTCTACTCTCTACTTCCTCTCACAAAATGAGATATGAAAATCTCTTTTACCTGAGGGGGCTCTTTGAGCGCTTCCCTCCAATCTACCTACCCTATTCAATTACATTGAATGGGTTGTCTAGTCCGCTATCGGATCTAGATCTCAGCCATTACACACATTAATGGCCGATCTACTCTACGCCTGCACAAAGGCATGGCTCTATGTCTCACCAGCCTACAACATTAAATTACATTCAATTCAAATTTTAATGAGGACTACGCCTCCCTTCAGCTTTGAATGCACGCGCAAGACGTGGTTGGTTGGCTGGCTGACTGGCGTGGAGAGATGCTCCTGCATCAATTTTCCATCCCCGGCGACACTGACTGAGCTTAGGAGATTCTTAGTACTTGCCAATTTTTACCTACGATTCATGTTGGGATTCTCCCATATTGCCTATGCCCTCAGCTAGGTGACTAGGGATGGTGGTAGGGACAAGTGTGTGTGGGGGAAGGAGAAAAAATGAGCATTCAAAGATCTGAAACATCGTTTGTGCTTAGCTCCAGTACTCTCCTTGCCTGATCTGCAACAACCATTCGATATTGAGATTGATGCATATGACTATGTTGTGGGCGCAGTTCTCACTCAGCACAAGAATCTGATGGAATACCATAGTGAGACACTATCTGATACTGTCTGGAAATATCCCACCTATGAAAAGGAAACATATTCCATTATACAAACCTGTCTTTAATGGAAACATTTCATTCTGAAGAAAGAGACAATCATACACACTGATCACAAGACTCTGTAGTTCATACATACACATGGAAAATTGCAGAACAACCACCATCAAAAGTGGTCCACCTACCTGCAAAAGTTCCATATCAACATTAAGTATAATATAGGTATCTCCAATCATTTCGTTGACTACCTCAGTAGGTCCCCTGTGGCTGCACTTACCACTATGCTCCATTCCTATGGACATGAAACATCGGAGTGGCCCCAACTTTAATAGAAAGATCCAAACTTCGCCACCACATATCATCTCTTGGGTACATGTGTCATTGTCACTGATTTTCACATTTAGGATGGAATCTTATGCCACCTGGGCCATCTCTGTGTTCCTACAAGCGAGCGTGTAAAGATGATTTGGGAATCCCAGTAAAATCGGGTGGCATGACAGTTTGGCGTGGAGAAAACTGTGGTCGTTCTTCATAAAAAAAATTATTGGCCAAAACTTCGACAGGACGTTAGCAAATATATCAGATCTTGCACTGTCTGTGCCATTTCCAAGTCGACCATCAAGAAACAAGGCTTATACACCCCTCTTCTTATTCTCAAGAATCTATGGGAATCCATCTCCATGGATTACATGTCTGGTTTGTTGTCAACCAAGCATGGAAATTACTGCATGTTTGTGGTCGTTGATCGGTTTTCGAAGATGGCCATCCTCATAGCCTGTAAGAAGAATGTCACAGTGGAATATATTGCCAAGATATTCTTCGAACAAGTTTGGGTTCACTTTCAGATACCACAAACCATCATCTCCAACCGAGACAACAGGTTCCTCAACACATTTTGGTCGAGTCTCTGGTCTCTTTTGGACACCAAGCTCACAAAATCCACATCTTTCCACCCCCAAACCGATGGCCAAACCGAGGTCTTCAATTGGATGATCATGCACATCCTGTGCATTTACAATTCTAAGAATCCTCGTAAAGGGGAGGAGAGTCTCCCATATGTCCAAAACAGCTACAATAGGGCTCTCCATAGTTCGATTGGCCATAGCCCATTTCAGGGGGGTCTGGGATTCCAAACCTTGGTACATTATACTTTGCACTTCCTCTTGCCACCGCACAGATAGACTCTTCCCCTGATCAGTTTGCGATCGAAAAAGCCACCAGATTCATTGAGCGGATTCATCACATCCTCCAACAGGTACATTATACTTTGCAAAAATCCAATGCTAAGTACAAGTTGTGCCATGATAAACATAGGGTACCACACCAGTTTTAGGTTGGCGACAAAGTCTAGTTGCATTTGAAGAAGGATCCTCTCACCGAGTCCCATCGAAATATTTGGACACTTTTTTATGGGCCTTACACTATCACCCAGACTGTGGGTAGCAATGCTTTTGAGCTCAACACTCCACCCTTCCTTGGTCTGCATCCAGTATTCAATGTGGACCTACTTCGGACATATTTTCCACCATTATTGGACACCTCTGTGATCGTCGAACAACTGACACCAATAGAGATAAACCATGACTGCATGGAACAAGCATCCACCGATCAAATTGTGGAAACACAGGTCAAGGGCACTCGCCAGTATCAGATCCAACTTTATCTGTTTGTCAAGGCAGGGCAACTCCTACACCAAGGAAAGTGGCTCACCCGGGGCCAAATAGAGTAGAATTTTCCTCACCTGATGGGGGAAATCAATGCAATGGTGACCATTGCTTCCTAAGGGGGGAGGATTGATCCAGGTGGATATTGGTTGCCACCCACCTATTCCAATTGGCTCCTCATGTTCATTTTTGTTCAACACGTCTTTATGCACTGCTTTATAATTGTGAGTTATACACTTATGGGGTTGTCTGAAGACTCACACATTCTCTAGGTGGATACAGGTGGCCTCTCGCCTAATCTGACTGGATTTTTTTTTGTTGTATTCATGTCAGCACATCCTTTTGTACTTTCAGGGATGTTTTGCAGCCCTAAACATTGTTTTTTTGGACCACCACAGTTAGACTATAAACAAAGTTAGATTCTGAGGGTGGAATGTGTAGTTCTCTGAAATACCTTTCCAACGGGCTATCACGTGCCTAAAATAGAGTTCGTATGCAAAATTTATGACCCTAAGAAGTTGTGGTACCAAATTACACCAACTAACCCAGAGGGCCCACATGACTTCTGGTGTTTCACCTTCTAGGGTTAGGTTTATGGATGTCTCGGGTTTTTAAATTAATGACTAATATGAAGAGTGCCTATGGAGCATCATTGTAATGCATTCTTCTCAGAAGGATGCACATAGTAGCCACATCTCTTCTTAGAGATAACTACCACCATTCGAGCAAGTTTCAGTTATGCAGTTTTACAGTTTCAACCTATTTCACTATTTAATAGAAGATATTGTTCACTCAATATTTGTGTTATTCTCCCTATCTCTATGTTAATGTATTCAGTCTATTAATCAGTTCGTTCCACTAACTGTGGCAGTCTTCCTCCTACTTGTCGGTCTTCAGTGATGATAGAACATAACTGTACTCGCCTAATTTGACTGGATTTTTTTTTGTTGTATTCATGTCAGCACATCCTTTTGTACTTTCAGGGATGTTTTGCAGCCCTAAACATTGTTTTTTTGGATCACCACAGTTAGACTATAAACAAAGTTAGATTCTGAGGGTGGAATGTGTAGTTCTCTGAAATACCTTTCCAACGGGCTATCACGTGCCTAAAATAGAGTTCATATGCAAAATTTATGACCCTAGGAAGTTGTGGTACCAAATTACACCAACTAACCCAGAGGGCCCACATGACTTCTAGTGTTTCACCTTCTAGGGTTAGGTTTATGGATGTCTCGGGTTTTAAAATTCATGACTAATATGAAGAGTGCCTATGGAGCATCATTGTAATGCATTCTTCTCAGAAGGATGCACATAGTAGCCACATCTCTTCTTAGAGATAACTACCACCATTCGAGCAAGTTTCAGTTATGCAGTTTTACAGTTTCAACCTATTTCACTATTTAATAGAAGATATTGTTCACTCAATATTTGTGTTATTCTCCCTATCTCTATGTTAATGTATTCAGTCTATTAATCAGTTCGTTCCACTAACTGTGGCAGTCTTCCTCCTACTTGTCGGTCTTCAGTGATGATAGAACATAACTGTACTCGCCTAATTTGACTGGATTTTTTTTTGTTGTATTCATGTCAGCACATCCTTTTGTACTTTCAGGGATGTTTTGCAGCCCTAAACATTGTTTTTTTGGATCACCACAGTTAGACTATAAACAAAGTTAGAGTCTGAGGGTGGAATGTGTAGTTCTCTGAAATACCTTTCCAACGGGCTATCACGTGCCTAAAATAGAGTTCGTATGCAAAATTTATGACCCTAGGAAGTTGTGGTACCAAATTACACCAACTAACCCAGAGGGCCCACATGACTTCTGGTGTTTCACCTTCTAGGGTTAGGTTTATGGATGTCTCAGGTTTTAAAATTCATGACTAATATGAAGAGTGCCTATGGAGCATCATTGTAATGCATTCTTCTCAGAAGGATGCACGTAGTAGCCACATCTCTTCTCAGAGATAACTACCACCATTCGAGCAAGTTTCAGTTATGCAGTTTTACAGTTTCAACCTATTTCACTATTTAGTAGAAGATATTGTTCACTCAATATTTGTGTTATTCTCCCTATCTCTATGTTATTGTATTCAGTCTATTAATCAGTTCGTTTCGCTAACTGTGGCAGTCTTCCTCCTACTTGTCGGTCTTCAGTGATGATAGAACATAACTGTATACTAGGTTTTATTAACCATTTATCCACTTGGACTATATCAGTCTGGCTTATCTGTGATATTTCAACTTGCACTTTTTCCTCGTTCTCCTTGATATTGAGCAGGTGCTTGGCTATATCGATCTGGCCTAATGTCCCAGTGCTGCTTTCCTTTTCGAGATCCGACAAACTTTCATTTATCAAGACGAAAGTTTCTTCACAATAATTCCTCATTTCTTTAGCTCGTTCTCTGCTTTCTGATATATTACGCTCCCACGCCTTCAACAAGATATTACCTTTGGTTTTTTCTGGGATGGAAAGCCTGGAACTACTAACCATTTCTCTTTTTTTCATGGCTATAACAGCCTCTTGGAAAGCGACTCGAGCCTCTCCAGCTTCTCTTTCTCTCAAACAAATGTCTTCCAGTACTTGGTCAATGGTCCTGCAATGGTTTTGGATGGTCTCCACTTTAGCAAGTAAATCTTGCTGAGCTACTGACACTTTTTTTTGGATTTCAATGGCTTGGGATTTGAATATCCTGTTATCTATAACCTGGCTGTCGACAGAATTCAACTTTACCTGTAACTGCCTGATCAGTTCTTCTTGTTGTCTTACCTATGCTTGGCTAGTCTGGGCCGACTAATATATTTGCTCGAGATTGGATCTGAGCCACTCGATTTCCTTTTGATCGACTGCTCTGGCTTTCTCTAGACCTGTGTTCACCTAATCTCTGGCATTTGCCTTTGTTGTAGCTAGCTTAGCCTCCAATGTTCTGATCAAACAACACTTCCGATTTAACTATTCCTTTAGAGATCAGATGGAAAATTGGTTGGTTGTAGCAAAATCCCCCAATGTCCCTGCTATCTGAGTGGCGAATTCCTCCTTTTTCATGGCCTTCCCATCAGCTAGGATTTTGAATTTTTTGGCTACTGTGCCCACTTCTCGGTAAATATCTTGCTTCATAACGAACTTTCTCTTCTTATCGAAGAAGAACTCGTTCGGAGGCAACTCTTCTACAGTAATGGGTGTTAGTTCTTCGTCGAAAATCCATCCCGCTTCGGGGGTCCCCTTTGTGGACTGTAGGGGAGTGATAGAAACGATGGGACTATCGATTTCCTTGGATAGTTTCTCTGGGGTAACAACCGTGGCTGGCTTGTTTGATGGGTTGGGGATCTCGGCTTCCTGTTCCGGGTCCTTGGTTTCCTTTTTCTTTTCCTGATTTTCCTCTTGGTTAGGACCCAAATCTTTTGAGCCCTTGGCTTCTGTTTGTTGTACATCTGTAGTCTGTGGGTTCTTACCCTGTAAAACTGGGGGAAGGCAGCTCTGTCGGTGTTCCTGAAACTTGAAAAGATAGGCCCTATCCCCAGGCGACAAGGCTTTAATCTGGCTTAGGACCTCAGCATAGGATCTCGCACCTCGGAAGATGTCGTCATGAGGCGAGTTCTCATGTTTGTATCTTTTCAGGCCACAACTCGCCATGTGATTACTCATGACCTTATGTGGGTCATGTTTCCTGAACTCGATGTTGACAAATTTAAATTCCTCCAAGGCCATAGCCTCGGCTTTGGCGTGTCCTAAATCTAATAAAGAATATGTATTAAAATGAATGGGGAAGGGCGGCCATACCTTATTCAAAAAACCTTTAAGTTCTTTTCTTATGCCACCGAGCACGGTTTGCCTGGGGATTTCGCAGCATACCAGCTTATCCGGCACGAATAGTGGTAGAGCATATGGGGGAACAGAAGCGCCGAAAACCCTGATGTATGAAAATTATGTTTCTACATACCAGTCAGCCACACTACTCAAGTTGGCGGCAATGCTATCTAAAATCCTGGGCGGTGGATTACCGAAGATGGAGACATGCATTGGTACCATTACCCAATTGAAAATATCATATATGAATTATGTGGCCTTATCCTCCCAAAGTTTTGAGTGATAGACATGGATAGGCTCAGCATTAGACGGAGTCCAACTCCAACTCATTAGAGGGAAAGGCGTTATGAAACAAATAGTGTCCATGATTTAGGCGGACATGAAAAACTAGGTTGTCTTCTCGCTCGGCTTCTGCGCTCGATATTCGGTAATTTGATGGGTTAGACTGTCGGACAACAGTTTGGCCTAGTCGAAAGAACAACCTTCAGCTACTGTATAAATCAGAGGCACCCACGGGAGGAAAAAGTGTGTGGTGTCCTCCCTCCCATACAACCTACAGGCCATCATTGTTATATACCTGAATGGTGGCTCTAAAGAGGAGATTGAATAAATACCATTAGAATCTGCCCTGAATTTTGCGGGGTGTGAAACCCAATCCTTGATCATCTTTGGCAAGGTTCTACCATATTGCTTGCATTCCTTCTCCTTGAAACCTTCCAGAAACTCGGCATTGTATGCGAAGATTGGTGTGGGTGACAGCTGATACATTGCCTGCAAATGTTCCGGTCTAAAGGTCCCAACCATCACCTTCTGTTCGTCGATGATAGTCCTGGTCAGGATATCCACATGGTCTAGCACCCATCTGATCATATCATAATAGGGAAGGAGTCGTGGCCTGGCCGCTATTTTGTTCATCTCTGCTTGAATGACGATTTTATATTTGGTGGCCAAATCATCCTTCTCGTTATCGTTGGAATCATCTGAACAATTCATCGATTCGGATTGAAGAATGTCGGAGATGTATGTCCAGGTTTTGACAGTATTAATACTTCGGGGTGAAGTATCGGAAACTGCATCTAAGCCCTAACCTGAACTCTTGACAGCCACCTTGGATGCTTTTCGTGGAGCCATGATAGGAAACTCTGTGTTCAGATCTCCTATAGTAAGAATTGTAAACACAGAAAGAATTTATCCCGATGAAAAAAAAAACAACTCTCCGCGCAAAATAGAAACAAAATTGAACAAATAAGAGAAACTCTCTTGCTTTAATCCTTCAACTTTGCGTGAGTCCTTGCTGACAGAACAGTCAAATCATTTAATGGAAATATTTAGGCGTGAAACGAGATCTTATTTTCCATTAACTCATCAAGATTTAAATTAATGCCATAAATGTTTAAAAGATTTGTGATAATAAAGAAATGCAGAAACATTCAAAATCTCATCTGTAGACTGTGTACCTTAAAAGTTCCTTTAGGGCATTAATTAATTTAGTCAATTCCTTTAACTTTGTACCTTCAACCCTCGAAACCTCTTTTCAGCGTTCGTCGTCTCAGATAATTTCGTTCCTAGTCTTGGAATCCAAAATACCCGAAATCACGATGGCGCGATTTAGTTAAAAAATCATGATCTGACTTAAGTTCTTAATTAACTCATGCTTAATTAATAAAAATCGTGACTTCGCGACTCGAGTATACGAAGGTATAGTCTTTTGGGAGAGCAATTGTCGAGTCGCGAAACCCCGACAGTGTGTAACTAGGGTTTAAAGTGACTTACCCCTGACACCAACCTGGGTGAACCTTTTAAAACCGTTTCGCGACTTCGCATATCGGAGTTTTAAAACCTTGCGACTTGTAACTCCCGAAGCACGATAGCGCGAGGTAATAAAAGTGATAGACTTGCTTAACGATTAAGCGACGGTGACTTAGGACTATAACGGCCATCGCCACTTTGCATGTCGGGGTAAACTTTTGATTTCAAGAATTATATTGGGTCCACTTGTAAAAGTCATTATCAACGATGGTAACATTATGCTATAGTTTTGTGGTTTCAAAGAAAAATTAGCAGATATATTCACCAAACCTTTGGGAAGAAATACTTTTGAATTTCAGAAACAACACTTAGGCATTGTTTGTGTTGATCTTTGTAATGGTCCAAATTAAGGGGAAGTGTTAAGTGGAGTAATTCCTCCATTATGTTTTTTACCAAAACTGATAGTGGATAGGCATCTTAAATGCACATACAAGATAATTAAGTATGCATTTATTAGGTAGGTGAATGATGGAGTGTTCTATTAGGTAGGTGAATGATGGAGTGTTCTACAGAATTATCTCATATCATGTATTTTCAATTTAGTTTTTATGTGAATGCAGAGAAACGCTGAATAGCTCCATAATTGCATTGTGTGTATGCTCTGTTCTGTTTATGGTTGCTTCTGCTTAAACTTGAACAATCTTGCAAGTCATGTACGAAGATGAGCACCGTGTTTATCTTATCATGGAGCTCTGCGAGGGTGGAGAGCTCTTTCCCAGGACTGTTGTCGGAGGACATTACAGCGAGCCTGCTACCCGTGCCATTGCACGCACCATTGTTGAAGTTGGTGCCATTGCACGCACCATTGTTGAAGTTGTCCAGCTGTGTTCGATTGCTTTTATGGAACCGCTTCTTCTATTGTAATACAAAACAAAAGAGTGATAGACGAAGTTTATTAAATGATTGGCAAATAGTCTCTGTTCATTGCGCATGAACACATACATGTGATGACTTCTACAATTTTTCTTATTGTTCCGATATTTTTAATTAGCATGCATTTGTGTAAAAAAACAGGGTGATGCATTGGGACCGATTCACCGTTTGCACAGGGGCGGTGAAATGATTACTTTCTGACAAATTTATATTCAACTATAATATATTGAAATGACATATTTGGTTTGAGAGACAGTAATGCATTTCTATTCAACGAAACATTGTGAATTGGATTGAAGGTGCATGAAGTACAACTATCAATGATGATGCTTATGTATCTGATCCATACAGGTTGTGGCTATATTTTGCCTTTTGGTTTATCCTGTTGATATTACTTGCTACTGCCCTTATCTTATGTAATACACCGAGAACATTACCTCATATTTTGGGTAGCGAGATATACTGCTATATTAAATCACTTTGGCTGGCTGAGTTTTAGTTTTGTATGACAAAATCAATACAGACATAATATAAAAGCAAAATGGCTGGGGCTTTTGAGTAGTCATCATCTACTTTTTCCATTACATATACCTCTGCTGTCAATTATCTTTTTTAGATGATGAGCTATTCATCTAAATGTCAATTAGTGGCCGAGTGAATAGGTAGATCATAGATTCACTCATAAATTCTAAGTACAATGCAGGAAAAATATAAAAAAATATATCAATTAATAAAATAATGAAAATGTAGATTCCCAAATATTTAGGACAGGAACAATGCATAAATGAATGTCCAGACTCAACAGGTGCTATTCATGAAAATGGAAAAACAAGCCACCAAACGCAACAAAAAAAACAAATGTATTCGATGCAATTTTCGTGATTAACAGATACCATAGCATTTTTGAGGTCTTAATAAGGAGAATTACATTTTTGTGAACCAAAATCACTCCTTGTTTAATGAACTTTAAACTTGGCCGGTGACAGAACGACCAGGATGCTTGTTAAAAGTGTAACGTTAAACTGAAATGTGAGGTGAGAAACATGTGGCACTAGCATAGCTTTCCCAAGTCACGGTTACATATTGTTGATCAATCAACATTTTTATATGGAATTTGATTCATCAGGACTCATAAATAAGGACATGGCACTCTTTTGTGTGGATACAAACCGCATGATGTTATTGGGATTTGATAATATAGGAAGAGGTAAAAAAAAGTTGAATTTAGCAAAAATTTCAAAGATAGTTTGAGTTTTGTATAATTACATTTTTATATGGCATTTGATTAATCAGCATTCATAAATAAGTAAATGGCACATTGTGTGGATACATTTTTTCTAGGGATATTTGTTTGAAATCAGGTGAATCCATTTCTGCATTTAAAAAGAGATTTTGAATAACAAAAAAAATTATTGGTGTAAATTTTTATCGCCAGATTCCGACAAATAAATGTTGAACAAATTAAAAATAAGTAAGTGACTACTCATCGTATTTAAACAAGCATACACCCTTTTTATCAGACTAGACGATTTTTGTTTTACAGTAACAACAAGAGACTTGTTGGTTTATTTCTGTTTCACAAACTTTGTTTCTCTTTTTATTTAGTTAACCACCTGATGAAAAAATCATGCTAATTACTTATTAGGAATTGCCCTGCTCATCTCGATTGGTGAGGGTAGTTTACAATAGAAATAGTCTTATGAAGGGAGATGGGTGTCCTCTTTGGTGGTGCAATTCCTCCCTATTTAGATTCAAAAGTGTCCCTACTTCCACCAACAAGTGAGGGAAAGAACGTTGCAATGTTGTTGGAGACATCCACTTGGCCTACGTAGGTGTCTGGCCCTTGCAGCCCACAAGGTAGGAAAAATAGTGTTATTGGCGAGTGTTGTGAGTCTGAGAGTCTAGAATGGTGTTCGCGAGAAGAGGCTGAAAATATGGTATATTGTTTGTTTGATGATGTACCACAACGGTTTCCTCAAGGAGTGGTGGCTCAAACAACGTGAGATTGTTGACATTAAGAACATTGTGGATGCCAAGTTGTGGTGACCAGTCTAGGTGATAGGCATTCTCACCAATTCTTTCGAGCATGGTGTATGGACCATAGTGCAAAGGGTGGAGCTTATGGTGTTGTCTGTGGAAGAGGTGCATGTCCAATGATAGCCACACTCGGTCGCTAGGATGAAAAACCAATCGTGTGTGTCGTTGATCGTGCCCCTTCTTGGCACATTCTTGTGTTTCTTGCAATTCCTTTGCTACTTGGGAATGACAATGTGCAATGTTGTGGATGCAAATCTATGCTAATTGTTGGTCTTGTTGCTATCGTGCAGACCCCGGGGATGTAAGATTGAGTGGGAAATCTGAGGGTGCACTTGGTTGAAATCTCAGACAAACCTCAAAGGTTGAGAATCACGTGGAGGAGTTGATGGCCCTGTTATAACTGTGTTCATTGGCGTGCAGACAAGACTCCCACTGCATATTTTTGGCAAATTATTTGCTAAGAGAGTGGACTAGAGTGTGGTTGACAACCCTTGTTTGGTCGTCAGTTTGGGGGTGAAAGGAGGTGGAAAAACATAGTCGTCATTTGAGCAAAGACCATAGAGTACATGAGAAAGTACTGAGGAAGCATGAGTCACGATCTAAAATGATACTACTGGGTAAGCCGAAATGGGGCCACACATGATGGAAAAAGAGGTTGGCAGTTTGCACGGCGGTTCTAGTTTTATGACAGGGAATGAACAGAGCTATCTTAGAGAAACGACAAACTACGACCCAAATAGCATTGTGCTTGCGAAATGTGGAAGGGAGACCACTCAGAAAGTCCATGGAAATGGATTCCCATGGACGAAAAGGAACTGGTAGAGGTTGGTACAGACCATGCAGATGGTTAGATGGCTTACTATGTGAACATAGGGAGAAGGTATCAATGAATTTTTCTACATGTTTGTATAGTGCAGGCTAGTAGAAATGGCGTTGGAGATTGATGGTTTTTGTTGCACAGAAATGCCCGCCACAAGAATATGTGTGTTCTTCTCATATTAGAATAAGATAGTCTTATGTCTGTGTCACAAATAACTGGTTGATATTGTAGAGCCACCCTTCATGGATGATATAGTCCAGAAAGGGAATATGGTTGATGATAATAAATTTCTACAAAGCATGCTAGACTTCACTGAAACATGGTTATGTAGCATACATGTCCTTCCATGCATCATAAGTTGCACAACACACTTCTAAAATGTGCATAAATTGCACTAGGGTCGACTTAACAACTCAACCATCTTATTGGAGGTCCCCTTCTTATATATAATAACTAGATGAAACTATTGAAGATATGTTTCCCACTTTAAATGGTGTTGTTCGTACATCTTAGTTTAGGAATTGATGGATATAAACGAATGATGGTCAGTATGCATGATTGTCTCTTTACCTAGAGTGTAGTGGAGCCATTGCTTGAGTTCCTATACCAAGCTATAGAATTCCTTGGCGTATGTGTTGTAGTTGACTTTGGTTTCTGTAAGAGTCTCGAAGTGATATGCTACCAAATATCCTCCATGTTTAAGTACAACCCCAAAGGAAAATTGAGAGGTGTCTGTCTCGATCTCAAATGGTTGAATCATGTCTGGAATTATTAGAACAAGGGGTGAACAAAATGTTGTATTCAATTTCATAAAATGATGCTCAACGTCTGGAGTCCATCGAAAATTTGCTTGATGTGACAGCGGATGCAAAGGTCGAACCAAATGTGAGAAGTGGGAGACAATTTTTCTGTAAAAATGGATGTCCCCATGAAACTTTTGAGGCCATGCATGTTGGAGAGTGCTATCCATTGTGCCAAAGCCTGCACCCTTGAGGGATCTGGGCGCACACCATGGGTATCCACGATGAATCCCAAGTACTGGACGAAATTATGTCCGAAGAAGGACTGCTTTTCCTTTAACAACAACTTATGCTTGCACAACATTTCAAGCACTATGCGCACATGTTTCAAATGATCTCGCCAAGAGTTACCGAAGATAAAAATATCATCTAAATAAATAACAAGAAACTTACCCAATTGTGGTATGAATATGTCATTAATGAGGCGCATGAATGTGGATGGTGCATTCGTTAGCATGAATGGCATTACCATCCACTCAAAAATCCCAAATTTGGTCTTCAACACTATCTTAGTATGGTCGCCAATTATGTTGTTGGGAAAATCTCCCTACGGACTAGAAAATAGAGTTTAGACTTTGCAGGTAGATATGACCGAAGAGAAATTACTTTCTACCTTCATCCCTAGACTCAAATCCCCTTTTCTTAGTAAATACATGGAAACATCAACCTACCTCGTTCCCAACATTTGATGTTGATCCTCCATTGTGCTTGATTCCTTGTTCGCAATACTCCTTCCAAAGCTCACCTGCATCCAAGACAAGCAACAACTATGCATGCATACTACTTATATACTAATGGGTTAGAGATCCAAACATAAACTAATCAAACCATAAAAAGTTCATGAATTGGGATAGGAAAAACACTATCTTTATTACTTATAATGATTCAACTTACAAAAGTTGAGACCGGCCATCGCTCCTTGAACCTGATCCTAGGCTCCTCTTCTTCTATCCTCCCACTACTTTATTTTGAATCTCCTTTGGCATAAGGAAAGACTAAAGGGTTGGGACAATGGGAATATGTAAATGGGCAGAGTTTCTTTGCTATATTTTTCCCCTTCCAAATGGGACCCCTACCCCTTCTTTTATAGGCTAGAAGGAGCTAGGTATTTGGACGAACCCTCGGCCATGCATGGCTGGGAGTTTCAATTAACTCACCCATAACTTTTTATTATGTTGGCAACTTTCCTTTTTTTCATGCTTTTGTCGGTCCACGCGGGCTGTTTTGGGTCAGCCAGCGTGTACACATGCGTAGTAATGGATTAGGGCGCGTGGGCCTTTATAAAAGAGGATTTTGAAAGAGTGCTTTGGAAAAGAAGGGATATGAGTTGGATTGATGCCAGGTAAGCATGTGTGGTACAATTTAGGGTTATAACAGATGCCCCCTAATGTGTGAGGTCAGAAGAGAATCTGATGGCCGAAATACATTACCAATCTTTACTGATGTGTTGAATGTTTGAGCCCAAGGATCAGGAACCAGGAGGTGTCGTGTGCAAAATAACAAATGTCTCACCGAGGCGGGCATACCCATGTTCGGGATAAAATAGAACCATGGCTACCAATCAAATACACTATAGATCCATGTCAAATAACTATAAAGAGTAACCATGAACAATACATAGCGGAGCTACATATCGAAATCAGAAAGATATACATATAGAGTATCCATCTTCCAGAAGTTGATTCAACCTAATGGTTGGAGATGAGATATTCTGAGCTCGAGCAACAACTTCAAAATCTTCACAACTCGGGTAGGAGTGTAATATGAGTGTACGACTGCACTACCCATAGGTCTTCAATGGCTTGTCGATCATGGACTTGATAATCTTGATGATCAGACTGAAGGCTTCAGTGATTTCGAACAAGGACTTGATTGGATGTTCAGGATGGCCGGGTATGCGGACAAGAGACATATTGTAGAGGGGTTGACTCAGGCTTAGTGACAAACTTCCCTTGGACAATAGCATGACAAATGATGAGACTCAGGGAGCATGTATGTTAATCATAAGTCTATGAAACAGGAGGCAACGCAAACTCTCCATATGTTTGGACGAATAACCAAACGGTGGAGGACACAACTCTATATAGTGAGAAAAGCTTCCTAAGATCGTACTACATCCCATAGTCTAATGAACAAACAGATAGATGTGCTTTATCCAAGGGCGACTCATTATGTTGCCAATAAAGAAAATACTTTTCCCTTCCTTTTTTGGGGGTATATTTGATTTTTTTGTTCTTTTCAATAATTGTGGAAAAAATAATAAAGGAATATTACGTTACAATGGAGGAACGAGTATTGCAAACATACAAGTTCAAGGCCGAGGACGACACTTGTTCCATGCAAAATCGGCAGGTCGCATTGGTCCCACATCTGCATACAACAAATGTATATCCGTCAAATACTCTGGCATATAAAAAAATGATATATATAACAAAAACGACATAAAAATTACATATACAACAAAAAAACTACAAAGGTGAAGACTTACCCATCTTCCCTCACTCCTCACCGAGAGGCACGGGTATCTTAGGATCTCTAGAAAATTCTATCCCTGCATATGGGTAATCCTCGATCACAGGGATCTGTCATGACAGCCATGCCAAAAAGTCATCGTCGAAGGACTCATTGGTGCTTCCACCACCCTGTCACGGTAGTAATACTGCCCATCTACATACTGTAGGAAAAGAGGCTCGATGTCCTCGTACCACTTCCTGAGGACTAAAGCTCGGAACTCTCTCAAAGAAGAATGAGCACAAAATCATCCCGAACCCGAAGTTCCTCTATGTCCACTGTCGGCAATCTGTCAATTGCCTCTTCATACACTCAAGTAGTGTGGTACTCCAGTCAAAAATCTGTGCATTCAAGAACTGGATAGCACAGTTCATCTATGCGCGAGACGCCTGATGCAAGGTTGTTGAACCGGTAATCCGCCCAATCAACAATAATATCGCCTGCAACGATAGGTCAGTGATCTTACTGATGGGCACCTGGGAGCTCAAATGGTTAGTCCCAGCCTCACAGTGCAGGGCTATCAAGTCCACTATATTAAGCGGCCCCGCTGGAAACATCCTGAAATTGACTGGTTCCTCTCTCCTTGAGAGGCCAGTCAAAAAATATATATCCTTGGTGGTGGGCACTAGTGATTGACCCTCTATGTTATAACCCTAAATTGCACTACCCCTGCTTACCTGGCATCAGGCCAACTCATTGCCCTTCATTGCTAAAGCCATGCTGAACAACTCTTCTAAAAACTCCATTTTTAAAAAGAATCCGCTGGCAGGCCCACTACAGCCCGCGGGCCCCGCTAGCAGGCCCACTACAGCCCGCGGGCCCCGCTAGCAGGCCCACTACATCCCGCGGGGGCCCCGCTAACAGGCCCACTACAGCCCGCGGATACCTAACAAAGCAAAAAATCAGGGAAGTTTCCGCCGGGACACGAGGCTTTTTTTCAGTTAACTGGAACTCTCCGCCATGCATGGCCGAGAGTTCGCCTAAAACCCTAGCTCCTTCTAGACTATAAAAGGAGGGGTAGGGGTATTATTCAAAGGAGAAGAAGGATAGCAAAGAAACTCTGCCAAAATTGCCAAGCCTATTATTGTCCACACCCTTTAGCTTTGCCTTAAGCTTCAGGAGAACTTCATGTTGCAGCAGTTGGAGGAAAAAAGAAGAGGAGGAGCCCAGGATCAAGATCGAGGAACGGTGGCCAGTCTCAGAACTCATTGTAAGTGATTCATTTTTGAGACTAATGAAAAAGATGCTTTTCCCGTCCCAAAGTTCATGAATCTCATCTATGTCATTTGATTTATGTTTTATTTCTAACCCCCTATTAGATCAGTAGCAGGCATATGTAGTCTTATCTTGATTGCAGGAAGCTTTGTAGAAGGAGCAGCAGCAGCAAGGAAATAGAAGGCTCAACGGAGGATCTACTTCAAGCATCGTTAAAAAGGTGAGTCGATTCTTCCATTGTGTGCTCGAAAAGGGGTTGAGATTTTGGGTAGAAGGTTAAAAGTTAAATCTTAAGGGTCATTTTCTGCGTATAAGTTTAGA
>ML789358.1:181893-194986 GCA_009831015.1 Picea engelmannii
GAAAATATGTAATATAATCAAAGTTTCATTCTAAGAGACGTACCCTAAGGAATCGTCGGTGTAAGGTTGGATCATGAACCCGGTATACTCTGTTTAGCTAAGACACAACCAGTTGAGTGTCAAGATAGACCCGGAGATGAGAGATACCCAATGACAAGGCGTCACGAAGCAACTCAATAATTGCACTATACTCGACGACACTATTTGTGGTGTCGCCTAAGCATATACCTCCAGAAGATAACAACTAGCCCTGAGGTGTAAAGATTACCCAAGGTGCGGAGGCAAGTCTCCGAGTGTGCTGACTAGCGCCATCTGCATACCCAACGAACACCTCGAAATCCCTTGACATCTGTCATATTGACGAAAAATAACATCAATGACACGTCCATAACACTTAAAAGAAACTAAAAAGTAATAGTACAAAGACTATACATATGTTACAAAAAGTTACCCACAGTGACCTGCCTATGAGAAATACTTCTTGAGGTAGAGCCCATTTCTAGGCTCAGCGAAAGCATTCCCTTCAAAATCAACCAGATGATAAGCGCCCTTTTTTAATACCTCTTTTATGATGAAGGGTCTGAACCACATGGGTTTGAATTTTCCTACCCCCAGGGGATCCTTATCTTGGTCATAGGCCTGGACAAGGTCGCCTTCAGAGAAAATCCGAGGACGAACGGACCTATCATACTGAAACTTGACCTTATGTTTTTGAACCTTGTTGGCCAGGGTCGCATCACGATGCTTCTCATTGAGCTTCTCAAGGTGTATTAATCGTTCTTCAAGTGGAGAAGTGTCTGGCAATAATTGTACTGCCAATTTTAGAGATGGGATCTGATATTCGATGGGAAATACTGCCTCCAGACCATAAACGAGTTGAAAAGGTGAGAAATCGATTGAAGTCTTAACAGATATTCGGTAAGCCCATAATGTCGATTATAAAATCAAATGCCAATTTGACTTGGCTGAGTTGATAGTTCGTTGTAGAATAGTCTTAAGAGTTTTGTTTACAACTTCTACCTGCCCATTGGCTTGGGGGTAATAGGGTGATGAATGATCTTGCCGTAACCCAAGATTTGATGTTAATTCAGTCATCATTTGGTTCTGAAAGTGACTTCCATGGTCAGTAACAATATCTCTCGGGACGTCGAACCTTGCTATGATCTGGTTGAATAAAAAGAGAGTTGTAGTCTCTCCATCACCTTTAAACGTCGGCATAGCTTCGACCCACTTAGTGAAGTAGTCGACAACTATGATGATATAGCGGTGCCCCCTTGCTGAAGGGGGGTTGCAAGTAGTGTAATCAATCCCCCATTTGGTGAAGGGACCAACTGTGATGCCATGAAACATGGGAGCGGGATGTGCCCTCATCTTCCGAGAGAATATTTGGCACGGATCGCACTTCTTGACCGATTCTATACAATCTTAGATACGTGTCAGCCAGAAGTAACCTGCTCGTAGAATTTTTTGGGTTGTTGCCAACTCAGACAAATGACCACCACAAGCTCTGGTATGGCAATCGTTGAGCACAATAATTGCCTCCTCATGTGTGAGACATCGACGTAAGATGCAGTCTACACCTCTCCGATACAACGTATCATCGAGTATGAGATAATTCTTAGCCCAATGGCGTATACGTCGACGCTCATCAAGAGAAGCAGAAGTGGGGCACTTCAAAGTCTGGATATAGATAATTATATCTCCGTACCAGGGATCTAAAGACGTGATCAAAAACATATCTCCCTGGATAGGTGATTCTTTAGGCACAACGTCACCTGACTCAACCGGAAGTTCCGAAATAAGCTCTGCGAAGACCAGTGAATTTTTGGACTTCCCTGAAACGAAGTCTAAGTCAAAATCCTAGAGGATGACTATCCATCTACTGATTTTTCCTCCTATAACCCGTCATGTCAACATGTACTGGAATGGATTCACGACAACAATGATGGTGGTCTTGCGAAACAGAACATAATGACAGAACCGTTGAACATCATGAACTGTTGCCAACGCAAGTTTTTATATATGAGAATAATTGAGTTCCGGTCCTACGAGGCCTCGACTCAGGTAATAGATCACGTATTCTGAGTACAAATCATCCTCCTGAACTAAAACCATGCCAATGGTTGACTCTGCGGCAACCAGATATAATAAGAAATATTTGTTATAATTAGGTGGCCATAGCAGAGGGGTCGTTGTGAGGGCATGTTTTAATGCATCGAAAGAGTGTTGAGCGGCATCATCCCAATAAAAAGGAACATTCTTCTTCAGTAAGCGCATAAAGCCCTTGGTGATTTCGGCATAGTTGGCGATGAAGCATCGTAAAAAGTTCACCTTGCCTTGTAGACTTTGAAGTTGAAGGATTGTGCGTAGGGGGGGCAACTGGATTATTGCCTCCACCTTGAGAGGATCGACCATGATCCCTATTGTTGATACGATGAAACCTAACAAACGTCCTGACGTTACGCATAAGCTGCACTTGTTTGGATTTAAGAAAATCCTAAAGTAGCGACAATATTTGAAGATAAGTCTAAGGTGTGTGGGATGATCCGATCTCTTGCGAGATCGTGATGCTAAATCATCTAGATAGGCCTCGACTATATGCTTGAGATCATGAAAAGAAAAAGACATGGCCCGCTGGAATGTGGCTCTAGAATTTTTAAGACCAAAATGCATCTTACAATATGCAAATGTACCTCAAGGACAGATGAATTTCGTTTTGTGTTGGTCTTCGGGTTTGATTTGGATTTGATTATATCCCAAAAAACCATCCATGAAAGAAAAGACTTCGCAACCAGCACATTCATCAATGATCTGGTCGATGAATGGTGTTGGAAAATTATCTTTGGGACATGCCTTATTCAAATCATGGAAATCGGTACATACACGAATCATGCCTTATTTTTTATTGACCGGCATAGGATTTGACACCCATTGAGTCAAATGGATAGGACAGATAAAACCTGCCTTTAGCAATTTCTCAACCTCAATATTGATGGTTGTTGCTTTATTGGGATTAATTGGATGAAGTTTCTGTCGAACATAATTAGCATCAGGATACGTTGTGATTTCATGTTCAACTATTTTTGGATCGATACCTAGCATTTCCTCATAAGACCAGTCAAAAACATTGCGGAATTCTTTGAAAATATCCGTGTAGATTTGAATCTCTTCGGGGGAGAAATCCTCTTCGACGAAGATGTTCTCAACGATGCCAGGGTTTCGAGAGATGCTGATTGGTATAGTTTCAGTGATAGTTTCCATATTTCCCTCAGCATAAATTTCATGTGTAGCTAAGAGATTAATAGGACACGACTGATCTCCCGTCATGGTCACAGTGAATTCTCTTGCTTTGATTCGTCTTAACTCTGGGAGAAAATACGATCTGTGATGAAGATATTCCCAAGGTTTGTCTGGACTAGTCATTTCTTAGATTACTGCTTCATCTGAAGGCAAGACTAAGTCTAATGAATCAATGTTAGCGAGAGAACCCTGAGCCCAAATAGGCTCTAGAAGAGGATCTAACTCTTGTGTAGGAGTCGGATTAGGGTTAGATGAAGCTTGCTGGACCAAAGAGTATGCTACTTCAGCAGCAGACAAGGGCATGGACATGCTTGGGTGCCCTGTCTCATCCATCGTGGCCGATGGAGAAGGAAGTATCCATGGATCCTCGAAGTAAGTTGCGCGGAACGACGAAACTTGAAAAATCTCAACCTTATGGTGATTGGATATAAATTTAATATCGCCGTGAGGAGGTGGGTAATCGAAGGTACCCATCAAGTATGGGCACAAACCAAATCCTACGTTGACGACACCTGACTGAGGATTATCAATCATTGGGACCGTGGATTCCCCCAAAGATGGGTCAGGTCTGGAGAAAGACAATTGATCGATGGTCACTATCCGACCCTTGTGTGGAAACAACAAGACTCGGAAAACTGTAGCAACCACATCTTGCGTAGAATAAGTCCAACTCCATCCTAACAAGAGGTTATAGTCGAGGGGAGCATCGACTACCTCTACTTCGACACACACGGTTTTCCCTCCTAACTGCACGGGGAAAGAAGGAACTATGCCATGTGGTCGGAACGAACGACCGTCGAAAGCAGTGAGGAGAGTAGGTGATGGAGACAAAACGAGCAAGCCAATGGCCTTCCAACATGCCAATGACATAACGCATGTCGAGGCGCCCTCGTCGACCACCATGTGGAAGATATTCCATGTAAACATTTTTGTGGGGTAAGCCACTACTATCTGAAATGCTAGGTGGTAAGGTAGACGCAGTTTTAAGTCAGTTGTATCTAACATGATGGTACTTAGATTACAGGTCTTAGTAGAGCCCAATGCGGTTAACAAGGCTTTCCTCTGAGCAGGGAAGCTTTGGAGGACCTCCAAAGTAGACATTGCACAAGGGGTTTTTGATAAATCTTCCACCGCACAGTAGTTCTAGGCGACCCTTGCATTTGGGTTATGATAAGTTTTTTTAAATGCACCTTTTGGAATGCATGTCATTGTTTCTCCCAATGTCTTCTCAATCTATAGTGGAAGAGATGGGAGGTCAGATTCTTTACCCTTCTCAGAAGCGCTTGGTTTACTATAATCGTGCGCTCTAGTCGATATGAAAGCATCACCCCTAACCATATATACATTCGCGGATGAGTGGTTGTGCGGAGGCGGGAAGGTTTCTTGGTTGCCCCCTTCCGTGCTTGCAAAGGCTTGAGTTAGATTTTTCCCATATTGAAATGGGTTCGTCAACACCGCCTGTTGTGGCTGCATGACAAATATTTTGGCGTCTGAAAGTTGAGGACATAGATGGGTCGGGTGGTCTTCTGCGCACAATTTGCATGGATACCTCGCCTTTCGTTTTTCAGTGTTGTCCTCGCCAGCATGGGTTTTTTATCCCCCTTACCCTTCTTTCATTGTTTTTTCTTCCCTTCAAGTTGTTGGGTGGCCTTTGGGTTAGTCGACTGTACAGTGTGTAGTTCCGACATTTTGGTAGGGGGAGAAGCCAAAGCAGTAGTTTGGTTGGCCGCTGTGTGTTGTATGGATAACTGTTGCAATTGCTTTGTCAATTGCTCAGCGGGATTTGTTTGTGCGGAACCGACAATACCATCGGCATGTGGTCCAACTCTCTGTCTAGTTTTATCCATTATTGAACGTGGTGCATCTGGAAAGATTTTGTATAATAAACCGGATTGAGAATAGATGAGCTCAAACTGTTGAGCCCTCATGATGGCGTCTTTTTCGGAGAAAACTCCTGACGTCGCAATGTCTTTGGATAACTGTCGGACCAAAGACTTAAAGAACCACTCAAGCAGGAATGCTAGTGGGACTGGTACCTTGATTAAACTCTTCCGACGTCTCCATTCTCGGATGTGATCAGAGATATGGTCCGCTGTTGTCTGTTCGAAATTAGCGAGAAGCTCTGTGCCAACGTCGTATCTCACAGGTAACTAGAAATGGTTAAGGAAATCCATCGCCAGTTCGCCAAAAGAAGAGTATCTTGAGCGATCGAGCTCAATGCACCATTTTGCGGCACTCCCAATGAGAATACGTTGAAACAATCGCAATTGTACGGAGTCATATTTCAATGAGTTAGATGAGCACCAAAGATGAAAGGTAGTCACATGATCTCCTGGATCTTCATTAGGCTTGGATTTGAACTTTGGAATGTCCGAAGGAAACTTCGTCGGCATAGGAGGCCAACGCGGATCGTGACAAATAGGGTCATTCAACAACCTTGTCAAATCTGGCAAGTGTAAAGTTGCCAGGAATGGTAGTTTGGGTTGCTGTTGATAACTGGGGAAAAAGGGTCCTGGAGTTTGACTGGCACCAGGTTGCCAGGAAACGTTTGGCTGCTGGCCTGGATTCTCGTAGAAGCCATGGCCCTAGCCAAAGTAAGGATTTTTCATATGTGGAGACATCATCGACGGATTTCCCAAATAGGACATAGATTGTTGGGAATGCATTGTATTTGAAGGACTTTGGGAGGGATTACCCCATGTCAGTCCCGTGGGGATAGGCATAGTAGTTTGTCTGGGGTTCCATTGATTGTGGAAAGAATTACCCCAGATTGGCATTCCGGAGGAGGGAATGGATCCTTGCCCTGAATTCCAAGGTCCTGCTAGGTTTTCCCCTTGTGTAAGAATAGTACCCTGCACAGAAGTAGATTGTCCAAACATAGGGTTGCCCCCAGTCGGGAAAGCAACTGACAAGAAGGTGTTGTTACCAAATGTTTCGTTCCAAGAAAACAGTGTCGAACCTACCGGCATAATATGCGATGGTGGTCCTTGAATCCCCGCTCCAAATAAACTATTGTGTGTAGGTTGCCCGGCGGATTTTTTATGCGAGCCACTGAGTGAAGGGGATGAAGGAGAGAAATGACCTCCTCTGTAAGGAAAAGCATTAAAAGGGATAGGAGTGCTCCCCAAGTGACCTTACAGAGGAGCGCTAAAGCTCCCTGCCCCCAGACCCAAAGTCTGTAAAGTGGAGTAGGAAAGTACAAGACTTGCACCCGAACTAGGCATCCCATATGAGAACGGAGGGCCTATCGCACTAGGTGTGAAATGGGTTGTGGCCACCACCAAAGACGGGTTCGAACAACTATGAGAAGTAGTTTTGGTCGAGCCCATGGTGACTCAAACCGACGACGGTGGGTTAGGAGATCTTCGACATCCGCGTAACAGCATGCTTGACTTTCTTGTCCTCTTCGACATCTTCATAGTCGAAGTAGGTGTCCAGAGCTCTAATCTAGTCTAGAAGCTCTTCTGCATCCAAGTTTCCCTCGTAAACTGGAATGTCCATTTTTTCCTTTGCACCCATTCTGGCAATAGATTTGATTAGACACTCATTCGCTGCATCCTCGGTTGCAACTTCCTCTTCGCGTTCATCTTCAACTTCAACCTATGAATCACTAAAATCCCCCATACTAACTGTGCGTCTTTGCATTGTCTCCATATCTTCAAGCCTTTCTCGGAGATCTCACATTTGCCTCTCCATTTATGGATTTGCTACCTACCTGCCTCTTCTTCGCACCTCCCTATCTTCTGGATCAGGTGACTGTCTTTCTCTCCTCGGTGGCATGGAGAATTTCCTTCTCTTCTCTGCTACAGAAAGAAAAGAGTCTTTCTGGGATCTGATACCACAACTGACGCAGCCGCACCCTCAGGCACGTCCTCTCACATGATATTCTCCTCTCTTCATCCCGAAGAACACCAAGGTTCTTCTATTTCCCTATTGGGAAATATGCACCCACAGATTCTCTTCTACGCGGTCCCCCTTTCTTTACTTATCGAAGGATCAGAACTCGCAGCTTCGGAAGTTCACTGTTGATCATTGGGCTTCCGAATCCTCGAGACCCGATGGTCAGTCAATCGCTGACTTTATCTTCCCCTGTCGAGATTTCTTCTTTGTCGGGATTTTCCTTATCGGGATATCGCTACTCGCGGTATCGAGCACTATGATCTGCCGACCCCCGATACCCGATGCAACGAAACTCCGATGTACGCGTGAGCTATCTCTTCAACTCCTCGTCACTTCTATCGGCATTTTGGAATTCGCGGGATCGTGAATCCTGATGTCAATGGATTCGGGACTTTCCTTTTCCCAATCCCCGATATGGTACGCCACCTATCCTCCACTAACTCCTGCTGTGGCCCCACACAACTCTTCTGTCAGGATATCGCGTTTCGTGATTCTGAGCGGCAAGATTTCTCTGTTTTTGAAACCCCCGATTCTTCGAACGTTGACTTCCTTGGATCTCCTGACATGATTCCTCAACAATGAACGGTTCTGGGCTCGTCAGGATATCGTGGATCGCGATATCGCAATTCTCGTTGCAACAACTTGGAGCTTCGACTCGTGAATCCTCGATACACGATATCACGTGTAGATCCGACGGTCCTCGTGACTCGGCTCGATGGATCCGCCCCTCCTGAGATCTAACCTTCGGACGTTCTCACCGTAACCTCCTTGCACCTCCGCAAGATCTAACGGCACTTGGCACTTCGTGAAATCTCCTCAGAGGATTTCGACCGTCCATTCTCCCTTTGATGATTCTGTGAAACGATTGCGTTCCTCTAAACGAAACTCGTCCGACTTCTCGCAAGCGTGCGACGCTTCCCTCAGAATTTCAATAGCAGCTTCCCTGTGCTTATCCTTCAGTAAATTCGAAGGCCTACTCCTCCTGAGATTTTCCACGGCTTCAGTCTTCTTGGAAACCCCTTGCACGCACTCCTTGAGGCAACACTTCAACCTCATTGAGTGTTGAAGTTCGTCGACTTTGCGCACTCCTGCAACAACAGTATTTTAACACTTCACTCAGGTTCGCAACCCTGAGACTTTTACCTGGCCTGTGCACTCCTTGCACGGCACTGTGCCTAAGTGCACCTTCGAGGGGATGAGAACAAAAGATAACTCTAATTGAACCCTTTTGTCAACGCACTCCTTGCAGACAAATTCGACTGCACTCCTTGCAGGAATTTTCTGGCTCAAATAGAGAAACAATTGAAGCTCATTCTTTCACCCTCTCAGACTTCAATTCCGTCATGAAATCACATACACAGCATATAAAAGCAAATGTATAACATGAAGCAAACATTCATGAGCATATCAACATCAACACACCGAGAACAACACAAACCATGAATTTGAATCAAATCTTTCTTCTATTAATTCAAATGTTTGTACATAGGTGTTCTTCATACAGTTCTCTGCCTGCTCTTCTGCTCTTCCTGGATTGATAATATTACAATGATACAATGAGGGTGTCTATATCCATTTTCCCTCTTGGACTCTAAAGCTATCAAATCTAAAATTAAATTCCTATCTACCAGCATTAACTATATTAAATGCCGACTATCTACCTAAGGACGAGATCTTAAAGGCTCAAGGTACATTACAATATACAAGTGCGCCTTATCTTAAATGACTCATTTAAGATCGCGCAACAATTCCAAAGAATTTTCAAAAATTTGTGCTGGCTTGTCCATCTATCCTTCGCTTCCGCGCTGGCTCGCTTGATGAGTCGGTGATGCTCCTGCATCAAGCGGTTGCTTCAAGGTCCAAAACGATCGATTCCTCCAGGGGTTGTTCGGGCACAATGGTTTGTAACCCGGTTGCTTCAAAATACCCTTGTTGGTATAGCTTTCACCTTAATGGTGGCAGGGGTGGCTCCAGTGTAACCGGCGGCAAGACAAGAAGCCTTCGTGACCGACGGAGCTCGGGATCCTCCACTGTGTGAGAATATCCAAGACACTCTAAGGTAGTCTAAATGTTCAAAAGTAACACACACTAAAAAAAAAATTCCCTAAGAGATAAGACAAGCAAACACTAAATTAATTGGAAGAACAATTACAACAACCAACACTAGAGCAACTTGCCGGTGCAAGTGCAAATCGAACACGGAAGAAACCTCCAGGTATACTCTGCAAAGAATGGCCCGATGTCTGTCCTAGTTACTACGGTATACCCCCGCAGTCACCTGTGTATGTCCCTAACAAAGATTGACAACTAGGTTGCCAACACGCGAACAGTCACCAGGCGGGTACAGTTGAAAGTCGGGTAGACCACAATGAGAAGGGTATCGAGCCCGAAACCTATCAAGGGTATCGAGAGAAAATGTTTCGAAAGAAAAATAAGGACCTCGAATGGATTCGAGACCCACAAAGCCCCATGTAAAATGCAAACGACAGAATCCCAAAACAAGCCCTCTATATGTGTTCTCCACTATGATTGGTCCAGCTTTGGAGGGGTTATCTCTGCTACCTTTCGGCATGTGACCTCATTTTTATCCCCTGTGTTAGAGGGGGGTCCCAGATAACTTTCATGAAATTAGACTTAGACACTCCCTATCTCAGACTCCAATGTTTGATTTTAAATGGACTTGAAGAGTTTCCTTTCCAACCTAATCCAAGGCCCTAGTCTTGAACTAGTTTGTGAACCCTATAAACATAAAAGTCTAGTAGATTTTAAATTTAGCGTTACTTTTATGGCTTTGTCTCACGTCAAGGGGTACGAGGGTGAAACACATGATGTGTAAAATATGAAAGCAAAAGATGAATGAAAAAGTTGGAAACAAAACTTTTACTGAATGCAAAATATCAACAACTTTTCAAAAAAAAAGTTTTTTTTTTTTTTAACTTTTCTAAGATTTTGGACAACAAACTCAAAAGAATTTCACTCGACTACGAGCTACTTATGATCTAAGTGAACTGCAAAAACTTATGAAATAAAATACGTTTCCCTGGCTAATGATGCAGAAACACACTCTTCAACCAAATGAGAAAATAAAAAGAGTTTTTTATTTTATTTAAATGCTAGTAAAGCAAGAAAGGGAAAATACCGACAAGCAAAAAACCAAGAAAAAAAATTATGGTCTAAATCGCAGATCACAAAGAATCAGGTCAAAAATCACACACTAGCAATTCTAAAAACAATGACTCTCACACTTGTCTAAAAACCTTTAAAATTCTTTTACTTTTATGAGAAAAAATAAGCTAAGAGTAAAATTAATCTTAAGTTACTGACTGTTCAAACAAAGATTCAAACCCCTGAGAGGAATACTTCTTATCAAGGGAGAGGATGACTGCCTTACCGTTAACAAAAGGTAGCCTGTACAAGCATGCGACTATTACTCAAACAAAACATGTGTGAACGTGCGTTGAACAGAGACAGAGGGCGTGTACACGTGGGTTGACCTTGTACAGGCCGCGTGTATATATAAACTCTCAGAAAAAATGAAAAAAGACAGACCAAACCAGGAAGAGACCACTGATATAGATAGTCAGGATCCCTTGAAGGCTTGGATACTCTTTCTAACAGAAAAACAAATAATGTAAGGAAAAAATGATAAAGAAAAAACAATCTGAGATAGGACTGCTAGCAAACAAGACTCAGACAGAATTCAATAAAACCCCTTGAGAATGTGTGATTCTAACAGGAAAGAGGATGACTTCCTCTGAAGTCCTCTGAACTCTACATGCTACTGCTACCTCTACAGCTAGCGTTCACACGTGGGTTGTAAGAGGGTATGGTGCGGGTACACACGTGCAGACCTTGTGCAGGCCATGTGTACTTCTGTGGGTCTTGAAAAACACAGTTCAAGCAAAATACAGGGAAAGATGGTATGGAAAACCAGACTCCCTGCTAGCTCAGACCTTACAAAAACTAAAAAGAAAAGACATGCAAGAAAAACTAGTCTTTAAACTACCCAAAAACTAAAGAAAATTTCAGGAACCCCAGAGAGTCTCCCCAGTATGGTTGCCAATTCTGTTGTTGGGAAAATCTCCCTACGTACTAGAAAATAGAGTTCAAACTTTGCATGCAGCTATGACCGAACATAAATTACTTTCTACCTTCATCTCTAGATTTAAATCCCCTTTTCTTAGTAAATGCATGGAAAGATCAACCTACCTCGTTCCCGACGTTTGATGTCGATCCTTCGTTGTGCTTGATTCCTTGTTCGCAATACTCCTTCCAAAGCTGACCTACATCCAAGACAAGCAACAACTATGCATGCATACTACTTATATACTAACGGGTTAGAGATCCAAACAAAACTAATCAAACCATAAAAATTTCATGAAATGGGATGGGAAAAGCACTTTCTTTATTACTTTGAATGAGTCAAATTACAAAAGTTAAGACCGGCCACTGCTCCTTGAACCTGATCCTGGGCTCCTCTTCTTCTGTCCTCCAACTGCTTTTCTTTGAATCTCGTTTGGCATAAGGAAAGGCTAAAGGGTTGGGACAATGGGAATACGTTAATGGGCAGAGTTTCTTTGCTATATTTTTCCCCTTCCAAATGGGACCCCTACCCCTTCTTTTATAGGCTAGAAGGAGCTAGGTATTTGGACGAACCCTCGGCCATGCATGGCCGGGAGTTTCAGTTAACTCACCCATAACTTTTTGCTTCGTCGGCAACTTTCCTTTTTTTCATACTTTTGTCGATCCACATGGGTTGTTTTGGGTCAGCCAACGTGTACACGCATGCAGTAATGGATTAGGTAACGTGGGCCTTTATAAAAGAGGATTTTGAAAGAGTGTTTTGGCAAATAAGGGATATGAGTTGGCCTGATGCCAGGTAAGCATGTGTGGTGCAATTTAGGGTTATAAAATGTAGTGCCTGTAAATACTAATTTTGATATAATTCATTTCAATCACACAAATAATTTAATCACCAGCATATAAGCAATATTCAACAGAGATTAACATTTAACTACAGCATAAAAAAAAACTTAGCACTTTCATAGCAAATCACCTGCTTCTGATGCTAATTTATGTCGATATGATTGTCCCTTCCCTGCTGCCTTGTTGTTTCCTTGCTGCTGCCTGATGCTTTGACCCAACTCTGCCCAAACCGTGTTTCCTCCCTACTAGCTAGGAGCAGCCTGTCTGTCTTCCTAGCTCCAGGATACCGTAAGGCTATCCTGGCCCCCGTGCCCAAAACCCCCAACAAACCGGTGCCCCCCGTAATGATCCTCCCCGACTGCAGAACTCAAACTCAAAACCAGAAAATCCAAAAGAAACCTCAAACCAGAACTTTCTCTCCCTCCCCAAATGCTTCCTCCTCCCCCCAAAAATCCTTCTTCCGTAAGACTCCTCCCGCCATATCCCTCCTTCACCGACCCTTTCCTCCTCATAAATTTCCTTATCCATACATTCATTATCTTATCCACATAGATAATGTCTTACCCTATTATTTAATGTTTCTTATCCTTATATTTAATGCTTCTTATCCCCTCCGTATACGTAATCCTTTAATTAAACAATTAAATTTATTAACCCTCTTAAATTTAATACCCATGTCATTGAATGTAATAGGTAATTAATTAATTAATTAATTAATCAAAATTATAACAATTAATTAATTAATAAATATTTAATTATCATTATTATACCAATCTTTGTTTAGTTAATAACATGTTAGAAAAATTAATTACCTAATAAATTTGTACTTAATAATCCCTAAGCATATATTCAACTAGGGTTGTTACATACACCCACCCTTCAAGAAACTTTGTCCCGAAGTTAAGGTATCTTATGGTACAAAGGAAAAGAAACATGGTTCACACATTCATAACAATTAACCGACATT
>ML789358.1:195983-209980 GCA_009831015.1 Picea engelmannii
AATATGTCGCATCATATACATCATCATCAATAACATTTAAACATTCGTAAAATTTACATTCACATAATATATCGCATTACATACATCATCATCAATAACATTTAATCATTCATAAAAGTTCATACATTTAAAGTTTAAGTGTACCACTTAATAGTTTCATTGTGACTAGAAAATAAAGTATATAGGCCTCAGGTAATCCCGGTTGTCTAAGTCAAAAGGTGGTGTTGCATACATCCAACCTTCGAGAAACATATTCTCGAGGTGGTCAAAAAAGTGAGGGATATTCTCGTCGTAGTGTCTCGGCGTCTTCCCAAGTAGCAGATCCTGGACTGTACTTGTCCCACTGGACCTTAACTTGGTCTACTAGACGGTTCTTGAGCTGTCGGACTCTACGGTCCAATATGCGTAATGGTTCTATCGTGAGGGTTCCCACGTCCGATACCTGCAATTCCTTCCAATTTAGTTTATGTGATTCATCAACAACATAATGAAGTAAAACAGATACATGAAATACATTATGAGTTTTATGCAAGTGGGGTGGCAGTACGAGACGATATGCAACGAGTCCAATTTTATCTTGGATTATGAATGGTCCTATAAATCGAGGTAACAACTTTGTCCCCTTCCCGAACCATATGGTACTCTTATTAGGCCTGATTTGAATGAAAACCTGGTCTCCCACTTCATAACTTTGGTCGGTCCTATGTGTATCCGCATAACTTTTCTGCCTATCATGTGCTTCCTTTAGTCTTTGCCTAATCTGAATCACCTGTTCCTCCATCTCTTGAATCAATTATGGCCCAACTATTACTCAGTCTTCTAGTCTATCCCAACTCAATGGCGTTCTGCATGGCCTCCCATACAAAGCTTCGTAGGGTGGCATTCCGATGGAGCTATGAAAATAGTTATTGTAGGCAAACTCTACCAAAGGTAGGTACTTCTCCCACTGGGTTTGATTATCCATTACATACATCATAATCATGTCTTCCATGACTTGATTTACTCTCTCAGTTTGCCCATTTGTTTCAGGATGATAAGTTGTGCTTAAGTTCAACTAAGTCCCCAACGCTGACTGCAGACTTGTCCAAAACCTAGAAGTGAATATGGAGTCCCTATCTGAAATGATCTTCTTAGGTATCCTGTGCAAACAGATAACCTCACTTACAAACACATGTGCCACATCAGTGACATCGTAAGTGTCTCTAACCAGAATAAAATGAGCACTCTTGGTTAACTTATCCACTATCACAAGAATGGCATTGTGTCTATGAGATGTGAGCGGCAACCCCACAACAAAATCCATAGAGATGACTTATCACTTGGACATAGGAACATCATGTGGTTGTAGTAGGCCTACCGGTGATGGTGGTCAGCTTTCACTTGTTGACACTCTATGCACTTGGTGACAAAATGGACTACATCGTGCTTCATGCCTACCCAGAAGAAGAGCTTCTTCATATCTGCGTACATCTTCTTCACACCTAGATGCGTACAATAAATTTCTCTATGGGCTTCCTTCAGTATGATGCTTCAAATATCCTCATTCTTAGGGATGTACATCCTTCCTCGATATCTTAACAGTCCATCTGTTTCCAGACTATATCCTTCATACTTTGGATCTAGCTGCCTCCCACTCTGGAGGTTTGGAGTAACCTTTAAATACCAACTGTCTTGTTGGAGTTGTGCCAACACATGTTCCCTCAGATTGACCTTTAAGGTTACCAAGGAGAAGATACGTGGTCTCCTACTCAAGGCATCTGCGACCACATTTTCCTTTCCCTTGATGTACAAAATACCAAAATCGTACTCACTCATAAACTCACTCAATTTCTTTTGCCTCGCATTCAGATCTCTTTGAGTGAAGAGATGTTTTAAACTTTGATGGTCCATTTTGAACTCAAAGTTTCGCCCCACAAGATAGTGCCTCCAAATTTTCAGAGCTAGCATTACAGCTGACAACTCTAAATCATGAGTCGCGTATAACTCTTCGTGTTTCTTCAACTTCCTTGACGCATAGGCTATCACTCCTCCATCATACATTAGCATGGCCCCCAATCCTTGCTTCGAGGCATCCGTGCAAACTGTGAAGTCCTTTTCCATATCCGACACTCGTAGAATTGGCGCACTGGTTAGTAACCTCTTAAGCTCAATGAATGCACTATCACATTATTCTATCCATTCATAACTGACCCCCTTGCGTTGCAAAGTGGTGATGGGTTTCTCTATTTTTGAGAATCCTTCCACAAATCTCCGGTAATAACCTGCTAGCCCCATGAAGCTTCTCACCTCATGGGCATTTTTCGGCACTGGCCACTCCATAATTGCCTTTACTTTTTCTGGGTCCACAGAGATTCCTTCGTCAGAAATGATATGACCTAAATAGTGAATATCTTTCTGTAAGAAGGAACACTTCCACAACTTTCTATACAATTTGTTCTCTCTAAGGCAGGACAACACTACTCGCAAGTGTTCCTCATGTTCTCTTTCATTCTTGGAATAGATGAGGATGTCATCTAGAAAGACTTGTACAAATCGATCTAAGTACTTCTGGAATACACCGTTCATGAGGCTCATGAATACTGTTGGTGCATTGATCAATTCGAAAGGTACGATGACGAACTCGTAATGTCCAAACCGAGTTCGGAAGGCAGTTTTTGGGATATCACCTCCCTTAATCCTTAACTGATGATACCCTGATCACAAATCAATCTTTGAGAATACCGCTTCTCCTTTCATCTGATCGAAAAGGTCATCTATTCGCGGCATTGGGTACCTATTTTTCACTGTAGCACGGTTCAAGTCCCTGTAGTCTATACACATTCGTAAGGATCCATCCTTCTTCTTTAAAAAAATTACTGGTGCGCCCCAAGGTGAGACACTAGGCCTTATTATCCCTAAGTCCAGTAACTCTTTCAACTGCATTTGCAATTCACAAAGTTCCAGCGTTTTCATTCGATACGGAGTCTTGGAGATTAGTTCTACACCAGGTTTTAGCTCAATAGTAAAATCAAGCTCCCTCTCAGGAGGTAACCCGGGTAACTCGTTCAGAAAAACATCCTTAAATTCTGACAATACCGGGTACTGATCCAATGAGGGTCCCTTCCTTTCATTCATTGCTTCCATACATAAATTCGACACCCTTGTCTCAAGCATCGCTTAACCTTCATAGTTGATATAAAGCGTAATGACACTTTTCTCCGTACACACTGGATCTCTATTGGCCTTCCTTCGTCGTCGACACAAAGCACCCTCCTTGTGAAACAATCTACCATGGCTCAGTGAGTTGCTAACCAATCCATTCCAATGATTAGGTCATACGCCCCGAGAGCAGTGACATATACCTTCAACCTGGTAGTACACACTCCCAGGTCTACTATACAATTATCAACACTAGGTCCTACTGCTTGTTTTTCCCCGAAAGCCATCTCGACTTGTTTAAAGTCATCGTGTCCGTAGGCTGCCAACCCACTCTTTTTTAATGGAGATGGTGAAATGAAACTATCTGTAGCACCAGAATAAAATGAAATCTTAACGTTGATATGATTTAGCATACGTGATGACTCCACCACCGTGGATTGATGTTCGGCCTGGCGATTATTAACCGCTGCGTAAATCTGGTGGCTGCTACTTGATCTCCCCATTGGTGCCTTTCCTTCTCTATGCACAAACCCTGATTGTAACTCTAGGCAGTCACGCTGGTAATGGCGTCCTCCGCACCCCCAATAGGTAACATGAGATTGAACCTGTGCACTGTTATGTGACTGTTATGTGACTGTCTCTAAAATGAGTTCCTTCCCCTGGAACCCCTGCCCCTACTAGTTGTTCCCTGAGATGTTCGTGGACTTGTCTGCGTCGTTGGCGATGAACATGATGCTACACTCACTGCCATTGAAATCCCTGCAGCTACTGTCCTTGGCGCGACTTTGTTACCATATGGCGATTGCCTTGAGCCCCCTCCCCTGGGAAATGTCCTCGAGGCCTTCCCTACGAATCCAGGATGATGCGGAAATGTCAGTCTTGTACCCCCAGTTAAGTTCATGTGTTCCTCAGCATAACATGCATTTTCCACCGCTTTCGCTACTGAAGACGATTTCCACATCCGCACCATAGCTCTTATCTTAGGGTTAAATCCATAGACGAAGCGCTCTGTCTGTCGTTGGTCATTATCCATATACGAAACATATTTGACCAATTCCATAAATCTGATCTCATATTCTTCTATAGTTTTGTTTCCCTATACTAAGGCATGAAACGCCCCTACCTATTGTTCCTCATAATAGGTTGGCATATATTTCCTTCGAAACCTCTCCTCAAAAATTTCCCAAGATATTGTGTCTGGGGTAAGATGCAGTTGTCTTTCCAGGTTTCCCCACAAGTTTAAGGTGTTGTCTCTTAACTGAAAAATTGTGATCTTCGCCTTTGAGTTGGACGCATAATCCCTTAAGGCAAAACACCTTGTCATGCCTTCCAACCATGCTTCCGCGCGTTCACTGGCGCGACCCCCAGCTAACTCTGGAAGTTTGATCTTCTGCAATTCTCGTGTGATGTCTTCGAGTGGAGGTCCTCCCCCTGAATCCCTTGACGCTTCTGGATTACCCGTTCCAGACGGTGGGGGTTCCACTTCGGTCCCTACTGGTTGTCGCCCCTTTAAAGTCTCATTAATGGCCTCCAACGAGCGCAGTATGAGATCTAGTTCGGGCGATGGTGGTGGTGGTACTGGTGGTGTTGGTGGTGCTTGCAACGACACTCCCCTGCCTCGATTCCCTCGAGTCCTGACCATCCTGTATGCTTTAACCTGCATCAACCAAAGTTGTCAGGGTGAGTTCCAAGATGTTTCAAATTGGTTCTACTCAAACTAGAAACAGGGTTAGGCGTAAGTTTTCTTTACTTGTCTATAAAGAAACATTACTTCTTTAGGGGATTGGCTAGGTTAGGATTAGGATTAAGCGTCTAAGCTTGATTTCTCCACCCTAAAAAAAAATATATATTGGTTCCCTTTCCTTGTAGCTACGCTAGCCTTGCGCCATACTCGCCAATTCCTTTTGCTTACTCTCCTAGTGTGTATGCCGCCTCCTTCCCGCTTGTCCTAGTCTAAGTCCTTTTAACTTTTCGCTTACAACTATATATCCTCCTATGCTTGACTCGTGAGCTTTTCCCTGGCGCCTAGTGTTGGCATTGTCGAATGTTGCATTGAGATTTAGCGTTGACTTTGACTGGTGGAATGGAGTGGAAGGACTTGGCGCTTGGCTTGTTTGAATTGCCGATTTTTTTTTTCTTTTTTTTTTTTTGGTTTGTAGTGTGCACCCTTTGAGCCCACTTGTGAGATCCTCCTCTCTATGTCTTGATTCCTGGCACTTGGGCGCTCGATCGCGGTTAACTTGTGTTGTATTGCAGGTTCTTGATCTCCCTTCGTGAGCTCCTCCTCCATGTGACTTGATGCATGGCGCTTATGCGCTCARYCTCCACTGASTTGYGTTGTATTGYAGGTTCTTAGCTCRRTGTTTTTAGTTAAAGTGATTAATCAGTTTGAAATCTAGCATGAATCATAAATTTTAAATATAATTAATTAATTAATCATAATAGTTAAAAACTATAGTTGAATTATATTTTAAAATTTAAAACATAACATAACTAAAAAAAACTATATTTAAATTATATTTAAAATTAAACATAACATAACTAATTAAAAAAAAAAACTATATTTAAAATTAAACATAACATAACTAAAAAAAAAAACTATATTTAAATTACATTTAAAATTATTAAATTTTATTATTATTATAATTTAAATTATATTTAAATTTAAACTAAAATAATTTAAACCATTATTCGAATTATACGACATTAAGATTTAACCCAAAATAATTAAAAATAAATAAATAAAATAAACAAAAAAAAAACAATTTTTAACCTGGGCAGTGGGTCCTCGCATGAGGCCCACGTGCCCCTCCCAAACCTATGCTCATTCCCAACCCTACACGTCTCTTAATCAAACCCTAAACTTTCCTCAAACCTAACACTCCTTCATCGCCGCCTATCTCTCTAAGCAATTGCGCCCTCGACTTCTCCCTCTCTGCTACAGTGGCGGAGCTCTGGTAATGGTCGCGGGCTACAACTATGCCCTCACGAGCACCTCATTCTTGGTTCGGTACCTGGTGCACCAGTTCTCGGTCTCGACTAACTTGTGCAGTGGAAGAGTTTTCTTTCTCGTGGGTTTGGGGTTTGGGCGCTGGCGTGCTTGGCACTTTAGGTGCTAGGTTTTTTATTTGCATGTTGTGGCTCTGTGTTGGCGATGCATGGAGCATAGTGACGCCCCCTCGTGGCTCCTCCTCCATTCTGCATGGCTCCTAGTGCTTGGGCGCTCTATGTTGGCCCTTGATTTGTGTGTTTCATGGTGTATTAGTTCGCTAACTTGTGTGCTTGCAGATGGGATACCTGGAAAGGAAAGGGAAGGGCTTGACGTTGTATTTTGTTGGCCTGAATCCTATTTTTTTCTTTTTCATTTCTCAAAGAATTTATTGACCTGGATCTGTGTGAATTCATTGTCATCATCTACTATCAACAATGGCTAGCCATGTCCCTATTTTCATCTCTTGGAATTAGGTTATTAAGTTGTTTTTTCTAGGTAACGCATATATTGTTTTCCTATTATAGTCCCATCGGCAGCCTTATTTAAGAGGATTCTTCTGTATTTTGGTGTTTTAGGTTGGAATCTTACTGTAATTTCGTGATTTTCGTCCTAAAAATTTAAACCCTAGTAATTTATTAAATTTGAATCGATGAAGTAAGAAAGGTCTAGCTGGTTAGGGTTGTTCATCATGAAAATGTTGGTTGGTACAGGCAGGTTGTCACCGTCACCACCTTGACAGTGTTGCTTTGTCTCGTTCACCATTGCCTCAGAGTCCATAGTGCTACATCGTCTCCTCCTACACTGCCTCAGACTCCAGTGCTGCAATTTGGCCTTATGTCCTTCATCACCCACATTGTTGCATTGGAGCTATACAAATAGTGCTGCAATGGAGTTGTTGCCATTGTTGCCATCTACAGGTGCATGTTATTCTCCACATAGGCATCTTCATCTTTATATTTCCGGAAAGAATCGCCTTTACCTCTTTCTCTATTAATAATTCTTGAAAAGCCTTATGTTTTTTTCATCCTCGACGCCAAATCCACAACTCTGACAAATACCCTGCCTTTGTGTTGCTTATATTTGTAGAGGTTACAATCATGCATCAAACGCTTTTAAACTAACGTCCAACACACAAAAGCACTCACTTAGGTTTTTAACAGATACATTCATGAAGCTACACCGGGAGCTAGTGCTTTCTTTCTTTAAATTGCTCCATGGATCCCTCTCTCGACCACAAACATGAAACTATGGATCTTTTTCTATATATGGCTATCGTTAAGAATCCCCTAGTATTCTTGTGAAAAAAACTTTTTTTGGTAAGAATCCCTTGTTATTTCCCCACATCAACTTCATGTCTCAATGCCTCTTTCCCAGGTGAAAGACCCTCCTATTGTTGGATCCACTTTTAACTTATTAATGAGGGTGATGGCTTTCGAGACAGGTAAGGCGAGAAACCTTCAGGTTACATGTGATCTTTACCCAGTTTCTCTTAGCTTGAATCTGACGATTTACTCTTTGGCTACCATGTCAATCTGGATCAGCTTAAAATGGCAAGGGCAGAGAGTATAATTTCCAACATTTTGTTGTTGCATGCATCTGACCTGGATGGCTTTCATCTAAATGGCTTTCATTTATGTGGTAGTGACAATTATGGGACAATCGAGTGTCAATTTACCTCGGAGAGCCTATGCAAGTGATACTAATGAATCTTTTCCTTCTCTGCTAAAGAGGTCATTATTTCAATATTCTTGTTAAGTATGCCTATAGATTTCTTTTAGATTTTAATTTGCCAAAAGTACTTTATTGAGGAAAACAAAATGTCTTAGGATTAAGGATTTACTCTATAAAACACAAAGGCTTAATATAAATTACAATTTTCAGTTGTGTTGGCCGCCTTATGAACTGTATTTAGAGTTATGTGATATTTTCCTGTTGCGGATAGCATTATTTTAGCGAGCTAGACTGGTGGCTTTTGCATTTTGTCATAATGGGAAGGAATATTCTGGTTTTATATCGCATAAATAAATTTCAACCTAGGTTGTTTTGAGTGAACGAGTTTCTTTTGACATCTGGGGGTTTTGTGTCTGATACCGTTGTTTCATGTGCAGATTGAAGGTGACTTACAGGTGTATCCATAGTGGAATGCCCTAATATGGGCAATTATCATATCTAGATGGAGGGTTGTAAATATAGGGTTTTAGTGGTCATTTGAATTTCTGGGTGGGTACATTTCCATTCCTAAGTTGGGTAGGCGAGTAGGTAGGCCCTTTAAGGCTCCAGATTGTGAACACTAGCTATGATACCATATGTAGTGCCTATAAATACTAATTTTGATATAATTCATTTCAATCACACAAATAATTTAATCACCAACATATAAGCAATATTCAGCAAAGATTAACATTTAACTACAGCATAAAAAAAAACTTAGCACTTTCATAACAAATTACTTGCTTCTGATGCTAATTTCTATCGATATGATTGTCCCTTCCCTGCTGCCTTGTTGTTTCCTTGTTGTTGCCTGATGCGCTGACCCAACTCTACCCAAACCGTGTTTCCTCCCTGCCAGCTAGGTGCAGCCTGTCCGGCTTCCTAGCTCCAGGATACCGTAAGGCTATCCTGGCCCCCGTGCCCAAAACCCCCAGCAAACCGGTGCCCCCCGTAATGATCCTCCCCGACTGCAGAACTCAAACTCAGAACCAGAAAATCCAAAAGAACCCTCAAACCAGAACTTTCTCTCCCTCCCCAAATGCTTCCTCCTCCCCCCAAAAATACTTCTTCCGTAAGACTCCTCCCATCATATCCCTCCTTCACCGACCCTTTCCTCCTCATAAATTTCAAATATTTCTAAACGTTATTAAATTTCATAAACAATTTATTTCATAAACTAAACAATAACTTCATAGCATAATATTGATTTTTATAACAACAACTTCAGTAACTTAGATTTATCAATGAATAATAATTTCATGGAAGAATGAAATAAATACATAACTTAACAAAGTACCTGGTTCTGATGCTAATTTTTGTTGCCTCTTTGCCTTGCTGCTGCCTTGCTGCTACTTGATACACAGATCAATCCTGCCACAAACAAGAAAATAACTGCCCAAAACTACTGTCCTCCCTGCCAACTAGGAAAACTACGTAGCTCCAGAATATCTATGGATATCATGGCCCCTGTGCCCAAAACCTCCAGCAACTCGGTGCCTCAAGTGCTCAAAAGCCACAGCCAGAAACTCTCTGCTCACAGCGAGTCCAACAGTTCTCCCAAAATCCATCCTCTGTCCTATGTCCCATGCCCCTCACGTCAACCTCCCCTCTTTCCTTATCCCTCCTTCACTGACTCCTCCTTTACTCCCTTACCTGCCCTCGTCCCTATCCCTTATCCCTCCATTAATGTTTTATCTTCTTAGGATTCATAGGCTATCCCTCTCTACATACGCAACCATTTTATAACATTTCTCATTGATTGCTTACATTTATTTCTTAGGTCATTAAATGTGATCTGTAGTTAAAGTATTACTTAGTTAACCACAATTATTTTCTTTAATTAATTTTACTTTATAATCTTTAAACATTTATTCAACTAGCTTCGTTACATACACCCACCCTTCAAGAAACTTCGTCCCGAAGTTAAGGTATCTGACGGTACAAAGGAAAAGAGCATGGTTCACACATTTACAGCAAGTAACTGACATTATCAGTAAGCAAGTCAAGAAAGTTCATACATACTACATGTACAAGAAATGCATGTGTAGCTAGTACATGCAAGTCTCGTGCATGTACTAATAATCAAACTGTCATCCTTTAGTAATTTATGTATGCATTCAATCCAGTCAGCAAGACTAGTCTTTTGTAAAAGACTACAATCAATCAATCATTTGAGAAATTCTTTAATCACAATTATCCGGTTTAACAATTTTATTTTAAACAGCTGTGGGTTAGTTATGTCATAATGAATATCCATGTATACACATTTCTCTTTTTTTTTTTGAAGGGACGACATCAAATTCCACCAGAAGACAGATCTCCATATTGTCACAACTATTACTACTCATCCTTCCTCCCTAACCTACTTCCAGCTCCATTCCTATCCTTCATCTGCTAGACTATCTTGGAGCATCAACTATATTGACCTAACTCCAAATAGAACTCGTAAGTGGAAGTGTCACTATCTCGACCAAGCGTCCCTAGAAGGCAACTGACAGTCATCATCACACGTCTTGGGGAGCGTGAACTAGCATCGTTCTCCCATGACTTCAGGTTTCGGAGGATACACGGTGGGAAATGCCTCCACCCCTCCTAATCAGAACTAGGGTCAACACCCTATAATGGAGGATACATGGTGGGAAACACCTCCACCCCTCCTAACAAAACCAGGGTCAAGACCCTATAATGGAGGATACACGGTGGGAAATACCTCCACCCCTCCTAACAGAACCAGGGTCAACACCCTACAATGGGACATACAGGGGCACCGTGTTGCTGGAGCTTATGTCATCGTTTATTCGGTTTTGGGCAGTGTTAGTACCAAAATCACGCACTAGTCCACATATCATAGCAATGCATCCAAATCCATATAAATTTCACATACATTATTCATACCATAATGTTTCTTGGTTAGTGGTCCTAATATCCACTTTCATCATCATTATCACTTGGCTATTTCATAGCCCATAACCTCCAGATTAGTCTGTGACACAACTCATACATTTCTATGCATTATTATCATATAATTGCATACTATCATCATTTCAATTTGGTATCCTCGTACCGATACATTAACATCAAAGTTTTCCAATTAGAATCAGATTTCATAATATCCCATAATTCAAACTCGTCACCCATTCACAAGATTATCATTTGACAAAAATGGATTTCATCATATCCAACATCATTCTAATAGTATTTAAACATTCAATAATTTCACTTTCTCACAATATGTCACATTATGCACATCATCATCAATATCATTGAAACATTCGTAAAATTTACATTCACATAATAGATCACATTACATGCATTATCATCAACAACATTTAAACATTCATTACGGTTCATAAGTTTAAAGTTTAAGTATATCACTTAATAGTGTCATGGTGACTAGGAAATAAATTGTATAGGCCTCAGGTAATCCTGGCTGTCTAAATCAAAAGGTAGTGTTACATACACCCCACCTTCGAGAAACATATTCTTGAGGTGGTCAAAATAGCGAGGGATAATCTCGCTATAGTGTCTCGGCGTCCTCCCAAGTAGCAGATCATGGACTATACTTGTCTCACTGGACCTTAACTTGGTCTACCAGACAGTTTCTGAGCTGTCGAACTCTACGGTCCAGTATGCGTAACGGTTCTACCGTGAGGGTTCCCACGTCCGATACCTGCAATTCTTTCCAATTTAGTTTATGTGATTCATCAGCAACATAATGACGTAAAACAGATACATGAAATACATTATGAGTTTTATGCAAGTGAGATGGAAGTACGAGACGATAGGCAACGGGTCCAATTTTCTCTTGGACCCTAAATGGCCCTATAAATCGAGGTGACAACTTTGTCCCCTTCTCGAACCGTATGGTACTCTTATTAGGCCTGATACAAATGAAAACCTGGTCCCCCACTTCATAACTTCAGTCGGTTCTGTGTGCATCCACATACTTTTCTGTCTATCTTGTGCTTCCCTTAGTCTCTGCCTGATCTGAATCACCTGATCCTCCAATTCCTGAATCAATTCTGGCCCAACTGTTACTCGTTCTTCTAGTCTATCCCAACTCAATGGTGTTCTGCATGGCCTCCCATACAAAGCTTCGTAGGGTGGCATTCTGATGGAACTATGATAACTGTTATTGTAGGCAAACTCTACCAAAGGTAGGTACTTCTCCCACTGGGTTTGATTATCCATTACATACATCCTAAGCATATCTTCCATAACTTGATTCACTCTCTCAATTTTCCCATTTGTTTCAGGATGATAAGCTATGATTAAATTCAACTGAGTCCCCAATGCTGACTGTAAACTCGTCCAGAATCTAGAAGTGAATCTGGAGTCCCTATCTGAAATAATCTTCTTTGGTATCCCGTGCAAACGGATAACCTCTCTTATGAACACTCGTGCCACATCAGTAACATCGTAAGTGTCTCTTACCAGAATGAAATGAGCACTCTTGGTTAACTTATCCACTATCAAAAGAATGGCATTGTGTCTATGGGATGTGAGCGGAAACCCTACAACAAAATCCATAGAGATGACTTCCCATTTGGACATAGGAACATCATGTGGTTGTAGGAGGCTTGTTGGGTGATGGTGGTCGACTTTCACCTGTTGACACTCTATGAATTTGGCGACGAAATGGACTACATCACGCTTCATGCCCACCCAGAAGAAGAGTTTCTTCATATCTTCATACATCTTCTTCACACCTGGATGTGCACAATAAAGTGCTCTATGGGCTTCCTTCAGTATGATGCTTCGAATATCCCCATTCTCAGGGATGTACATCCTTCCTCGATATCTTAACAATCCGTCTGTTTCTAGATTATATCCTTCATACTTTGGGTCTATCTTCCTCCCACTTTGGAGGTCTGAAGTAACCTTTAAATACCAACTATCTCCTAGTAGTTGTGTCAACACATGTTCCCTTAGATTGACCTTCAAGGGTACCAAGGAGAAGATACGTGGTCTCCTACTCAAGGCATCTGCGACCACATTTTCCTTTCCCTTTATGTATGAAATACCAAAATCATACTCACTCATAAACTCACTCCATCGTCTTTTCCTGGCTTTCAGATATCTTTGAGTTAAGAGATGTTTTAAACTTTGATGGTTCGTCTTGAGCTCAAAATTTCGCCCCACAAGATAGTGCCTCCAAAGTTTCAGAGCTAGCATTACAGCTGCCAACTCTAAATCATGAGTCGTGTATAACTCTTCGTGATTCTTCAACTTTCTTGATGCATAAGCTATCTCTCCTCCATCCTGCATTAGCATGGCCCCCAACCCTTGTTTTGAGGCATCCGTGCAGACCATGAAGTCCTTTTCCATATCTGGCACTTGTAGAATTGGCGCACTAGTTAGTAACCTCTTAAGCTCAATGAATGCATTATCACATTCTTCTATCCATTCATACCTGACCCCCTTGCATTGAAAAGTGGTGATGGGTTTCGCTATTTTTTAGAATCCTTCCACAAATCTCCGGTAATAACTCGCTAGCCCCATGAAGCTTCTCACCTCATGTGCATTTTTCGGCACTGGCCATTCCAGAATGGCCTTTACCTTTTCTGGGTCCACCGAGATTCCTTCGCCTGAAATGATATGACCTAAATAGTGGATCTCTTTCTGGAAGAAGGAACACTTCGGCAACTTCCCAAACAATTTGTTCTCCCTAAGGCAAGACAACACTATTCGCAAGTGTTCCTCATGTTCTCTTTCATTCTTGGAATAGATGAGTATGTCATCTAGAAAAACTTGTACAAATCAATCTAAGTACTTCCGGAATACATCATTCATGAGGCTCATGAATACAGTTGGCGCATTAGTCAATCCGAAAGGTACTACAACAAACTCGTAATGTCCAAACCGAGTTCGAAAGGCATTTTTTGGGATATCACCTTCCTTAATCCTTAACTGATGATACCCAGATCGCAAATTGATCTTTGAGAATACTGTTGCTCCCTTCATCTGATCGAAGAGATCATCTATTCACGGCATTGGGTACCTATTTTTCACTATAGCACGGTTCAAGTCCCTGTAGTCTATACACAGTCATAAGGATCCATCCTTCTTCTTTACAAAAATTACCAGTGCGCCCCAAGGTGAGACACTGGGCCTTACTAGCCCTAAGTCTAGTAACTCCTTCAACTGCATTTGCAAT
>ML789358.1:210299-225160 GCA_009831015.1 Picea engelmannii
GAGGGTCCCTTCCTTTCTTTCACTGCCTCCACTACATAAATTTGACACCCTTGTCTCAAGCATCGCTTGACCTTCATAGTTGATATAAAGCGTAATGACACTTTTCTCTGTACACCTTGGATCTCTATTGGTCTTCCTTCATCATCAACACAAAACACCCTCTTGGTGAAACAATCTACCAAAGCTCGATGAGCTGCTAACCAATCCATTCCAATGATTAAGTCATATTCCCCAAGAGAAATGACGTATACTTTCAACCTGGTAGTGCACACTCCTAGGTCTACTATACAATTATCGACACTAGGTCCTACAGCTTGTTTTTCCCCCGAAGCCATCTCGACTTGTTTAAAGTCATCGTGCTCGTAGGCTGCAAGCCCACTCTTTTCTAATGCATATGGTGAAATGAAACTATCTGTCGCACCAGAATCAAACAAAATCTTAACGTTGATATGATTTAGCGTACCTGAGGATTATACTACTGTGGATTGATGTTCAGCCTGGCGGTTATTAACCACTGCATAAATCTGGTGGTTTCTATTTGACCTCCCCATTAGTGCCTTTCCTTCTCTATGCACAAACCCTGATTGTAACTCTGGACAGTCCCATTCCTAATGGGGTCCTTCGCATCTCCAGCAGGAAATACGAGATTGAACCAGTGCACTGTTAGGTGACTGATTCCTAAATGAGTTCCTTCCCCTGGAACCCCTGCCCCTACTAGCTACTCCCCGAGATGGTCGTGGACCTGTCTGCACCGTTGGTGATGAACGAGATGTTGCACTAGTTTCCATTGAAATCCCTGCAACTACTGTCCTTGGCATGAATCTGTTACCATAAGGTGGTGGCCTTGAGCCCCCTCCCCTAGGAAATGTCCTCGGGGTCTTTCCTACAAATCCTGGACGATGTGGAAATGTCGACCTTGTACCCCCTGTTAAGTTCATGTGTTCTTCCGCGTAACGCGCATTTTCTACCGCCTCCGCCACTGAAGACGGTTTCCACATCCGCACTATAGCTCTTATCTTCAGGTTCAATCCATAAACGAAGGGCTCTGCCTGTCGCTGGTCATTGTCCATATACGAAATATACTTGACCAGTTCCATAAACCTGATCTCATATTCTTCTACAGTTTTGTTTCCTTGTACTAAGGCATGAAATGCCCCTACTTGTTGTTCCTCATAGTAAGCTGGTAGATATTTCCTTCGGAACCTCTCCTCGAAAAGTTCCCAAGATACTGTGTCTGGGGTAAGGTGTAGTTCTCTTTCCAAGTTGCCCCACCAGTTCAAGGCAGTGTCTCTTAACTGAAAAATTGTGATCTTTTCCTTTGAGTTGGACGCATAGTCTCTTAAGGCAAAACACCTTGTCATGCCTTCCAACCATGCTTCCGCGTGTTCACTGGCGCGACCTCCGGCAAACTCCGAAAGTTTGATCTTATGCAATTATCGCGTGATATATTCAGGTAGAAGTCCTCCCCCTGAATCCATTGACGCTTCTGGATTACCCGTTCCAGATGGTGGAGATTCCACTTCAGTCCCTGTCGGTTGGCTCCCCTTTAAAGTCTCATTAATGGCTTCCAACGAGCGCAGTATGAGGGCTAGTTCGGGCGATGGTGGTGGTGGTGTTGGTGGTGTTGGTGGTGTTGATGGTGTGGGCGGCGTCGGTGGTGCCCATGACGACGCTCCCCTGCCTCGACCCCTTCGAGTCCTAACCATCTTGTATGATTTAACCTGCATCACCCCAAAGTTGCCTGGGTGAGTTCAAGGACGTTTCAAATTGGTGCTACTTAAACTTAGAAACAAGGTAAGGCGTAAGTTTTCTTTACTTGTCTGTAAACAGACGTTACTCCATCAGGGAAATTGGATAGGTTTGGGTTAGGATTAAGCGTCTAAGCTTGGTTAACATCAAATTTTAAGGTAGACTAACCTTACCCTTAAATAAAATAATTAATTTAAAATTATTATTACACTAATTAACCCAAATTAATCTTTACTTTAATTTAAACTAACTTGACCTTATTTATATATAAATTATTTATACTAAATTATTTAATTTATTTTAAGTTATTTTTAACACTTTAAAATATATATAAATAATTAAACGTACACACAAGGATTCAGGCACGCATGGGTTCCACGTGCTCGTCTGGCTTCCTCAAGCTTCCTCGTATCTAACCCCATCATTCTACACCTGTCAGCTTTTTGACTCTCTATGCATCCTTCCACTGCCTCCACTTTCTCATCCGCGAGGACCTTCCTCGTATCATTCTTTGTCCACCACAGATCTGTCTCTGCTTTGTTCAGAGGTTTCCAGAATCTCCCTTGCCATGGCTCACATCCTTGCCATTGTTCTGAGCACCTTGATAGTGCTGGGTGTTGTTGTATCTGCTACCAGATCCTTTGCAGAAATAGAGTATATTGATAGGGTCACTGATAATATCCAAGACCTGAAGTCCAGTCTCTCTACAATATTGGGAACCAATCCCAAGTTTGTACAATTTGCGGAGTTCGCTCTCAGGTATGGTACGAGGCACGATTCAGTCCGCCAGCTTGTGCATAGCTTCAGTACCTTCGTGAAGAACGCTGAGTCGATTGAGTCAATAATTTGCGTAAACCTTCCTTACGTTGTGGTAATGAATGGTAATTTCCTATATTTTTTTTTTTGCAGTGCGAAATAAATGATTTGCTTGTAACTCCTACTCTGTACTGATTTTGGTGTTCTGCTTTCAATTTATTTCATTTATATTAATAAATTTATTCGTCTGTGCATATGCATGTAGTTAGATGCATATACATTGTCTTCTGTATTTCTCACAGCCCTTTGCTCCTAACTGTAAAATTCCCCACTTAAATTTCGGGTTTCGGGGTTTCCTTGTGCCCGATACCAAGAGTTTCCTGTCCTCACGGACTCTCGATCTCTGATATGGCACTTTATGTGCTAGCCCTCCAGGCTAGACATCCCCCTCATATGACCGTTGTTCCATGTGACCCCGTCATACTCTATGTTGGGATTCGGGGTTTCGCGACTTCTAATGCAACACTTCCTTTGTATGCAGAAACCCCAAAATGATGAACCCCGACTCTTTTAGATCCTCAGACACACATCCCTTAAATCAGACGGCTCCGACCGTGTCAGGAAATCGTGGATCGCGATTCCATTGTGAAATAGTTTCACGACTCCGAAAACTCCGATATCCCGAACTCCGACTTTCCGGGATCTCTCGCCATGCGTCCTCGTCGATGGACGGTTCAGAACTCGCGTCGGGATATCGCGGATCGTGAATTCACAATGCATAAGCCACTTGTCACCGGAATCCCCGATTCTCCGATGAACAAAACTCCGACGGTGCCCGATCTTTTGCCACCTGTCCATGCATATGGACGGTCCTGATTGACGCTCGGGGTTTCGGGACTTACGATGTCCTGAATTCCTTGTCCTCAGGAACTACGATTTTCTGATGGCCAATATGCCGACTTGCTCTGGATCTCCGACACCTGTCCCGTGTGAAACGGACGGCTCAGATATTGTCGGTGTTTCGAGACCTGCAAGTCTTGATGCCTAGTGCCTCGGATCTCCAATAAGGATGATCGCGTGACACGTTCCCCTCCTCAGACGGACGGCTCAGATTGACTCTCGGGATTTCGAGACTTTCAAGGTCCCGGTTCTCATGACCTCGAGAACTCTGATTTCCCGATGGCCAATATTCCGACTCTCGCGTGATCTCTGCCATGTGTCCTCTGCCAATCGGACGGTCCAGATCCCATCGGGATTTCTCCCCAGATGTTCACGGAAGATGAACATCCGTGCAACTCTTGCAGATTCGACGGCTGTCGACGATATGATCCAAGATCTGACGGCTCCGATAAATCATCTTCGTGCGCTCCTCCTCCAGAGGGTAATCTCCGCGCAACTCTTCCCGATCCTACGGCTTATGGGATTTCTATGTGAGATCTGACGGCTGTCGGTCTCCTTCTTCTGTAGGCTCCTCTTGAGCTCCTGCTGGACGTAGACGCCTCAGCAGTCCATATCTCCTTTCCCCGCCCGATCCAACGGCTCTGATCCTATCGGGAAATCGTGTATCGAGATTCCTTAATGCAACGGTTCTACACCCCTGAAATTCCCAACGGGTAAAATCCTGATACCTCCCCAGAATGCTGACGCGTGTCCCTGCCAGGATCAATGGCTGGGATCCGTTCTCGGGATTTCGAGAACCACAAGGTATCGATTCTCTGGCTTAACAAAACCCCGATGACTCTGATATCCCGATGACTCTTCCGGGACTCCTCCTCTGCACACTAGGACTTAAACCCTGCACAACTACTCGAGATCTAACGGCTGACGGGATTTCGCCTGAGATCTGACGGCTCAGATCCCTTCTCCCGTGTAATAGACAGCTCTCCTTTGAGATAATCGATTAGTTGCATAAAACAATACGTAGTGTTAAAATTTCTTTCTTGGTGAGGTTAAAAGTTGTATGGGTCTATAGTTACTGAGATTCTTCACTATTTAATATTTCACTGAGGCTAGTACAGGCAACTAGTTTGCACTGTTCCCGCGCGATACAACTCTTCTAAATTTCCTTTTTCTGACTGCGCATTGGCAGCTCCTCATTTAGGTAAGTTCGAGGTGAAGTAGGCCTTTTCAAGGTCTTGCAAAATTCCTATTGCATTTTATTTAGTATAGTTCGTGTAGTTATTGGATCTTGCCAACTTCAAGCCTTCGATAGAAGATCCCCTCGACATTTCTATCGATTTCAGGTGTCTATTCTACCCGAAACTTCATTGACAAGTATTGCTCAAAATAAAATTAAGTTATCATCTCTGGGTTTTTTTTTGTGCTCAATAGCTTTATTCAGGCTTCTTTAAGGGTAGCCATTTTTGTGGGAAGTGATCCCTCAAACTATCTGGTTTGTTGCCACTTATTTTAAAGGGCGTTCCTTGAAATATTCAGACTAAGACTGTATTATCCATTTATGATCCAATTCAAGGGTCTTGCCTAAAGCTGTTGCTTGCGATATATGAGATTATTTACTCGGGTAAGGTAGGGGTACTACCTGTATATTTTTGGATACTGTATCAGTCATATCGGGTCAAACTGAACGTGTTTTGTTTATAGTTTAAGCGTGGTTGGAGTTAACACTCGGGGTTTTGGCCCTCGAGCCCATATTTCGAACTAAGACGCTCTGATACCATATGTAACAACCAAATATTTCTAAACGTTATTAAATTTCATAAACAATTTATTTCATAAACTGAACAATAACTTCATAGCATAATATTGATTTTTATAACAACAACTTCAGTAACTTAGATTTATCAATGAATAATAATTTCATGGCAGAAATAAATAAATACATAACTTAACAAAGTACCTGGTTCTGATGCTAATTTATGTTGCCTCTTTGCCTTGCTGTTGCCTTCCTGCTACCTGATACACAGATCAATCCTGCCACAAACAAGAAAATAACTGCCCAAAATTACTGTCCTCCCTGCCAACTAGGAAAACTACCTAGCTCCATGATATCTATGGATATCCTGGCCCCCGTGCCCAAAACCTCCAGCAACTCGGTGCCTCAACTTCTCAAAAGCCATAGCCAGAAACTCTCTGCTCACAGCGAGTCCAACAGTTCTCCCAAAATCCATCCTTCGTCCCATGTCCCATGCCCCTCACGTCAACCTCCCCTCTTTCCTTATCCCTCCTTCACCGACTCCTCCTTTACTCCCTTACCTGCCCTCGTCCCCGTCCCTTATCCCTCCATTAATGATTTATCTTCTCGGGATTCATAGGCTATCCCTCTCTGTATACACAACCATTTTATAACATTTCTCATTGATTGCTTACATTTATTTCTTAGGTCATTAAATGTGATCTGTAGTTAAAGTATTACTTAGTTAACCACAATTATTTTCTTTAATTAATTTTACTTTATAATCTTTAAACATTTATTCAACTAGGGTCGTTACAAAACCGGAGCCCCCCGTAATGATCCTCCCCGACTGCAGAACTCAAACTCAGAACCAGAAAATCCAAAAGAACCCTCAAACCAGAAATTTCTCTCCCTCCCCAAATGCTTCCTCCTCCCCCCAAAAATCCTTTTTCCGTAAGACTCCTCCCGTCATATCCCTCCTTCACCGACCCTTTCCTCCTCATAAATTTCCTTATCCATACATTCATTATCTTATCCACATAGTTAATGTCTTACCCTATTATTTAATGTTTCTTATCCTTATATTTAATGCCTCTTATCCCCTCTGTATACGTAATCCTTTAATTAAACAATTAAATTTATTAACCCTCTTAAATTTAATACCCATGTCATTGAATGTAGCAGGTAATTAATTAATTAATTAATTAATTAATCAAAATTATAACAATTAGTTAATTAATTAATATCATTATACCAATCTTTGTTTAGTTAATAACATGTTAGAAAAATTAATTACCTAATAAATTTTTACTTAATAATCCCTAAGCATATATTCAACTAGGGTTGTTACATAACACACATGTTTCAAATGATCTCGCCAAGAGTTACCGAAGATAAAAATATCATCTAAATAAATAATGAGAAACTTACCCAATTGTGGTATGAATATGTCATTAATGAGGCGCATGAATGTGGATGGTTCATTCGTTAGCATGAATGGCATTACCATCCACTCAAAAATCCCAAATTTGGTCTTGAACACTATCTTCCATGTGTTTGTTGTCTGCATGCGCACTTGATGATACCTAGGTGTCAAGTCCATCTTAGTGAAGAAGTAAGTCCCTTGTAGGTGGTCCAACAAATCCTCTATATGGGGAAGGGGATAGTGGTTTTTAATAGTGGTTTTATTGAGGGCACGGTAGTTAGTTACAAGGTCCCACTCAGGAGTTTCTTTCTTGGGGATAATAAAGGCAAGGGATGCACATGGCGACGATGAAGGATTGATGTGGACAGATTCTAGAATTTGGCCAGTTTGGAATTCAATTTTAGAAGCTTCTCGAGGTGGGAGGTTGTAGGAATGGGTTTTGGGTAAGGATGCACCCGGTATGAGGTCATTGGAATGCTCAATAGATCAAGATGGGAGTAGTCCTGTGGGCTGTTTAAATACATCAAAAAAATTGTCGAGCAAGGGGAGCGTGTCCAAAGGTGTAGGGCTAGACAAATTATTGGGTTTAACAGGACACACTACGAAAAAGGAGACACATATATTGATACTGACTTGCTTAACTGTTTCTTTGTCGGTAAGTGATGGAGTGGGATTAGTTGTAGATGATGTTAGAACATAGGTGCGCCCGTCTAGTCATAGATGATATTGGTTGAATTTGGCATGGTATACAACATGTCAGGCATGTTGTTAGGGAAGGGAGAGTAATAAGTCTACACAATATAGAGGAGAGACATCACATGTGACTGTATCATGAAATAGACCAATGGAAACAGTGATCGCAAAACACCTAGAAACTATGAGATGATAGCCTTCCTTTTGTACGCAACCAATTTGGTATGGTGTTGGGTTTGAAGTAGTGTGTAGTTTTATTCGTTGTACTGAGTCTTGTGAGACGAGGTTATTTTGGTTTCCCTTGTCCATAATGAGGGTGGTCAATTCATGATTGATTTGGAAATTATGGGTGAAGAAAGGAACAGTGGTTGTGCCTAGTTCATTGGAGGTCATCAAAATGAGGGATGGATCTTCTTCAGTAGGGTTATCAAGGGAAACCACTTCAAGATTTCCAGGGGATTTGGTTGAAGCAATCTCAGAAGAAAAAAAAAAATTGTTGGTACAGAGATTCTTAAGTGCACAACAGTTGGAAGATGAGTGTGAATTGGTCTTATGGGAGGAACACCAGGGCACATTATAGTATGAGGAAGGAGAATTACTAGTAGTCGATGGTCTAACTCAAGCTTGAGGGGAACGAAGTTGAGGTACCACCTTATGTTCCATGGTCAAGTCCCAAAGAAAATTCTTGTCCAAGGAATGATTGTCGAAAATATCTACTTCACAATGGATGTTTAGTAATAAACTAGAATTAAAATTGAAAATCAATACCTCTTTCGGATCGGTGATGTGGAGTTGGATGTGTTGTTTGCAAAAGATGTCGATGTATCCCTGAATGGACTCATTGGTAAGTTGTTAGAGGTGCAACCATATGGCAAGGAGGTTTTGGCGATATCGAGGTTGGTAGAAGTGCTCTATAACAACTTGGCAGAATCTATCCCACGTCATAATTTTTTGTTTATGTGTATTGAACGGGTCGCCTCTATCCATGACCCATGAATAATTCTATAGCTTAGTGTCCCACCATGTCTGTGAAATTCCCTTGAGTTGTAGACTGATTATCTAAAGCTTCATGCCTTATGTCATCTTGGAACATGTATGGAAGTATGTTGAAAGATCATGAAGCCAAGTGTCGAAATTCTCACCATTCATTTGGCCTGAAAACTTTGGTAATTGGAAGTTTGTATCAAGTTGCATGGGTGTTGGAGATCAACATTGTTGCAGACGAAGTAGCTCCTAGAGAGTCATCGTTAAATCCTGAATTGGAGTTGTGGCAGTGGATTTGGAGTCCTCTACAGATGGTTCTCTTCGTGACAACATAATTTTCATTCACCACAGATGTTGGTCTGTCACTGGATGCTACATTCAAAATCTATGAACTCCTGAGCGCATTGAGAAGGAACCCAATAGCCTAAGGAGGGCACATTGAAAGTCCTGAGAAGGACGTCAGTCTTTGAGAGAAAAAAAACAAAAGAAATGTTGAATGGCCTCTCTTCTAAATTTTGTGGTTGATCAGAAGTTAGCTTGGATCCAGGCTCTGATACCAATTGATCCGCAATTTTATCTGTAAATTAAAATGCAACAACAAAATAGACTGGCATAGAAGAAATAAATGTTGCAAAAATTAAAAATATGCAAAGAATGAAAAGAGAAGAACACTGGAATTGAGAAGTACATGACCATTCATCATATTTCAACAAGCACACACCCTTTTTATCAGACTGGGTGATATTTGTTTTACAGCACAACTAGAGACTTGTTTCTTTATTTCTAACTGACAAGCATTGTTTCTCTTTTTATTTAGTTAACTTCTTACTAGGAACTCCCTTGCTCAGCTGGATTGGCGAGAAAAATTTACAATAGAAACAATTATGCGAAGGGAGATGGGCTCCCTCTTTACTTAAATAAAAATTAAAAAACATTGTCTTAGATCTTTAATTAGTGGATTTCAATACTTACATATAATTATAATATCATTATTAATTACATCGGTATATCTATTGGAAATGACTAGAATTAATGGCCTTTTAATATGGGATTTTAATGGTCACGATTTCATATGATCATAATATTCTTCATAGTCACAATAAATGAAATGTTGTGATTTAAGGTATTAACTTCCTTGCATGACAAAAGTGATTTCAGGTATTAACTTCCTTGCATGACAAAAGATGTTCGTTCCTCCTTAAAATGGGTGATCAAGGTGATTAGGATATAGATGATGATTCACTTTAGATTTAGATGTTTTGTTGTGTTTAGGTTTCTTACTTTTCTTTGCTTTTTAGGGATTTTGTTTTTATTATGCTTTGGTTTTTTACTGCATTTAGGTTTTTTTTACTGCATTTAGTTTTTTTTACGGGTGCTTCCCTTACGAGGTGTTAGGACCGGGTTCCTTCAACTCCACCTTCTTTACGAGTTGTCTTCTGCTCCACCCTGTTACATACGAGCAATTAAGGTCAAATATGTTGTAGATTTTGCATTAAATAAGAGTGGTCATACTTTATACAAACCCTAACCTTAACATAACCCTAACCCTAACATAATGTTAGATGGTTTTATTCATTACATTGATTAATTTCCAAATCAACTAAAACTAGCATAATATTAAATGGTTTTTGGTTGATTTGGAAGATTATGCTAAGAATAGTGTTATGCTAGTGTTAAGTATTGTATCAAGTGTGAGTACATCCTATTTAATGCAAAATCTACAACAGAAGCCCAAATTTCTCTATATTCCATATGTTTCATACCCTATCTACATTTATGAGCCACATAATTTGTGGTTGTTCTAGTAATAAGTACATGGCACTTTTTGTTTTGTGTGTGTAGATACAAACCTCATGATGTGATTCCAACTCTAGTTATTCACTTGATAATGTCTAAAGTTGAAAACAATATATTGTTTTCATTTATTGTATATATAAATAAAAACCCATAAATGAAAACAATATATTTATTGTTGATATATTTATAGTGACTAATCAATCTTGAGGTGATTGAATTGTCTATATTAAAGATACTTTAAGAAAATGAGAAAATGCTTCTATTCACTACTACAAAGTATGAGAGTATTGGATTATAAGTTGTTATATGATTTTAAAAGATGTTATACATTAAATTTAATTAGTTATATTTATTAAGTAAGTATTTTAGGAAGGTATTATTATGTTAAAGATGTAAAGAATTGTATTAAATTTTAGAATAGAATCAGAATAAACACCCATAAAAAAAGAATAAGAATAAACATAATAGAAAAATAATAATAATAATAATAATAATACAATAACTATAATTAAAATTTAATATAACAAGAATATAAATAAATAAAATACTCATAAATATAATAAAATAAAATTGGAATTTAAATGAATATTAATAAAATGAAAACATATTATTAAATGGTTTTCATATTACTTCTAATTGGTTAAGAGTAAGTTTTCTTGAGATTTAAGGAACATGTTAAAGGTGAAGACTAAAAAGCATCTCGTGTGGTTTATTTTTTAGTAACATGTGGTTTTCCTCAAATAATAGTGAAGAGTTAACTTACATTAGTGATGAGTAATAACTATCCTTATTACTAGTTAACAAATAAATTATGATAAAAATATATATTATTACATTAAAAAAATAAATTCTGATTATAAAAGAAAATGCTCAATATTACTGTAACATTGTTAATCCATCTTATTTAAACGTTCCTCAAATTTTCTATTCTTATTAAAGTAGTTACTCTATTAACTACTTATTCTATAAATCTGAAACCGTGACGCCGAGTGACAGCACACATTTTTTACCATCAATCCTGCTCAAACTTTACATATTTTAAGATATTTTAGCTAAATGCACTGCATTAGAATCAGAGCATCTTAGGGGCAATAGTAAGCAGGGCATCTTTCCACTTGTCATGTGTCGTACATTTGACGATAAGACATGACATTGCAGTGTCCGGACATTTCTGTAAATTGATCTGCCCTTAAACAAAAGAAAAACAGATCATGAGGTCTTCATTTCATTTCAGGTTATTGTATTTTTCGAGGATAAATTATCGCAACACTTGGAGAATCTTCTTTCGACTTCAATTCGATTCCCGAGTTTGCATTTACCATTATAAAATCAGCTTGTACTGTTAATTAATTGTAATCCTCTCAACTATGATGTATGGTCTATTAATATGAAACATTTCCTCTTGTGTGAATATTGTTGGGAAGCAGTAGTTAATAAGTTTCAGGAACCAGATCCGATAGATCTACAAGCAATGACAAATGTATAGAGAAATGTTCTCGTAGAACAAAGGAAGAAGGATAGCAAAGCTCTATAGCTCATCCAACAAGGATTAGAGGAATACATTTTCCACAAAGTTGCAGCACTAGATCATGCCAAAAGGCATTGGATATTGTCGAAATAGCCTATGAGGGCACTGATAAAGTCAAAAATTTGAAGTTATAGACACTCATGAAGAGTTTTGAAACTCTTCAAATCAAGGATTCAGATTTTGTGGATCATTTTATGACCCATGTCACGAGCATTGTGAATCAATTGAGCACCCATGGAGAAGACATTCAAGAGGAAAAGGTCATTGAGAAGGTACTTCGAAGCCTTCGTGATAAGTTTAATATGGCCATGGTCACAATAGAAGATTCGAAAGAGATGTCAAAATTGACAAGTGAAGAATTCATGGGATCTTTGTTAACCCATGAAAGTAGGCTCAGTCAAAATATTGAATTTTTGGAGAATGCATTTCAGTCTCAGGAATCCATGAGGAGGTAGAGGTCGAGGGAATATAATCAAAGGAAGATGAGGTAGAGGTCATTTTCAAATAGGAGAGATATCAACTTTAGAATGTTCAGAACAAAGTTAGCAGTCGAAACAACCACAAAGACACTCTCAGAATCAAAGGGGGAGAGGTAGAAATTTTAATCATCCAAGATGGACTGACAAATCAAGGATCGAGTGCTATTATTACAAGAAATTTGGTCACTATGAAATTGAATGTAGAAAGTAGCAAGCAAATCTGAATAGGGGAAGAGCAAATGTTACCAACACTGAAGAAGGAACATCTGAATCAATTTTCTTCTCATGTTAATTTAGAAAAGAAGCAAGCAACATTCATGATCTATGGTCGTTGGACAGTGGCTATAACAAACATATGAGAGGTAAAAAATATATGTTTTCTAGTTTAGATAGCTCGGTCACATCTCAAATTAAATTGGGAGATGACTATAAAAAAAAATTGAAAGCAAGGGTATAATTTATGTATTAACCAAACAAGATGAAAAGAAGGGTATTCATGATGTTTATTATGTACCTAGTCTTAGACATAATCTAATGAGTGTAGTACAGAGGAATGAACATGGTTATAAGGTCATTTTTGACAGTTCAAAGTGTACAATCTTGGACAAACCACCCAGTAAGAAAATTATAGCTACAGTACAGAGATATGAACATGGTTATAAGGTCATTTTTGAAAGTTCCAAGTGTACAATCTTGGACAAACCACCCAGTAAGAAAATTATAGCTACAATACAAATGACCAAAAATAGAATGTTTCCTTTAATATTAAGAAATGTAAGTTTGTGATAGTCATATGCCCAAAATGTATCAAGCTCAGATGAGATTTCGTTGTGGCATATTAGATATGGTCATTTACCATTTAGCAGTCTTAGTATTTTACAGAAGAAATCTATGGTCAAAGGTTTTCCCATTATAAATGAACAGAAAAATTTCTGTGAGAGTTGTATTTTGGCCAAACACAAAGGGATAGTCTTCCCAATGCTTCCTACAGAGAAAAAGAACACCTTGAACCGGTGCATACACACCTTTGTGGTCCAATGGAAACTCATTCAATAGGAGACAAATTTTATTTTCTAACATTCGTTGATGATTTTAGCATAAAAACATGGGTGTATTTTCTCAAGCACTAATCAAAGACATTTGGAAATTTCAGAGAATTTAAATCTTTGACATAGAAACAGAGTGGGAAGTACATCAAAGTACTCAGATCAGATCAAGGAGGTGAGTATGACTCCAAGGAATTTGCAACATATTGCAAGCAACATGGAATCAAGACACAGGTTACCATGAGATACACTCCAAAACGTAATGGAGTAGCTGAAAGGAAGAATCAAACAATAATGAATATGGCCAGAAATATGCTAAAGGACAAGAATTTGTCAAATGAATACTGAGGTGAAGTAATGGCATGCTTAGTTTATATTTTAAATTTGTCACCAACTAGTAGTATTAAAGATAAAGTTCCTCAAGAATCCTAGAGTGGTATGAAATCTAGCATTTCTCATTTTCAAGTTTCTGGTTGTGCAGCTTATGCTCTTGTTCCTAAAGAGCGGAGGAGAAATCTTGATGATAGAAGTGAATATATATATATGTGGGATATAGTGAACAATATAAAGCATATAGGGTGTACAATCATATTACCAAGAAGTTGATAGTAAGTAGAGATCTAAAATTCCAAGAAGACAAATCTTGGGATAACCAAACAAGTGAAATACTTGTAGATCAGATTCCTTCTATACATGAAGATAAGTGGGTGGAATCCATATGACAAAAATATTCTCCACCAGGACTTCCATGACTGAAATTACAAGTCCAAGGAGAACAAACAAAGCATAGTTCTTCTTCTTCTTCTTCTAGTAATGATTTGGATCCCACTATAGAAAAATTAAGGAACCAAAGAACAAGAATCTTGAGAGAGAATTATGAGAAGAATGATGGCATGGATCAACAAACACACTTTTCCTTGTTATCCTATGTACCGATATACTTTGAAGAAGAAGTCAAGGAAGAAAAATGGGTTGATGCAATGAACGAAGAAATTGAATAAATTGAAAGAACAACACATGGGATCTTGTGGAACTCCCTGTTGGGTCGCCAAAGTACCATCTTTTTACCAAACTTTCACTTCACTTTCAATTCACTTTCACTTCACTTTTAACCATATTTCTCTTTCCCATACCCTTAAATTAAACCATTTTCATGATTACATGGGTTTTAGACATATTATTTTCCAATGCATGTATTTTAGTGTTTTTGAGTGAATTTATGATTAAATATTGGAAAAATGACATGTTTACACTTATATATGAAAGTGGGATGAGTTTTATGATGTTTACAGGTGTATTTGAAGACTCCAACCAAGTCAAACTTGACCATAAAGCCTCAAATTCGAATCCTCTTCAACCCCTTGAAGATTTGATGAAGATTTGGAGATTTACTCAAGTATCTTGGATGGAGATTAATCATGAAAGAGAGACTTGTGAGAGGATTTGTAGAGATATCACTTGATAGGTGTGAGCACATGGTTGTAACCAAATGAGACATTTGTGGATCTAGGAGAGATTTGTGGATCTAAGTTATCTTAATTTTTTGTATAAATAGGAGTGCCTATTCCATTTCAAAGGAGAGGACTCCTGGAGCATTGTGTCCAACTTATGATGGAATAAGAATCAACCTTTATTTTCACATCAGTTTCCATTCTCTAGTTTAGATTTAGAATTCTTTAGTTTATGTGTTACTTTGTTCTTGGGAGAATTGAGCTCACTCCAAATAGATCATAGTAGCATTTTCTTCTTGTTCTAATGCTTTGAATAGGTT
>ML789358.1:225224-244711 GCA_009831015.1 Picea engelmannii
TTATTTGAAACATTACGAGAAGACCTCTTGTAAGGGAGCTATTGTTTTCATGCCTACAACAACTAAGCCTTTTTAAGTGTATTTATTATTCAATGCATGAGTGTTTACTTGATTATCTTGATTGTTGATAGGTTTTGTGAAACATCATGAGAGGACCTCCTGTAAGGGAGCTAGTGTTTTCTTTCCTACAACAACTAAGTCTTATTAAGTGGAATGAAAGAGTTAGGATTTGATTGAATTTTATTAGATTAGCATTAGATGCCTACTCCTGCATATATTTTGTTGGCATCATCACAAGCTTATGAGCATCCCTAGTTGATAATTAAATGAAAGCAATTTAAGCAATTGAATTGCCGAACACTCCCCATAGGTAAAACTAGAATTGGAGTTAAATGGGTGTATAACACAAAATTCAATGAGAAAGGAAAAGTAGAGAAGCACAAGGCAAGACTTGTAGCATAAGGGTTTTCTCAAAAACTCGATATTGACTATTGTAAGAGGTGGACATTGGTGGCCACCCACCTATTCTAACTGGCTCCTCTTGTCAATTTTTAGGTCAACACGTTCTTCTGTACTTCTTTGTAATTGTGGGTTCTATACTTTTGGGGTTTTCTAAATCCATACACATATTCCAGGTGAATATTGGTGGCCTCTTTCCTAACCCAACTGGATTATTTTGTATGTTTTCATGTTATCACATCTTTTTGTACTTCTAGGGCCATTTTGGAGCCCTAAACAATATTTTTTTGGCTCGCCACAGTTGAACTATAGACGAAGTTAGAGTTTGATGGCGTAATTTGTAGTTCTATGAAATAACTTTCCAACGGGCTATCAAACGTATAAAACATAGGTCATATGCAAAAGTTACGGCCTTGTGAAGTTGAGGTACAACCTTACCCATAGGGGCCCACATGAATTTTGGCGTTTCACCTCTTAGGGTTAGGTTTTTGGATGTCTATGGTTTTGGATTTGATGAGTATTATCAAAAAGACCTTTGGATCCTCATTGTAATAATTTTTTTCAGACTAATGCATGTATAAGCCACATATCTTCTCAAAGATAGCTACCACCATTTGAGCAAGTGTTTTAGTTCTACAGTTTTACAGTTTTAGCCTATTTCATTTATTCAATAGAAGATATTGTTCACTGGATATATGTGTTGTTATTCATATCTTTGTGTTTATTGTATTCAATATGTTAATTAGTTTGTTTCCCTCCTAAATCTGGATCAGTGGTATCAGAGTGGCCTGCTCTTCATTTATTTTTCTTCGTGCATGTCCCCAATAAGATCTGGGTACAAGAAGTTGGGACTCGAACCAATCGAGCCACTATAATATCAGGCATTTCGAGCCTGAAAACAACCCATGGGGGGTGAAAATAAATTTGATGGAGCAGGAGATCCTATTAAAATGTTGCTCGAATAAGCCCTCGCACGACAAAGTAAAGAAATGATGGACAAATTTGCGTAGATCCTTCGACGTCTGCCCACAAGAGAAGCATCTTCATCAAGTGACCATCCATTTGCCTTCAAGGTACAAGTAAATTTTGATATTTCATTATTTGAAGAACTGATAGATGTGGATGTTGTATATAAATTGTTGAATATGATCGAAAGGTATTTTTCGGTCCACACTTTTACCGATGGGGAAAACATTACTTTTACACTCCTCAAGTTTGTCCCCCATGTTAAGGATTGGTGGGATACTTACTCTTAGCAAAGGGTCATAGAGAAATCTACAATATTTGTGGTTTCCCCTACATGAGATTCCTTCCTAGATGCCATTAAATAACAGTACTACCCCATTGGAAGTTACGAGGAGTAGTACACCAGATGGACCACCCTATGTTAATAAAGGAACCAAATAGTACCATATTTCACCAATATTTTCCATACCATGCACACCAAATTGGGTATCAAAGACTCTGAGCACATCTGGTTCTCAAATATTGCGACCATTTTCATCGATACATTCAAACAAAAATGGATTTTTTGGACATCACCTCATTATGTATGGCTTATAGATACACTATCAAGATCGAGTAGAAATTTAAGCAGAAGAGGAGAGAATTTGGATCTGCAAACTTCTCATAGTTGAAGCAAGGAAAAGGTAGACCCAACCCACACAACAACGAAAAGAGAAAAGAGGGACACTCTTAGGACAACCAGTCCAAACAAAATAAGGGAAATGAGAAGATGAAGGAGGACATGGGAAAATGGGGTGAGTACCATAAAATCCCTTGGCACAATACTGAAGAAATCTGCTCCAAGCAGTCACTCGTGGTCGAGATGAAGGCTTCTAAGTAAGACGTCTATTCTGATTCTAAATCAAATTTCGAAGGGGGGAAACGAATTATCAATGTTGAATCCAGTGCCATTGTTTCTACCACCAAAGTCCATCCAAGGGAACCAGGAAAACCAAAGGAAGGGAAACACCTCTTTCACTCACAGATGTGGGTAAAGGAGGCTCCACTCCATTTCATTGTCGATAGCGGTAATCAGAAGAAATTGATTTCAACAGAGTTCAACAAGCAGTTAGACCAGCCAAGGACACCACACTCGCATCCCTACACCACCGGTTGGCTTCGCCATGGAAGAGATCTTCGTGTCAGCTAAAAGTGTCGTCTGCCCTACGACATCAAGCCTTTAAAATATGATGTATTGTGTGATATTTCTCCCCTTGAATTTTGTGATGTTCTTTTAGGAAAACCATATTTGTGGAAGCGTCGTGTTGTGTATGAGTCTAGACCTCGCAATGTTATTATTACTTTGGGTAGACAATTGTACAGGATACCAGAGGTAGCGTCACCTACCTTTATTTATTTAATCTTTGCTAAGAAATTCACTAAGGTCATTTCATAGACCAATAAGTTCTTCTTCTTTTTTATATGTTCTCACAGTAAGCAGAAGGTCTCTACCAAATCCGTGGCCTCTACACATATCCTCTCTTTGCAACAGAAGCAAGTGCAGGTTATTGTGAAAGAATACAGAGACATCTTCTCCTCACCCATAGGCGTACCGATGGACTTCCAAGTCAAGCATCCAACTGATCTGACCCCCGGTGCACCTATACTTAATGGACCAGTCTATCATCGCTCATTGATGGAAAATGAAGAAATCAAGTGTCAGATCCCGAAGCTTCTTCAAAAGGAGCATATCAAGCCCAGATCCTCCCCTTTCAGAATCCCGATTGTACTGGTGCAGAAGAAGGACGGGACTTGGAGACTTTGCATTGGTTACATAGCCTTACAAAAAATCATCATCAAGAACTGGTACCCAATTTCTAGGATTGATGAACTTCTTGACCAACTCAAGGGGGAAAAGTTCTTCAGCAAGATTGACCTAAATTATGGCTACTTCCAGGTTCCCATTGAACCAACGGATGTATGGAAGACAAACTTCAAATCTAAAGAAGGTCTCTTTGAATGGTTTGTCATGCCCTTTGGATTAACAAATGAACCAACCAATTTCATGAGGTTAATGGATGATGTATTGAGACCCTTCACCAACTCTTTTGTGATGGTATGTTTGGATCACAACCTCATCTTCAACAGAAATTGGGAGGAGCACATGTGGCATATTCAACGGGTTTTGAGCACTCTACAACAACACAAGCTATATGCCAACTTGGAAAAATTCTCTTTTGGCATGAACACGATCCAATACTTGGGATACATTGTTGATGATAATTGGGTACATGTTGATCCAACTAAGATTCAAGTCATCTGTGACTGGCCAACCTCGACCACACTAACCAAGCTTCGGAGATTCTTGGGACTGGCTAACTTCTATCGACGATTCATGTTAGGATTCTCCCATATTGTATGGGCCCTTAGCCAAGTAACCAATGGCAGTGGCAGGGAAAAGTTCATGTGGGGGAAGGAACAACAATGAGCATTCGATGATCTGAAGCATCTTTTGTGCTCATCTCATGTACTCTCCTTACCCAATCTGCAACAACTATTCAAGATTAAGACTGATGCATATGACTATGTTGTAGGCGCAGTTCTCACTCAACATGGTCATCCAGTGGCAGACCATAGTGAGACACTCTCAGATACTTTCCGGAAATACCCCACCTATGACAAGGAAATGTATTCCATTGTAAAAGTATGTCGTCAATGGAAACATTACATTCTAGTAAAGGATAAGTTCATCCACATTGATCACAATCCTTTGCAGTTCATACAAACATAGTGGAAATTGTAGAATGACTGCCATCAAAAGTGGTCCACCTACGTGCAAAAGTTCCATCTCAACATCAAGTATAAGAAAGGGATCTCAAATCGTGTCACTGACTACCTCAATCAACCTCTCATTGTTGCACTCACCATTGTGATCCATTCCTGTGGACATGAGGCATCTGAGTGGCCTCAACTTTATCAACAAGATTTGAACTTCATCACCACCTATCAGCTCTAGGGTACAGGTGCGACTGCCAACTATTTTCATATTTAGGATGGACTATTATGGCATTTGGTCTTTCTCTATGTTCCTACAAGTGAACATGCAAAGTTGATCTGGGAATCCCACTACAGTCGGATGGTAGGACATTTTGGCGTGGAGAAAACTTTGTTCGTTCTTTAAAAACATTTTTATTGGCCAAAACCTTGATAGGACGTCAACAAGTATATTAGATATTGCACTACCTATGTCATTTCCAAGCCTGCCATCAAGAAGCAAAGCTTATACACCCCTCTTCCTTCTCTCGAGAATCCTTGGAAATCCATCTCAATGGATTACATGTTTGGCATTCCGTCCACCAAGAAAGGAAACGAATGCATACTTGTGGTCATTGATCGTTTTTCAAATATAGCCACCTTCATAGCCTGCAAGAAGAATATCACAACAAAATATACTTCCAAGCTCTTCCTCGAATGAGTGTGGATCCATTTTGGGATACCACATACCATCATCTCCGATCGGGACAACAGGTTCCTCGACACATTTTAGTCGAGTCTCTGGTTACTGTTGGACACCAAGATCACTAAATCCATGGCTTTCCACCCCCAAACAGACGACCAAACAGAGGTCGTCAATCGTATGATTGTGCACATCATGTGCATGTACAACTCTAAGCATCCACGCACATGGGATGAGAGTCTCCCCTATGTTCAACATAGTTACAACAGGGATCTCCATAGCTCCATCGGTCATATCCCTTCTTAGGTGGGGGTTGAGATTCCAAATCTTGGGTCCCATTGATGTTTCACTACCTCTTTCTACCACAAAGACATACTCTTTCCATGTTTAGTCTGAGACCGACAAAGACACCGGATTCATTGAGCGGATTTAGCACATCTTCCAACAAGTCCAAGATATTTTGTATAAATCCAATGCTAAGTACAAGCAACGCCATGATCAACACAAGGTACCGCACCAGTTTCAGGTTGGATACAAAGTTTGAATACATTTGCAGAAGGAGCGTCTCGCAAGGCCCCATCGAAATCTCTACCCAGTTCGTTATGGGCCTTAAACTATCACCAAGGCTATGGATAAAAATTCTTTTGAGCTCAACACTCCACCCTTCATTGACCTGCACCCAATGTTTAATGTGGACCTCCCTCGGCCATTTTTTCCACCAGTATTGGACACCTCAGAGATCACAGAACAAATGACACCAACAGATCTCAAACCTGAATGCATGGAAAAATCATCCACTAATCAGATAGTGGACACATAGGTCAAGTTCACTCATGAGAAAAGGATCCAACTTTATCGAGTTGTCAAGTAAGGGCAACTCCTACACTGAGGCATGTTTCTTACCCGGGGACAAATCCAACAGAATTTTCCTCATCTAATGGGGGAAATCAATGCAATGGATACCATTTCTTCCTAAGGGGGGAGGATTGATCAAGGTGGATATTGGTGGGTTATACACTTATGTGGTTGTCTGAAGTCCTACACATCTTATAGGTGGATACTAGTGGCCTGTCACCTAATCCAACTAGCTTATTTTTTATGTTTTCATGTCATCACATCTTGTTGTACTTCCAAGGTCGTTTTGGAGCCCTAAAAAATGTTTTTTTGGCTCACCATAGTCAAACTGTATATGGAGTTAGAATTTGATGGCATAATGTGTAGTTCTCTGAAATAACTTTCCAATGGGATCTCATGCACCTAAAAGGAGGTCGTATGAAAAAGTTATGACCCCGGGAAGTTGAGGTACCAACTTACCCAAAAGAGCCCACATGAATTTTGTCATTTCACCTCCTAGGGTTAGGTTTTTGGATGTCTGGGGTTTTGGAATTTATGAGTAATATCAAAAAGGCCTCTAGAGCATCATTGTAACCATTCTTCTCAGACGGATGCACGTAGCAACCATATCTCTTCTCAAAGATAGCTACCACCATTTGAGCAAGTGTTTCAGTTCTGTTGTTTTCTATTTTCATCCTATTTCATTTATTCATTAAAATATATGTTTCAATCTTTATCTATGTTATTTTTCATATCTCTTTGTTTATTGTATTCAGTCTTTTAATCAATTCGTTCCGCTCCCAAATCCGGATCAAATATGGAGAAACATTTTCTCCAGTAGCACATTTGGAAACTGTCAGATAAGTTTTGGTAGTTGCAGCTCAAAGAAAATGACAAGTCTATCAAATAGGCGTTAAATCAACCTTTGTAAATGGTTTTTTAAAGGAAAAAGTTTATGTGGATCAACCACCAGGATTTCAGATCAAAGATAAAGAGTACAAAGTATACAGATTGAAGAAGGAACTGTATGTTTTGAAGCAAGGTCCAAGAGCTTGGTATAGTCGCATTGATACTTATTTTCTCAAAAATGGGTTCAACAGGAGCAACAATGAGCCCACACTTTACACCAAAAGAGACCAAAGAGGTAATATTTTGATAGTTTTTCTCTATGTTGATGACATGATTTATACAAGAAACGTTTTATTGAATGAATTCAAAGCAGTCATGCAAAATGAATTTGAAATGACTAATCTTGGTCTTATGAAATATTTTATGGGAATTGAAGTTGAGAAATATGAAAAGGGAATTTTTATTTATCAGCAAAAATATGCGAGAGATATTTTGAAAAGGTTCTAAATGAACAAATGCAAGCCAAAAGATACACCAATTACAACATGTACAAAATTAAGTAAGTAAAATGAAGGAATAAAAATTCATTATACTTTGTATAAGAGGCTTGTAGGAAGCCTCATGTACCTTACAATGACCCCACTAGATATTATGTATGCAGTAAGATTAATTTCCAGATTCATGGAAAATCCCAAAATCTCTTATTATGGAATTTGGTATATTGTAGGTACAATAGATTATGAAATTTTAAATTCTACTTCAGAAGATGACTCACTTGTTGGATATACGGATAGTAATTTTGCAGGTAGTGTTGATGATAGGAAAAGTACTTCTAGGTATGCATTTTTGTTTGCTACATGCTTGATTTCATGGGCTTCTAAGAAACAACCCATTGCCACAATTTATTTAGCAGAAACACAGTATGTGGTAGGAACTTCAACAACATGTCATGCATTTTGGTTGAGAAGCATCCTTAGTGATCTTGCACATGAATAAAAGAAGTCAACTATGAGCTTGTCAAGGATGGTAGGATTATGATATAGTTTTGTGGTTCGAAAGAACAATTAGAAAATATATTCATCAAGCCATTGGGAAGAAATACTTTTGAATTTCATAGACAACACTTAGGCATTGTTTGTCTTGATTTTTGTAATGGTCGAAATTAAGGGGGAGTGTTAAGTGGAGTAATTCCTCCATTACTTGTTTGACCAAAACTGATAGCGAATAGGCATATTAAATGAACAAAAAAGATAGGTAAGTATGCATTTATTAGGTAGGTGAAGGATGGAGTGTTCTAGAGAATTATCTCATATCATGTATTTGGGATTTAGTTTTTTTATCTAAATGTAGAGAAAAAAATGAATAGCTCCATAATTACATTGTGTGTATATTCATTTTTGCTTATGGTTGCCTCTGCTTAAACTTGAACAACCTTGTAAGTCATGTACGAGGATGAGAACCATGTTTATCTTGTCATGGATCTTTGCGAGGGTGGAGAGCTCTTTCATAGGACTGTTGCCCGAGCACATCATAGCGAGCCTGCTACCCCTGCCATTACAGGCACCATTGTTGAAGTTGTCAAGCTTTGTTTGTTTTCTTTTATGGAACCTCTTCTTCTATTGCAATACAAAACAAAAGAGTGATATACAAAGTTTATTAAATGATTAACAAATAGTTTTCATTCATTTCTCATGAAAACATACATGTGACGACTTCTAAAAAAAATCTTATTGTTCTGATATTTTTAATTAGCATGCATATGTGTAAAAAAAACAGGGTGATGCATTGGGACCTAAGCCTGAGAATTGTCTGATTGTGAAAAGAGAGAATTCATCTTTGAAGGCTACTAATTTTTTTGTTTCCAATAAAAAGGAGAACTCAACTTTGAATGCTACATATCTTGGTCTGTCTGTATTATTTAATGTAGGTAGGTTAATGGAATTTTTCTTTTGTGTCTCTTAATCTTTATTTAAATGTTTAGAGAATTTTTTTTAATAATTTCATCATATCTAAATTAAGTAGTGGAAACCTAATGAAACACAACAATAAGCGTCATTTCTTTGAAGCGGGCTTGAAATAGAAACAAAAGTTTTATAGATACTATGCATTGTTTAATGCTAGTTTGAGTAATTATTATATGCATAAGTTTACATAAACCTTATGTCCCTTATTGTACCTTCTTTCAAAATTAAAGCATAAACCTTTTTCTTTTCTTTCCTCCAATTGTTGAGGTGTCAACCTTGTAGGTTGAGGTGTTTTAGAAGAATGAGCATTATTCTCTTGATAGATGTTAGGAGTGGTCCTTGTAGTAGCCATAGCCATATTTTTACTTTCAACATTTCTTCCCACCCTAAATGCATTCTCCAATGATTTGGGTTCCCAAAGGTGAACCTCATGTTGAATGTTATCCCTTAGAGTTCCTATGAATACATCAATCAAGTGTTCATATGGAATATTTGTTACCTTTATATTCAATCTTTGGAAGCTCTCAATGTGCTCTGTGAGTGAACCATTTTTCTTGAGATTTATCAATTAGCTAAAGAAGGTATTTATCCTTGTATACTCATAGTGTGATATCATTTCTTTCGTGAAAATTGTCCAAGTGACAAGTGATTTGTGAGAACAAAGCCATCGATACCACACAAATTGATTGGGTTCTAAATATAAGTAAGCAATTCACACCTTTTGTGTATGTGGCACATCATGTAGATCAAAGAATTGCTCCATCTGAAGTATCCATGTGATTGGGTCCTTTCCATCAAACTTCCTCATATTGATCTTAGGAACGTGGTTGGTCTTCAACCCAAAGTTAGAGTTTCTCCATTATTCATTCACCTTCCTTGTGTCCTTCTCATGAATTTCATGGGATACATTTTCACTTTCAGGTGTCCTCTCTATTATGAAATTTCTCAATCCTTCCATGAGCTCCCTTTTTAAACCATCCATCATCCCTTATCGTTCATCTTTTGTCACTCTATTCTTTTGAAAATCATTTATGTCCCTACGCATCTCTTCACCTTAATCAAGAGTCCAAATAGGACTGTCTGGAGGCTTATTTGGTGTAGAAGTTCCCTTTTTTTGTGGCATGTTGGCCAAGTATCACTTTTAAACCTTGATTTTGAGGTGGTTCTGCTAGACAATCTTTCTTCTGTTGTATCTCCAAAATTTCAGCCCTTCTGGGTATGAAAATTTATTTTTTGTAGTTCTCTGATATTTATTCTCTGCAATGCCACAGGTTTGATCCAAATTGGATGTGCAAAGTGGAATTTATGGTAAATTCCCCATAACTTGTTGATTTGTGTCCTTTCCAGGAGATCTCACTTGTATAGCATGCCCCACACAAAATAATTGACATACAATTATGAAAATTGTACCAAAACTACTATAGACTGTCCACTATCCAACACAACTGGTCTCACTCAATTTTGATACTCTAAGAATAATTTATGATTGTTTTACATGAAACACATGCTTGAGACTAGTCAATAGGACTATTCATATACCCTATCTTCCATAGGGTGTATATAAAAATGTAGCATGACCCAGAAGATGACATTTTTATCAAAGATACCTTAATAATTTATGTGACTATTCTCCGGATTTTAGGGTTTGAAATATTACAGAAAACAATTTATAGCGAAAATTCCACGATGACTCGGCTTAGGATGATTCCAGAACCTTAACTTACACATGTTGTATCTCCTAAAGTATAAGGCCTGAAGACCTGGAATTTTAACCCTACATACCTTGATCTGTCTAGTAAATATCGTCCAAGGGGTTCCTTTTGAAACTTCGTAGAAAACAAATTATAGTGAAAATTTCAAGGTGTCTCATATGTAGCAGCGAAACCCCAAGACCTTGAGCTTTGATACCATATGTTAAGAACCAAATATCAAGATAGCATAGAACAACCTCAGAATAAGTACTCAACACCTTGAAAAAGACATAATTTCAAATAATAAGCCTCTTTGAGGGGGGAACCTCCTTCTACACCACATAAATGTCCAACTACAAGATGATTCCAAATGAAAATGTCTCCTTGGTATATATAGGATACTAGGAGGTACAATTAAAACTAATGGACCTAAGAAAACATAAGTAAAATAACATTACTAATTCAATATTCCCCAATTACGGGGTAATGTTCCACTATTTAGGGCTTAACATAGAGACCATTGCTTCCTAAGGAGGGAGGATTGATCCAGGTGGATAAAGGCGGCAACCCACCTATTCCAACTTCCTTTAAAAATTTATTTGCCAATTTACTATTTTTAGCATTTTTTTGGGTCCTAAACTTCACGGGACATTTTGAGGGCCTAAACAACATTTTTTTGTGATCGGGCACCTTAATAATTTTCTAAGGAACAATTGAGCCTGTGAAATGAAGTTCCATGTCAATACCTTTCCAATGAGATATCATGCATTCAAAACAAAGATCATATGCCAAGGTTACACCCCCAGATGTTGATACACCAAATTACCCAAAACGGTGTCCACAAACCTGTTGACTTTTCATCTTTCGGGGTTAGGGTTTTTTATTTTATTTATGTTAAAATATCATTTGCAGCCTCATTATAAGATAAGATGCCACCATTCTATTCTCAGAGATAAGATGCCACCATTCTAGCGAGTCTTTCACTCTGTAATTTTACAGTTATGTACATTTCTCTCATTAATAGAAATCGTGTATTATTGTATCTATGTGTTTATGGTTATATCTCTGATATATCTCTGTTATATTCTTGTATATATGATATATGTCTACACATTTCTTTATTATATCTCCGCTCTCATTTCATGCCGAAAATAATTTGGATCATGCAATGACCATTAGTGAGGTAGGAATGAGCACATCAGACATATATCCTCCCTAGAGAGGCAGCAAGAACAAACTACCCGCAAAAATTTATGATTGTTTTGGTAGATTCAGCCAATGGAAAATCCATGTATTAGTTGAAATACATAAAAAATTAATAATTAAAATTTTTTATCGTAAGATTTAATAAATCCAAACAACAATAACATAATTGGTAACTCTTTACTTTGCAATAGTCTATTCTAAGTATAGTTCTAGAGTTTTACTATTATGATGAATATATAGAGTTTTATTGTTACGATGAATGTGAAAATAAAACCCTTGACTATAGCATAACAACATACCAAAAATCTCCCATAACAACAAAAATGAGTGATCCAGGTGGATATCGGTGGCTTCCCACCTATTCCAACTGGCTCAAAACAAGTTTTCTGGCAACTTACTATTTTTAGCAGTTTTTTGGTTCCTAAACTTTCGAGGCCATTTTGAGGGAAAAAAAATGTTTTTCACAATCCAGAAACTCAATAATAGCCAAAGGAACATATTGAGCCCTCAAAATGAATATCATCATCAATACCTTTCCAACGAGCTATCGTTCACCCCAAACAAAGATCGTCTGTCAAAGTTACGCCCACGGGAAATTGATACACCAAACTACTCAAAACGGGCTCCAAAAAATTGTTGTCCTTTCATCTTCCAGGGTTAGGGTTTTGGATTTTATTTATGATAAAAGGGAATTTGGAGCCTCATTGTAAACTCATGCTCTTGCGAATGTGAGTATTTGTCACATCTCTTCTCGGAGATACGCTGCCACCATTCTAGTGAATCTTTCACTCTGCATTTCTACAGGTTTGTATATTTAGCTCATTGATAGAAATTGTGTATTAATATATATATGTGCCTCTTGTTATATATCCGATATATATCTATTATATTATTGTCTCTCTTGAAAAATATTTGTATATTTCTATGTTATATCTTCGCTCTAATTCGTGCCAAAAATAATTTGGATCAGTGGTATCAAAGAAGGATGTTCTTGATCATTTTTCAATGCATGTCCCTGATGAGGTTCGAGCATATCAAGTTGGGTATCGATATTTTATTTGTTTAGGACAATCTCTATCGCACACCCAAGAAACCCTCCATGGCAGAAGAAAATAAAAATGACAAAACATATGATTATATCAATCTATAGCTTGAGAAAACTATCATGCGACAGAAGGATGAAATGATGGATACTTTTTCCCACATCCTTCAACGCCTATTAATAAAAAAAGACATGTCTTCATCACACAACCACTTTGGAGGAACCTCTCCTTTCAAGGTACAAGTTAATTTCAATATTCCTATATTTGAAGGATAGATAGATGTAGATGCCCTAGAAAAATGGTTAAATCTACTAGAAGATTATTTCTCTATTCACAATTTTTCCAACAGGTAAAATATCACCTTTGCACTCCTTAAATATCTCCCCCATGTCAAACATTGGTGCGAAACTTACTGGGAGAAAATTTCCATAGAGGAGTTTGGAATATATGGGGTCGATTCCACGTGGTATTTTTTTGTGGATGCGGTAAAGGAACAATATTACCTTGTTGGAAACTATGATGACCACTACATGAGATGGACCACACTGCGACAAGAGAGGGGTTAAGCAGTGTTGGAGTTAACCAATACCTTTCATACCTTACACACCAATATAGGTATCAAATACTCCAAGCAACATTTGGTTTTGAAATACCGTGGGGCTCTACACAGATACATCCAAACTGAAATGGATTTTCTAGACATTTCTTCATTGGGTGTTTCTTACCTATGTGTTGTTAAAATCGAGCATAAATTTAAGCATCGGAACAAGTGGGAGTTTGGGTTGGAAAATGTGCAACAACCAAAGTATGGTAAATATGACCCTAACAACCATCCTTCAAAAAACCATTCCAAGCCACAGGAAAAGAAGGGTAACAGAAAGATGAAGAAGGACATTGGAAAGTGGTGTGATTTCCACAAAATCCCCTAGCACAAAATTGATGAATGTCATTCAAAACAATCATTGGTGGTCGATACCAAAGACAAGGAGTCGAACCCTGATTCAGAATCTGATTAAAAAAATATTGGTAGAAGACATATCATTGACATAGACCCCACTTCTACTGTTGTGACTGCAAAAATTCAACAAAAATAACTAGTAGATCTTGAAGAGGGGGAGCGCATTTTTCATTCACAAATGTGGGTGAAGGGGAGTCCACTACATTTTATTGTTTCTAGAGGAATCCAGAAGAACCTCATTGTAGCATAGATCGTTAAACAATTGGGATTTTTGACAACACCACACTCGCATCCATACAATATCGAGTGGCTTCTCCAGGGAGGAGATCTTGGTGTCAGCCAACAATTTCGATTGTGATACGACATCAAACCCTTCAAGGATGAGGTATTATATGTTGTCACCCCATTGGATGTTTGTGATTTTCTTTTGGGACAACCATATATGTGGAAGAGCCATGTTATTTATGAGTCTCGACCCCATAGTCTCATTGTTACTCTAGGGGGTTATCTCTACAGGATAACAGAGGTAATTATGACTACTTCCCCACCTAAACAATGTCGTAAGGTAGTATCTCATACTACAAAATTTAGAATCTTCACCATCTTTTCAAAAGGTGAAAAAAAGGACATTGCAACCATTGCAACCTCAATACAAACACCTTCTATTTAGAAAATGTAGGTCAACAAGATTGAATAAAAGCACAAATATTCATTTTTCACACAATCATCTCATCAGTTTCTCGACAACCTCCCATAAACCACGCAACACAACTTCTCCAGCAAGGCATGCAACTCATAAGTGTTTGGGGGGACTCTAGGAATCATTGAATTGAGCATTATCCCATTCAACTGATTTCGTTTTTTCGCTACGATAACAACATAAATCGTATATTGTCATAAACTTGTTTAACTCTCCTGGAGTTCTCCCCAACACTTCGGAGAACAAATCTCTAGGGTAATTCCCAGAAGTGTTTGGGTGGACTCTGGGAATCATTGAACTTCGAATTGGCCAATTCAACCCCATCTCAGTATGTTTAAGGTCAACGTATTTATGTTATATCTTATGCTTCTGGTTAATATTATTGTCGTTCTTGTATGTTGTTGTAATTCCCAGAAGTGTTTGGGTGGACTTTGGGAATCATTGAACCCCATCTCATTATGTTTAAGGTCAACTTATTTCTGTTATATCTTATGCTTCTAGTTAATATTGTTGTTGGAGACTGTTTCATATGATGTTGTTGGAAATTGTTTCATATGATGTATCGATTATCATAGTGTATAATATTCCATCTAGATCTAGCAATGATTGTACATGTTTATAAGAATGTGTCAAGTGTCGAGGAACGCAAAAATTTTAAACGTGCACTATATTTGACGGATTACACTCTCTGGAATAGGGTTTGTTTTCTCTTTCAGACATCCAGAGGAAAATTCACATGCTTGGCTTTTGCAGCTCAACAAATCTAGGCTAGTGCGACGAATTATGTTTCAACCTTAGAACCTAAGTTTTGGTTGGGTGAAAATGAAAAAGGAAATAATATGCGAATAATAAAACACATGGAACAACTGCGCCCACAATATTTGAGAAACAATGTGAATGTCTAAGAACTGTCAATAGAATAAAGTTACACCGTATTGTTGATTGAACGCCCCCTTTCCTGTGTATACAAGGAATCCAAGAGAAGATGAATGCTCCCCCACGTGTGTATAGGGCATGTCCATAACCTGTGCCTCCCGAAAAAAAAATTTCCCTTTTGGACACACGTCTTGTTGTGGACAGAGCACGTCGATCTCTAGACAAGGAGCGTTCAGGTATAAAATTTATGGGTTTTTCGCCTGTTTCAAAAAGGAAAAGTATTCTGGTTAGATTTAAGCCAGAAAGGGTGATACCACTGTCAAGAAGAGATTCATGGTGGATACCGACGGTCCAACACTCGCACGAGGTCCAATTTTAATGGGTGAGAACTATGATGTATGGTCTATTAAGATGAAAATTTTCCTTTGGTCTAAATATTGTTGGGAAGCAATATTTAATGGATTTCAGGAACCAAATCGAGCGGATCTACAAGAAATGACAAAAGCGTAGAGAAATTTTCTAGGAGAAATATGGAAGAAGGATAGCAAATCCCTATGGCTCATCCAGCAACGGTTAGAGGAATACATTTTCCCCAAATTTGCAGCAACAGATCATGCCAAACAAGCATGGGATATTGTTGAAATAGCTTACCAAGGCATTGATAAAGTCAAAAATTCAAAGTTGCAGACACTCAGGAAGAGTTTTGAGACTCTTCAAATCAAGGATTCATATTTTGTGGATCATTTTATGACCCATGTCATGAGCGTCATGAATCATTTGTGCACTGATGGAGAAGACATTCAAGAGAAAAAGGTCATTGAGAAGGTACTTTGAAGCATCCCTGATAAGTTTAATATGGTCATGGTCACCATAGAAGAGTCTAAATACATGTCACAATTGAAAATTGAAGAACTCATGGGATCTATGTTAACCCATGAAAGTAGGTTCGGTCGAAATACCAAATCTTTGGAGAATGCATTTCAGTCTCAGGCCTCTAGAAGTGGAGGTAGAGGTCGACGGAATAGAAGCAAAGGAAGACAAGGCATAGGTCACTCTCAAACAAGAGAGATATCAACTTCAGAATGTTAAGAACAAAGTTAACAGTCGGAAAAGTCACAAAGACACTCTCGGAACCAAAGGGGGAGAGACGGAAATTTTAATCATCCAAGATGGATGAACAAATCAATGATCCAGTCCTATTATTGAAATAAATTTGGTCACTACAAAAGTGAATGTAGAAAGTACCAAGCAGATCTGAATAGGGGCAGAGAAAATGTTACCAACACTAAAGAAGGAACATCTGAATCAACCTTATTCTCATGTCAAGTTACAGAAGAAGCAAGCAACATTCATGATATTTGGTTGTTGGATAGTGGTTGCAACAACCATATGATAGGTAAAAAAGATACGTTTTCTAGTTTAGATAGATTTAGCACATTTCAAATTAAATTGGGAGATGATTATCAAAAAAAAGTTGCAGGCAAGGGTGTAATTTATGTATTAACCAAACAAGATGAAAAAAAGGATATTCATGATGTTTATTATGTACCTAGTCTTAGACATAATCTAATGAGTGTAGGCCAAAGGAATGAACACGGTTATAAGGTCATTTTTTAAGGTTCCAAGTGTAAAATCTTGGACAAACCACCTAGTAAGAAAATTATAGCTATAATACAAATGACCAAAAATTGAATGTTCCCTTTGATATTAAGAAATGTAAGTTTGTCACAGTCATATGCCAAAAATGTATCAAGCTCAGATGAGACTTGGTTGTTGAATCTAAGATATTGTCATTTACCATTTAGCAGTCTTAGTATTTACAGAAGAGATCTATGGTCAACGGATTTCCCATTATAAATGAACAAAAACATTTTTGTGAGAGTTGTATTTTGGCCAAACACAAAGGGATAGTTTTCTCAATGCTTCCTATAGAGTAAAAGAACACCTTGAATTGGTGCATACATACTTTTGTGGTCCAATGAAAACTCAGTAAATAGGAGGAAACTTTTATTTTCTAACATTCATTGATGATTTTAGCATAAAAGCGTGGTTGTATTTCTCAAGCACAAATCAAATACATTTGAAAATTTTAGAGAATTTAAATATTTGACATAGAAACGGAGTGAGAAGTACATCTAAGTAATCAGATCATATCGAGGAGGTTAGTATGCATCCAAGAAATTTGCAACATATTGCAAGCAACATGGAATCAAGAGACAATTTACCACAAGATACACTCCAAAACATAATGGAGTAGTTGAGAGGAAGAATCAGACAATAATGAATATGGCCATAAGTATGCTAAATGCCAAGAATTTGTCAAATGAATACTTGGGTGAAGCACTGACATACTCAATTTATATTTAAAATTTGTCACCAACCAATAGTATGAAAGATCAAGTTCCTCAAGAAGCCTGGAGTGGATGAAATCTAACATTTCTCATTTTCGAGTTTTTGGTTGTGTAGCTTATTCTCATGTTCCTGAAGAGCCGAGGAAAAAGCTTGATGATAGAAGTGAAAAATGTATATTTTTGGAATATATTGAATAGTCTAAATCATATAGGGTGTATAATCATATTACCAAGAAGTTGATAGTAAGCAGACTCTGAAATTCCAAAAGATAAATCTTGGGATAACCAAACACGTGAAATACTTATAGATCGGATTCCTTTTATACATGAAGATAAGTAGGTGGAAGCTACAGAACAAAAATCTTCTCCACCAAGACTTCCAAGATTGAAATTACAAGTCCAAGGAGAATAAACAAAACATAGTTTGTATTCTTCTTCTTCTAGTAATGATTTGGATCCCACTATAGAAAACTTAAGGAACCAAAGAACAAGAAGCTTGAGAGAAATTTATGAGCAGAATGATGACATGGATCAACAAGCACACTTTTCTTTGTTATCCTATCAACCAATATACTTTGAAAAAGCAGTCAAGGAAGAAAAATGGGTTGATGCAATGAACGAAGAAATTGAAGCAATTGAAATAAACAACGCATGGGATCTTATGGAACTCCCTATAGGTAAAACTAGCATTGGAGTTAAATGGGTGTATAATTCAATGAGAAAGGAAAAGTACAGAAGCACAAGGAAATGCTTGTAGCAAAAGGGTTTGATCAATTTTCTATTTCCATGAAGTGATAATGAGATAATGACTTTATGTAAAGATTGTATGTTGTTGTTTTTTGATTTAATGAGCTTAGATGTATCTTCAACTTGAATAATTTACTAGAGAAGGACTTAATGTAAAGGTTTTTTGCTATTTGTTTTTTTAATTCAATTAACTTAGATCTATTTTAAATGAGAATTTATTAGAGAAGGATTCAATTTCTTAAGGTTCAATTTTTAAAACTTGTAATTGTTTTTTTAATTGAGTTATATTTTATTTTTATTATTAAAAAATCTAATTTCTTAAGATGTAATTTTTTAAACTTATAATTGTTTTTTTAATTGAATCATACTTTATTATTATTATTATTATTATTATTATCAAACATAATATAACTGTTAGAATAATAAAGAAACTTCTAGAAAATATTAAAATTAGAATGATGTTTTGAGTTTGTTCCATAAGCATGTAGATTGTATTTGTGGGTGGTTTGAGATCCACATTAATAGGAGTGTGATCTGATATATAAATATAATTTCTCTCTCTTCTTAATGCAAGTATTGTGAACTCCGTCTCACTTGTGTGTGGGTGGTTTATGTCTAGTTTTATTTTGGTATTGGAGCTGGGGTTAATAACCTCGTGGCGAACCACACCATTGGATATAAAACCGTCATTTAAACGAGTTGTTCGTTGTTCATATTTGCATATTGTATCTTGGAGTGTTCGTTGATGTGAGTGTGCTTGGTATCTTTTTTGTGTGGTGCGTGTATTTTTCATTGGAGTTGTTCGCTAGTCTGAAGGCGCGTATAGGAGCTGCGCATATCCTGTTAATCTTCCTATACTCTGGAGCAGTGAGTTGGAGTTGTTCATTGTCCAACCCCCGAGCTGGAATGTTCTCTTGGAGTGGTTTGTTTGATATCTGCGTCAACTAGTTTTCTTGTTGTGACCCCTCAAGTGGTGTGTGTGATATTCCTCTATGTGGAGTTGTGTGTGATATCCCTCAAGTTAAAGATCTATGATTCTCTCTATGTGGAGTGCAGGATTCATATTTGGATTGAATCTAAAATCCAAACTCGGTTATTCTTATAATATCATGCAATAAGAAAATAGGAAATCCTTTGTACACTGTGCCTATTCCCTATATTGTTCTATCTTCTAGAACAATTGGCACAACTTCAGGGTAGAATATTCTGCATACCCATAAATCTAGTCTTATATTTTTAAATAGAAGGAACTTTGTAGCAACAAGGTTGTTATCCTCATTTTTGGTTATCAAGATGATGACATGATAATGACATGGTGATAGAAGATCTAGCTCTTCTTTAAGATCATTTTCATGAAGAAAGTTACACTTGTCAGTTTCTCAAAATCACTCTTTTGGAGACAGTACG
>ML789358.1:257909-277807 GCA_009831015.1 Picea engelmannii
TTAGAACTAGGGAAAGAGTAGTATTCTGTCACTGTTTGTTCCAGATCCAGGTGGATCTGGGGAGATCGGTTTGTGTCCGCACTTACGGATTTATCCTAGAACAAAGGTATTGCTTGGAAATTTGACATTTTTAAACTTCCATTTTTTAAAGTTCGTTTCTATCTTTGCGATCTGTGGAGCCGTGAGAGAAGTTGCCTGCGTACTACTGAGGAGGAGCTTACTGGGAGGTAAAATAAATCCAGCAACATGTTTTTTTTAAATTTTGTCTAATAATTGTTACGCCTAAAGATGGAAAACCTACTTGTTGATTCACATTTAAATGAGTCTACTAAAATTGATGGCGAGAATTATGTAAACAGGAAGTTCAAGATGACCACCATTTTAGAAGCATATAGCCTATGGACGATTGTCAAAGGTGATGAGCCCTAACCCATTGTTGTTGCCTCGATTCCATATTGGGATAGGCGAGAGATGAAAGCGAAAGTGTTGTTGTGTATGTCTATAAAGGACAACATCATTTCTCACATAAGAGTCTGTAAAACTTCCAAAGAGACATGGGACGTTCTCAAAGGTTTGTACGAAACCTCTAATGCAAACCATCTTATTTTTAAAAACTAAGCTATTATCTATCAAAATGTAAGTCAATGAAAGCATAAGTAATTTTATATCTATAATTAAAGATTTAAGTGATAAGATGGGTGAAATTGGTGAAAAGGTTTCCAGTAGTGATTTAGTAACAATTGCTTTGAAGGGTTTAGTGCAAGATCATAAAGTCTTTCTTTCATCACTCTCAGCTAGACCAACACCCCCTACTTTTTGATGAATTGACTTGTATTCTTCTTCAAGAAGAAGAAAGAATGAGGAACTATGATCAAGACTCAAGTGGCTCAGATTTGGCTTTGATTGCAAAACGTAAAAAAACATACTGAGCTAAACCGTGGGACAAGAACATAGGTCGGTTTCAAGCAAAGAAGAAAGGTATGACACATCCTAACTCTCATGTAAAGAGAAATATTGAATGCGAATATCGTGGAAAATCTAGACATCTTGCTAAAGATTTCTATAGCAGAAAGAATCATGAATCAAATCATAGATATAAAAGGCATAATGGAAATTTTTTGCATAAAGATACTTTAGTCAATGATGGATTTAAAAATCTTAAGTTGTTTATTTCTGAAGCTGCATTGTCTGATGAAACTGATGATGAGAATGAATGGTTCATATATTCTGGTGTATCAACTCATATGACCTGTAATAAAGAATGCTATGATGAATATTATGAGAAAATTGATGGCACACACATCTACTTAGGACATAACAGATCACATAAAGTCTAAGGCTTTGGAGTAATAAGTGTGAACTTACCTAATGGACAATTGAGACAGATTCATAATGTGATGTATGTTCCTGGTATTAAAAAGAATTTCATATATGTTTCAACTATCGTTGCTAATAATCTAACAGTGGAATTTGGTAAGTTCAGATGTGTTGTAAAAGATATACATGATCACTACAGGGTTATTTCCACAGATACCAGGGTTGGTGGATTGTATAAGTTGGATGTAACAATGAATCGTTATGTTTCATTTACATCCACAACTATGTCAACAAAAGAGTTATGGTACCACAGGTATGGGCACCTAAATTACAATGATTTGATATTGTTGCAAAGAAAAACTATGGTAGAAGGTCTTCTTGTTATGAAGAATGATCATTTTCCATGTGAAGCATGTGCACTTGGTAAGTAACATAAAGAGGAGTTTCCCATACATACTGAGAAAAGACAAACATATATACTTGAATTAATTCATATTGATGTATGCGGACCTATGAAAACTAGGTCACTTGGTGGTTCTTCCTATTTTCTTATTTTTGTTGATGATAGATCTAGATATACATGGGTCTATTTCATAAGGATAAAAAGTGATGTATTTGAGTACTTTAAAGAATTCAGAACTATGACTGAAAAATAGACAAGAAAATGTATTAAAGTTCTCAGATCTGATCAAGGTGGAGAATATACATCAGGTGCATTTAAAAGTTATTGTAAATTTCATGGGATCCAACAACAATTTACAGCACCTCATACACCTCAGCAAAATGGGGTGGTTGAGAGAAGGAACAAAATACTGGTGGACTATGTTCACAGTATGCTTCAAGATAAAAACATTTCTAATGGTTTTTGGGAAGAAGTCGTTAATACTGTAGTTTATTTAAAGAATCAAAGTCCAACTAAGAAATTACATTTCCAAACTCCCTTTGAGATTATTTATGGTTTTAAACCCAATGTTAGTCATTTAAGAGTATTTGGATCCACTGCCTTTGCACATATTCCAAAGGATGAGAGAATAAAACTTGATGCAAACACAATCAAGTGTGTTTTTATTGGGTATTGTATTCATCAAAAAGCGTACAAATTTTTTGATCCTAGTTCACATAAATTGTTTGCAATTAGATATGTATTGTTTCATGAGAATGCAGATAGAGTTGATACAATGAATGATGCATATTTTTGGCATAATGATAGTGATGAACATGTCAAAATAGATGCAATGGTTAAACATGGAACATAAGTAGGTACATGTTCGAGAACATAATGAAAGAAGTATGGACACTTCAAGAAGTGAGGATGCATCAAGTGGAGAAGAGTCACCACAGAGTAGGAGACGAGAGGAAAGTAGTGAAGGACCAAGGAGGTCATCACAACAAACTCAACCACCTATAAGGTATAAAGATTATGCATTGATATCTCATGTAATGAATGTTGTAGAACCTGCAAACTATGATCAAGCTAAAGAACATGAAGAGTGGAGAAATTATATGAATGATGAATATGACTCCCTTATGAAAAATCAAACATGGGAATTAGTTGAACTGCTTGAAAACAAAGTCCATATTGGAAGCAAATGGTTGTATAAATCTAAATTTAAAGTAGATGGTAGCATTGATAAATATAAGGTGAGGTTAGTTGCAAAAGGATATTCACAAAAGGAGGGAATTGATTACGAAGATACTTTTGCACCAGTAGCTAAATTGAATACAATTAGAGTACTGATTACCTTAGCTACAAAACATAATTGGAAAATACATTAGTTAGATGTCAAATATTCTTTTCTGAATGATGATTTAAAAGAAGAGGTTTATTTGGTTCAACCTGAAGGGTTTGTCAAGCAGGGACAAGAGAATCTAGTCGACAGGTTAAGGAAATAATTATATGGTTTGAAACAGGCACCGAGATCATGGTATGTAAAGATAAATACATTCTTTTATCAGAATGGGTTTGTAAAAATAAAAAAAATGATCATAACCTGTATGTTAAGAAAGATGAATAAGGAAATGTTGCTTCAAAATATCTTTATATGTGGATGATATCATTATTACAAGTAGTGCATGCAAGTTAGCTGAAGAGATTAAAATTCAGTTGTCTCAAGAATTTGAAATGAAAGATCTTGGTGAATTGCATTATTGTTTAGGAATTGAGGTTTGGAGAGAGCCTGGTAAAACATTGATCACTCAAAGTAAATACACAAAAGAAAATCTTAGAAAGTTAAATATGAGTGAATGTAAATCTATGCCAACACCCTTAAAACAGAATACAAATTTATACAATGAAGATGAAACTAAAGAGGCAGATGGTACTTTATATCATCAGTTGGTGGGAAGTCTGAACTACCTCACCACTACGAGACCAGACATTGCATACTCAGTTAGCATCCTTAGTCATTTCATGGCTAAGCCTTCAAAGAGTCACTGGAAAGCTACAAAGAATGTACTCTAATACTTGAAAGGAACAATAAATTTTGGTATTATGTATACTAATGAATTTTATGTTGATCTAACATGTTTTTTTTATTTAGATTGGGAAGGAAATCCTGATGATAGAAGATCTACCTCAGGTTATGCATTTCATATAGGATCATGGGTTGTATCGTGGAGTAGCAAGAAGCAACCTATTGTTTCTTTGTCGTCAACAAAATCTGAGTATAAATCTTTGACCTGTGCTACCTATGAAGTTGTTTGGTTGCGGAGAATTCTTACAGATGTCGAAGAAAAGAAAAATGGCCCAACATGCATCAACTGTGACAATCAAAGTGCTATCAAATTGTCACACAATCCAATATATCATGCAAGATCAAAACACATCAAGCTACAACATCACTTTGTGAGAGAGAAGATTGAATGAAACAAAATTGATTTGATATTTTGTAATACCGATGATAATGTGGCTGATATATTTATCAAACCTCTTGGTAAACTCAATTTTGGAATTTTTATAAGCAAGTTAGGTGTCATAGAAAATTCGTTTCTCCATTAAAGGGGGATGTTAAAATAATGAAGAAACTTCTAGAAAATATTAAAATTAGAATGTTGTTTTGAGTTTGTTCCATAAGCACGTAGATTGTGTTTGTGGGTGGTTTGAGATCCACATTAATAGGAGTGTGATCTGATCTATAAATGTAATTGTTTTCTCTTCTTAATGCAAGTTTTGTGAACTCCGTCTAGCTTGTATGTGGGTGGTTTATGTCGAGTTTTATTTATAACACCTCAACATCTCTCCCATACTCAACTATAAAACACGTGACTACTCTAGTTACAAAAAATATAATCTTTTTTACTAGTTTCAATTTCATTTATTTCAATTTATTAAACTATTCACATTAATTGTTTCAATTAAATTTAAATTTAAAAACTTATGATCCAACTTTGTATTTCACAATGACATCATAAACATATATTGTACCGTGGATATATCAGCATAATGAATTTATTTCCCTTTGGAGATCTTGTGGGTTTGGTATTATGGTGTGTGGAATTCGATACTTAACACGAATCTCTAATATGGTATCAAATTAGGCTGGTCAAGACTTCGTAACAATGACTTTTTCATTAGTAGAATGAAGATTATAACAATGAATCCTTGCCAAGAAATTATAATGACTAATAAATCCAAAATGAGATAAACAATGCATTTATGAGAGAAATTGTAATGAACTTATTTTTAAAATATTTACATAAAACCGTTATAAGAGATAACACGAAAGATTAGTTTTAATTTGTTACTAGTATAAAATTATTAAATATTATATACTAAAATATAAATCATGAAAATAAGTTTTAATTTGTTAAAACTATATAATTATTAAATATTATATGATAATTATATAGTTACATAATAAAATATAAATCGTAAAGATAAGTTTTAATTTGTTAAAAGTAATCCATTTGTTATGAAGAATAGTTTTAATTTGCTAAAACTGTGAACAAACTACTACATAATTATTAAATATTATATAATAAAATATTAATCATGAAGGTAACTTTTAATTTGTTATATAATTTTTAAATATAATATAATATAATATTAATCATGAAGATAACTTTTAATTTGTTAAAACTGATGGCATTGTTTTTTCTTTAATGAATATTGGACATATTTCAACAACCTTTAGTTAGTACGGTTGTACTACTGCTGTATAAATTTGAAACTATTACATCAAACATTTAACTATACATATTCTAAGATATTTTAGCCAAATACGTTGCACCAAAGTCACAGTATCTTCTGGGCAAGAATAACTTTTAATTTGTTATATAATTTTTAAATATTATATAATATAATATTAATCATGAAGATAATTTTTAATTTGTTATATAATTTTTAAATATTATATAATATAATATTAATCATGAAGATAACTTTTAATTTGTTAAAACTGATGGCATTGTTTTTTCTTTAATGAATATTGGACATATTTCAACAACCTTTAGTTAGTACGGTTGTACTACTGCTGTATAAATTTGAAACTATTACGTCAAACATTTAACTATACATATTCTAAGATATTTGATCCAAATGCGTTGCACCAAAGTCACAGTATCTTCTGGGCAAGAGCAAGCAGGGCCTCTTGCCACTTGTCATGCATCGTACATTTGACGATAAGACCGGTCATTGCAGGGTCCGGACATTTCTGTAAATTGATCTGCCAGGAAGCAAAAAGAAAAGAAGATCACGAGGTTCTGATTTCAGGTTAATGTATTTATTGACCATAAATTTTATAGAAGCAGATTAAATACGCTGTTTAGATGTTCTATGAAATGATTTTTTACAATATAAATTTATATGAAGGTGTTGTCTAGTTGTTTTATGAAATGATTTTTTTTGTTGGAATTTGACGATATAAATTTACATGAATCATTATTTTTAGAAGATCAAAATGAAAAATCTATTGAAAAATTGTTAGATTTGTAGATTTTCAGTGATTATTTCTGTATTATGAGAGTGTTTCAAAGATTTTTAGACATGCTGAATCCATTTCTACATTAAAAAATGGAACAAAAAAATAATGATTCATGTAAATTTATATCACCATATTCCAGTGAAAAATATCATTTCATAAAACAATTAGATAACTCCTTAAAAAAAATGCTATGGGATGGTTACAAATTCCCCAAAGAGACAAAAAAAAAATATTATACATTATAGTAGCTACTTGTTGCTTATGTTAAGCTTGATACATATAGTTACGGCCCATAGGTAATAGTATGCCCGTAAGTAGGGCTGATTTTTTGTTATTGTAATGGTTGGACTAAGTTTGGATTTCTCGCCATTTATCTTGTTTATTTCGAAAATTGTTTGTCTGCCCTCCAGTTGACGTTGGTGTTGATCGATGTTAAAATTTCAGACCCCAACCCAGTTTCAGTCTCGCTGATTTTTCAGCCAAAGTTAAATGCCCAGACCCAGTTTCAACACAGTTTCAACACAATTTCAGCATATAAAAACTTAGCAGAAAATAAACTTCAGAACTGAAACATGAGGATTCTGAACGTCGTTTTCAACGCAGAACTAAAATATCAGCAGTATGCAAAACTCAGAAAATTTAGACACAAGAATTTTCGGTCTAACTTCGACCCTGGAAAAACCCACAAAGGGAAAACCAGTGAGAGAGGGCTTTTTATTATTATTGAGCTTCTGAGAAATTTCTTTTACAACATATTCATCTTTAGAAATTTACACAAACTTATCTGGACTTTATTCCGCAAAAAACCCTTCTGAACAGTCCTGGAAAATGCTCCTCGATTTTTATCCCAGAAATCCGTACAATTGTACGGTTGTCCCAGCAATTAATGCTATACAGACTGTCTTGAAATTCGTGCCAAAACTCTGCTAAGACTGTACGAAAAACCCAACATGAACAACTCTTTGAAAACCATGTTGTACGGTCCTCAAAATTCGTGCCAAACTGTACGGACCGTACATAAATACACTCAGAAATTAATTGCAGTAGTTACCTCAATTTCTGTGCCAATAAATGGTTGTACGGTAGCCTTGGGATGCATGCCAAACTCCTCATAAATTATTTTGCTGTCTCCCTCAATTTTTGTGCATGAAAAATGGCTGTACAACATCTAAAAATCTGTATCGTACGATCTGCATTAATGGATGTACATTGTCTTGATATCCGTGCTAGCTTGTTTCCTTGGGATGCACACCCAGCTCTGCAAATGCTGCCTCTATTTCTCCAGCTCGACCTCCTCTCTTTTATGTCTTGCTCTCTCAACAAGAAATTGGATGAACAACCCACAATGGGTGCACCCTCTTGCCCTAGTCGACCTCATGAGGGAAGGTGAGGGGTTTTCTAATCTAACGGTTGAGATTAAATTAGATGGGTAGCTAAGATTTGGCATCTCTTCACTCACCCTCACTTTAGTCATAAAGTTATCTTTTAATTTGCATCTCACAAATTAATTTGACTAGGACCCACATTAGGCACTTTCTCCCCCTTAGGCGCCTAGGGAAGAGAAACACTTGCCTTGATACTTTATTTTAATTAAAAATTTAACATTCCCTCATACTGAGGAAAGTGTTACTCACCACTCCAAGCTTGTCCCTGAAAAATACAAACTTGCCCCTGTTCAATGCCTTAGTGAGTATGTTTGCAATCTGCTCATCTGTAGATATGTATTGTAGCTCCACAGCTCCTCTCTGAACATAATCACGGATGAAGTGATACTGAATCTTGATATGCTTAGACCGGTCATGAAAAACTGGATTCTCTGAGAGTTTGATGCAACTCTGATTACCACAGTAAATCATAGTCGGCCTCAACTGCACACCAAACAATCCCACCAGCATCTTGCGAAGCCAAAGGGCCTCACAACTAGCCTGGCTAGCTGCCATATACTCAGCCTCTGCCGAAATCAAAGCCACTGACTTCTGCTTTCGTCTGAACCAAGACACTAATGTTGATCCCAATCCGAAGCAGCACCCTGGAGTGCTTTTCCTGTCACTAACACATCCTGCCCAATCCGAGTCTGTATAGCCAACCAGATGAACTCCATCTCCTCTATGATAGTCCAAACCATAATCTACCATACCACAAAGATACTTGAGCACATGTTTTTCTGCCACCCAGTGCACTCTCCTAGGCTCCACCATGAACTGACTGAGAGTGTTAACAGTAAAACAAATATTTGGCCTAGTATTGACCAAATACATCAATGACCCGATCAACTGATGATACAAAGTGGAATCCACCAACTGTGACTCAGAAGCATGAAGCTTCTTCCAGTTGGTAATCATGGGAGTGGTCATGGGCCTGCTATCCCCCATCTGAAATCTGCTCAGAATATCACACACATACTTCCCCTGTCCTAGGAAGATGTGTCCAGGCTCGTGCCAAACCTCCAATCCCAAAAAATAATGCATCAGTCCGATATCAGTCATCTCGAACTCTGAAGCAAGGCTCTCCTTGCAGCTACTGATGAGTCTCTCTGCCCCTGTAATGAAAAGACCATCCACATAAAGCAGAAGAATGAGAGGATCCTCTCCAACCACAATGAAGTATAGGTTGGGATCCACCTCACTCTTCTCAAAACCCAACTGCTGCAAATAGGCATCTATCCTCGAATACCAAGCTCTGGGAGCTTGTTTCATCCCATACAATGCCTTCTTTAGTCAACACACATACTCTATCCCATGCACCTCAAAGCCCAATGGCTGCTCAATATACACCTCCTCCTCAATAAGACCATTCAGAAATGCAATCTTCACATCCATCTAGTGGATCTTCCAACCCATCTCTGCTGCAATGGAGATCACTGCCCTGATCGAAGTGTATCTAGCAATTGACACAAAGGTCTCATCATAGTCGACTCCCTCAACCTGTGAAAACCCCCGAGCCACAAAGCGGGCTTTTTACTTCTCAATACTGCCATCCGCAACATGCTTTAGCTTGTAGAGCCACCTGGAAGTCACCACTGACTTCCCCTCAGGTCTAGGAGCAACTTCCCAGACATCGTTCTTCATGATGGAATTGTACTCTTCCATCATGGAATATCTCCATACCTGTCTACTAGAGGCCTCCTCAAAAGTGGAAGGCTCAAACTCCCGAATACTGCTCACCATCGCGATGTTGCTGCAAAACCTCTCGGGAGGTTTACTCTCCCTCACTTCCTGCCTGAGATTCCCCACTGAACCCTATGCCTCCCTCAAAGTGTCCTGAAGCCACTTGGGCTTCCTCCTCTCTGAAGTAGTGTCCTATGGAGGGGACTCTCCCTGTTGAACCCCATCTGCTGAAGACAATGATCCTGTAGTAGACCATGAAGTACCTGATCCTGAAACCTGTGGACTAGTAGCCTGAGAACCTGAACTCTGTGGCCCTGTCACCTGTGACCCTGTCATCACTGAAGTTGGTGGCCCCGAACTCTGTGTCACGGTAGTCTGTTGCGGGCTCACCTGAATCTGAGGTGAAGACTTCTCACCTCTCTCTGTCCCTCTAGACTTCCTAAAGGCTTCGTCCTCCTCAAATTTGACATCCCTCCTCAAGACAATCTTTCTCAAGGAAGGAAGGTAAATACATAAAGCCTTTGAAGTCTCATTGTACCCAACAAAGATCCCTCTCTCTGCCATGGGCTCTAGCTTTGTCCTCTTCTCAGAAGGGACATATGAATAAGTGAAGGACCCAAAAATCTGAAAGTGCCCCACCTCAGGCTTCTTCCCAAAGAAAGCCTCCTCAGGAGTCATGCTCCCCACATCCCTGTGAGGACTCCTATTCTGCAGATAAACTGCAGTGTAGAATGCCACAACCCATAGAAATAGTGGCAGCCCCTAATCATGTAGCATGGCTCTCGTAGCCCCAACAATGGCCCTATTCCTCCTCTCTGCAACCCCATTTTGTTGCGGGTTGTATGGAATAGTCAACTCCCTCCTGATGCCCTCTCCTGCATAAAAATCCATGAACTCCTTGGAGGTATACTCACCCCCATTGTCCAATCTCAAGACTCTGATTTTCTTCCCTGTCTGGTTCTCCACACGAGCTTTGAACTCTTGGAACTGACTGAAGACCTATCATTTGGTCTTCATGAAGAAAATCCAGGACTTCCGAGAGAAGTCATCAATGAATACAACATAGTATAGGGGTCAAGACATCGGGCCACATACATATGAATGTATAAGATCAAGTATCCCTGCTGCTCTACTGTCACTGCTTGGAAAAGCAGTCTTGGTGTACTTTCCCAAAGCACACCCCTTGCACAAATCATGGTGCTCTGAACTGAAGTCTAGAACTCTCGTCACCATCTCCCTCAGAACTCTCAAGGCCCCATGGTGCAAATGTGCCATCCTCTTGTGCCATAACTCACATAGGTCATTGCTGCTGCTGGTAGAATGAATCAATGCTCACACTTGTTGGAACAAGAACTTGTACAACCTCTCATGTTTATTACCAATCACTTTGGTCAAAGTGATGCTAGACCCTCTGGGGAAAAGAAGCACCTGCCCATCACGGAACAAGATCTCATAGCCCTTCTCCTCAATAGTAGAAACTAACACTAAGTTCTTCTTCAAGCCCATAACATAAAGAACCTCTGTCAAAGTCATGGGAGGCAAAGACTCCCTCTGAAATGATACGGTCCCAAAACCATCCACCTTGACCTCTCGGTCATCTCCAAGCACTACCTCTGCATCTCCACACTGAGTAAGATTTTTCAGGTGCTCACAAACTGTTGTCATATGGCGAGAGGCACCACTATCAATATACCAAGCATATGTAGTAGTGGTCCTCGAGGATAGACATGCAATCAAGGAAAATTCCTTGTCAAACTTGGTGGAAAACTCTTCCACCTCTGTTGAAGCTGTTGTTTGTTTCTTCTTCTTGTATGGACATTGTCCTGCATAGTGCCCAAACTTATGGCAAGCAAAGCACTTGACTTTGCTCATGTCTTTCTTCCCTTCACCCTTGGGCTTCTGTCCTCCCTTTGGACCCTTCTTGAACTTCTTCTTTCTAGTCGTAGCAAGAGCCACATTCTCCTCCTCATGACCTGTAGATGAACTGCCATGCACATAACCTCTCCAGGTCTCCTCCTGTACAAAGTCATCCCAAAGACATTCTGAACCGGGAAGCTTCTCCCTAGCAACAATGACCTCCACAAAAACAACCCGTTGTTTGGAAACACCATTCAATGTTGTTCTCACAAGATCACTGTCAGCTATGGCTTCCCCCACAACTCCAAGTTCATCCCTTACCTGTGTCAATCTAGTAAGGTATGTGACCACATTTTCAGCCTTGGTCATTTTTATGCTCTTTAGTTTTTCCCTCAAAACCATCTCCTGGTTCTCATTTGTACTCTGGTACAATTTAGTCAAAGACTCCCACATCTCATAGGCATGTGTCTTTCCCGTCAAGTGAGGAATCAAATGATCCTTGATGGCATCAAGAATAAATCTCTTAGCCTTGATACTCTTCTTAGTATAGGCTACAAGAAGAGTAGCATCAGTAGGTACCACAACAGGATGAGTAGTGGTATTCTCCACAATATCCCACAACTCGTTCTCTTGCAAAAGAAAGATCATCCTCTCCTTCCAAGCACCAAAATTTGTTGCCCCATCAAGTATGTCCTCAACTCTCAAACCAGTAGCCATGATCCTTTTTCTACTGAAAATCACAAATTCAAAAATTTGCCCTGTGAAGTGTCTGTTGTCCCAACTTTTTGTTTGCTGAAATCTCTGCTTCCCTTCAACTCAACTCTGATACCATGTTAAAATTTCAGGCCCCAACCCAGTTTCAGTCTTGCTGATTTTTCAGCCAAATTAAATGCCCAAACCCAGTTTCAGCACAGTTTCAACACAGTTTCAACACTGTTTCAGCACTGTTTCAACATATAAAAACTTAGCAGAAAATAAACTTCAGAACTGGAACATGAGGATTCTGACCATCGTTTTCAACGCAGAAATAAAATATCAGCAGTATGCAAAACTCAGAAAATTTAGACACAATAATTTCCGGTCTAACTTCGACCCTGGAAAAACCCACAAGGGGAAAACCAGTGAGAGAGAGATTTTTATTATTATTGAGCTTCTGAGAAATTTCTTTTACAACATATTCATCTTCAGAAATTTACACAAACTTATCTCGACTTTCTTTCGCAAAAAATCTTTTTGAACAGTCCTGGAAAATGCTCCTCGATTTCTGTCCCAGAAATCCATACAACTGTACAACTGTCCCAACAATTAATGTTGTATGGACTGTCTCGAAATTCGTGCCAAAATTCTGTTAATACTGTATGGAAAACCCAACATGAACAACTCCTTGAAAACCGTGTTGTATGACCCTCAAAATTTGTGCCAAACTATATGGACTGTACGGAAATACACTTAGAATTTAATTGCAGCAGTTACCTTGATTTCTGTGTCAATAAATCGCTGTACGATAGCCTTGGGATGCATGCCAAACTCCTCAAAAATTATTCTGTTGTCTCCTTCAATTTCTGTGCATGAAAAATGGTTGTACGACCTCTAGAAATCCGTACCGTACGGTCTGCATTAATGGTTGTACCTTGTCTTGATATCCATGCTAGCTTGTTGCCTTGGGATGCATGCCCAGCTCTGCAAATGCTGCCTCTATTTCTCCAGCTCGACCTCCTCTCTTTTCTCTCTTTCTCTCTCAACAAGAAATTAGATGAACAACCCACAATGGGTGCGCCCTCTTGCCCTAGTCGACCTCAAGAGGGAAGGTGAGGGGTTTTCTAATCTAACGATTGAGATTAGATTAGATGGGTGGCTGAAATTTGGTGTCTCTTCACTCACCCACACTTTAGTCATAAAGTTATCTTTTAATTTGCATCTCACAAATTAATTTGACTAGGACCCACATTAGGCACTTTCTCCCCCTTAGGCGCCTAGGGAAGAGAAACACTTGCCTTGGTACTTTATTTTAATTAAAAAATTAACAATCGAGGCGGTGGCGGCGTGTAAACGTCTACGTGGTCTGCAACCTAGTATATCGGTGGGAAATTGATTGATGTCCACCGTGCTAAGGCAGGTACGCGAGTTGTAGGCAGGAGCTCATTACTGCATGGAGTCTTCTCCACTTCCACCTATCATTTCTTTGCCTTTGTGTGCCTGCATCGTAGTTTGGTTGTGTGGTTCCGTGTTTTTCTCTTAAAGTCCCTGTTTGCAGCAATGGTTCGAGAGCATCAGTGCATTGAGAATTTGTGATTTTTTTTCCTATTTAGAGGTTTAACTTTCACCATTATTGTTTAGAAGTTTAATTTTCACAATCATTTTCATCTAATTCCATATCTTTTAATAAATTTAGGGTTTTCCCGTTATGTTGGAATACCACCACTTTCCATAAAAACTTCAGCTAACACGATTCACGAAAATTCCATCTACCTATTAAGATATGTGACTTGTCTACTCGGACCTGCGTCCACCATGTTCGGGCCTTCCTATCACAGTGGGTTATTTTCCCCCATGGTTTGAGAGTGGTTTGACGCGGTGGCTTGAAGGCGTTTTCAGTCCGTAATGGGCGGAAAGGTGTTGTCCTCTGGTTTGTGATTAGTCCATGTAGTTTCTTCGCAAAGGTCGGTTGAGGGTGGTTTGCAACGGGGCCTTGAGGGTGGTTTTGCAGGCTCTTTGCACCACGGTTTCAATCTGCGTAGGTGGGTGGGTGTTTTCTGTCAACTGGGTATTGTGGAATTTACCCTGTAAACGGGAAGCCGATATTGCAATGGTGGTTTATGGTGTGATCAGGTTTGTGACTTTTATAATCGATCATACATATGAAGGAGGAAGGGGCGAATTATTTACAATTACTTATTCATTGCTTGTGAATGAATGAAGATATAAATACATACAGTTATTATACTCTAAAACTTATTATAACATTCCCCTTAATTACTACAGCGAACTGCTTTAACATTTACAATAAAACATTTTTTTTAGTATCAAAGTCAAACACATCTTTTTCCAACGACTTTGTAAATATGTCATTCAATTGGTCTTTTGAGTTACAAGATTTGAATTGGTATTCTGATTTACAAGATTTCAGGTAGATTTCTCCATTATTTACAAGATTTCTAATGAAATGATATCAGTGTCAATATGTTTTCTTTTTTATGAAAGATATACATAGATATGGTTGAGTTGTTGCCACAATACACTAGAGTTGGTCCTTCTTGTCCTTGTAGAAGATCACTCAATATTCTACATAGACAAACTGTTTGACAAGTTGTTATTGTTGTTGCTACATACTCATCTTCGGATGATGAAATCGTCACAATGGGTTCCTTTTCAATGCCCACGAAATCACACTTCACCAAGATAGAAGACATATCCTGAAGTACTCTTCCTCTCATTAATACTACCTCCAAAATCACTTTCAGTATATCCAAGAATATAATATACCATATCTTGTTGTTCCAACAATATATCTCAGAATTCGTTTTCCAACTTGTCAAAGTGAATCTTTTGGAGACTCCATGAACAACCTATATATCAAACTGACACCATACTTAATGTCTGGCCTAGTGGTTGTGGCAGTGAGGTACATGGCAATGCCAACCATTTCTTGAATAGAGTTGGATCTACATTGGGTCCCACATCCCTTTTTTTGAGTTTTGTCACTATTTCAAATGGAGTTGGTGTTGGTTTACAATCATCAACCCGAACCTCTTCAACACATCCATGACATACCTTGCCTAAAATGAAAAAATTCTTGAATATTATTAAATAACTTCAATATCAAAGAAATGTCTCATTAGCCCCAAATTAGTCATTTCAAATTTATATTTCGTGGGTGATTCAAACTTCTCCACTAACAAATTTCATGTGAAGATCATATCATCAACATATAAACAAAAATCAAAATTTGACCTTGCTTATTCATCTTTGTATACAATGTGGCCTCACTATTGCTTTTGTTGAAACAAGTACTCATCAAATATGAACCAATCCTACTATACCAAGATCCGAGAGCTTTCTTAAGCCCATATAGATCTTTCTTCAATCTATAACCTTTATTTTCATGTCCTTTTATCACATATCTCCGTGGCTGCTCCACATATACTTCTTCTTCTAAAATATCGTTCAAGAATGTTGACTTGACATCCATTTGATAAACTTTCCACTTGCTTTAAGCTACTATGGATAAGAAAACTCTAACTGCATATAACCTTGCAAATAGTGCAAAAGTCTCACCATAATACACTCCAGGTTGTGAAAATGTTTTTCTATCAATATAGCCGTTTGTTTTCCAACTTCTCCTTTCTCATTAAACTTGGTTTTGTAAATCCATTTTACAACCATGTAATATTTATCTTGTGGTAATTCTACTAGATCTCATGTATCATTCTTCTATATGAAATCAATTTATTCTCCCATTGCTTGGACCCAATTTTCTTCTTTAATTTCTTCTTCAGAATACATTGGTTGACAAGAAAACAATGAAAAATTTGAATACACATCTAGATCTTCATATATTTCTCTTAAACTTCTAGTCTTTCTAGACCTTAAGGAGGAAATTGTAGGATCGGATTCACTACTTGATTGAGAAGTAGACTCATCTACTAGGCTAGAATATGACTCACCTTGAAAAACAATTCTTAGAGTTCTTGTTGGAGTACCTCTAATTGGTGATTGGGTTTACGAACCTTGTAGTCCACCTTGTGTAATTGTCTCCTCTACTTCATCCTTTGTTTAAGGTATTGCTTCTCCAATAGATATAGTCTTGTCTATGCTTTCATATCATGCTAAATTTTCTTTGAATTCAACATCCTTGTTGATTATCACCTTCTTTGTCACTGGATTATACAAATTATATGTCTTGGACTGATCACTGCATCCAAGAAAGATGCATTTTTCACTTATGCCATCTAATTTCCTCCTCAACTCTTTAGGCACATGAGCATATTCCATACAACCAAATACTTTGAAGTGTGCTATACTTCTACTTATACATGTCCATGCTTCTTGTGGAACTTTGTTCTTCACACATTTAGTAGGAGATATGTTCAAAACATAATCAAAGCAAGATCTTGATTCTTTCAAAAAATCATGTGACAAATGTTTTTCTTTCATCTTGCTTCTAGCCATATTCATAATGATTTTGTTTTTCCTTTCAACAAGACCGTTTTGTTGAGGTGCATACCTTGTTGTAAACTATATTTTGATCCCATGTTGCTTGCAGAAATCATGAAAAACATTTGAGTCTTATTCACCTCCTCTATCTAATCTTAACACTTGAATCTGATGACCACTTTGCATCTCCACTATTTCCTTGAATTCTTTGAACTTGTCAAAAGTTTATGATTGATTTGCAAGAAATTACACCCAAGTCTTTCTGTTGTATTCATCTATGAAGATTAAGAAGTATTAAATTCCTCCTACTCACTAGGTTTGCATTGGACCACATAAATATGTGTGAACCAACTCCAATGGTACCTTTTCTCTATAAGACACCCCTCTAGGAAAATCGCACTTGTGTTGCTTTGCCAAAATGCAGCTCTCACATGAACTAACTAGATATTTAATGGGAGGAAAAGATTCAACCATATTTTATTGCCGCAATAATTTTAGACCACCAAATTGTAGATGACCAAATATGAAATGCCACAACCAAAAATCATCCAAACATATTTTCGTTTGGAAAAATGAGACATCATGTCTATGATAATTCATTGAAAGAGGATACAATATATTCTTTGTCATCTTCACCCTAGCAATCAACATATTATTGGGATGTTTATCATATATGAAACAATCATTTCCCTTAAATATTACATCATACTCTTTTTTAGTAAGATGTCCAACAATGATAAGATTAGGGTTTTCCTGTTAAATTGGAATCCCACCACTTTCCAGAAAAACTTCAGGTAAAACGATTCACGAAAAGTCCATATACCTATTAGTATATGTGACTTATCTACTCAGAACTACATCCACCATGTTTGGGCCTTCCTATTCCATCCTTTTATATCTAAAATTCTATGTGAAAGAGAAGGTGATGAATTATTTTACCAAAAAAAATGTGTTGGTGGAAAGAAATGTGATTGTTGTGGAAATTTAAGTTTGTTTCACTCAAAGTATCCTATTGATATGAATGATAAATCATTTTCTAATAACACGCAATTGGAAGAGATGTGAATATATCAACAACAAGACTCCACATTCTTCAAATGTTATTTCCAAAAGGATTGATTGGAAAATAGATAAAATATGTGTGATAGATTTTTTGAAGAAGTTTGAGGAAGAAAGTTATAAATACATCAAGAATTCACATAGAGCTCAATGAAAAGACCTACAATTCAAACAATCACGTGAAGTGTTTCCACTAGGGACAATTTTGTTTGTAGTTGATTTTGCAGAGAATTACACATTCGCTGCACAAAAAGAAATATAGAGTGAATATTATCATTCTGATCAAGTCACTATATTTTTCCACGTTCTATATAGACATGCTCAACAAAGTCTTGATAACATAGAAAGAACCAACGACAATCGATATGTTATTAAATAATATCAGTGTTATATAAGTAATGATCGAGCACACGACAGACATTATGTACAACATTGTTTTGATAAATTTTATGATTCATTGAAAGAACGCGGGATCAGATTCGATCGACATTGAATATGGTGAGATGAGTGTGTGGGTCAGTTCAAATATTTACGATCATTCTATTGGTTTTTTCGTCTTCATAAAAAATCAAACATTACACATTGTTGGAATTTTTTTGAGACTGGTCATGGAAAAGGAGAGAACGAAGGTGGAGGGGCATGTGTAAAACGAGCACTTTGAAGGTATCAGATGAACCCTCATGCTGATCGATTTGAATGCGTTGATCAAGTTGTTGAATGGTGAAAAATGATGCTAAGCCATGAAAATAATCCGTCAATGGATGTGGGAATGTGTGTCTATATATACATGTTACACATGTACACATGATATTTTTATTCACGTGTTCAAATTTATATTCAATCTTCAATCATTTTCTTGAGAGATTTCAAGTTATCAAGTTCTTGTCTTGTGTAGGCTTTTTTGGTATGTTGTAATCCAAGATGTAAATAGATCAATCCCATATGAAGTCGGTACAATACATGGGACAGGAAAAATGCATTCAATTAAAACAAACTGCTATCAAAATGTGCTTGCATTTGATGGAAGAAATGAGTCTTGTTTTTGTTCAGTTTCCATAGAGGACATAATCCATAGCGATTTGTGAAAACGAAAATGCAAAATATGTTAAAGATTGGAGACATATTGAACTTAATATAAAAGGGAAAATGTCACTTGCAAGCACAGAGGAGATGGAATCAAATGAAACTATAGTGTCAGTTGATGGCGATAGAGTTTTTGATCTTGTTAGAGAAAGTAATTTTTATGTTTAAATTTTTTCAAATAACATGTAGATATACTTGTGTGATAATCTAACACGAACTACTTGTTGTCCAACATATAAAATTATTTGCAAGAGATGTCTTTGTCGTGGTTGCACTTGTAGACAACACTGAAAATGTAAAATATTATTTGATGTGATGCAGAGAACAAAAGATGAGGTTATTAGAAGATTTTGATGATAACGGTTTTATATATGAAAGAGGATCCATCGTATTGAAAGGATATTTTTTTCAAGAAACCCATTAAACCGATACTCAAGTTCACTTTCAATACTACCAGTCAGATGTCATAAGTTGTCAATATCTTCATTTCGTATGTGCAACGTGCATAAAGTTAATAGAAGTTCAATCAAAAAAAAAAAAAAAGTTAGAAAATGAAAAATGTCCAAAGACGATTATGAACGAATAATTGAAGATGGAATACCATTAACATTTCTTTAAACAAGTGACATGTACATTCCATAATTTTATATTTTCATTAAAAGTACACGTATTTATGAATATCTAGGATTCTAGAATCATTTCCAGTTTAGCTTACTTTCATGGTCCATTCAATTAAGAAAAGTTATATTTTTGATGAATTATAAAGTTTACCAAGCATTATTTATAATTTGAGGGAAGAATGTATAGATTGTATCTAGGTAACCTAAAATGACCTATACTTTGGATGATTATACTTTAATCCTACAAATTATCCAGATCGTATACACAAATCCTTTAATGCATGTAACCAATTTACTACATACAAGATTTGCGTTCATTATTTGCAATGATTGTTCAATGTTTTTTCATATGAAGAGGATAAACATAGTTACCAACTTAATGAGAACTCTCCAGAGTTCTCATTTTTTGGGGGGTCCAATTTTTTACCTCGTTTTTAAAAATGGTGCTACCGGTAGCACCCCCTCTTTGTTTTTAGATGATTTTTGATATTTTCAATTTTTCGATCCCCAATGTTTCCACATTATTTTTTTAAATGCTCATTTTCATCTATTTTCAATTTTTTCTAAATATATATTGTTTTTATTCAACTCTGTTTTTAGTTTTTTTTTCATGCTTCTTTCAATCTTAAAATTTTGTTTTACCATTTACTTTTTCGAAGTTACTATTTTTCATAGAATTTTGTCTCCTTAATTAATTTATTGTTCCATACTTTTTAAATATAGTGAAAAACATCATTTTTAACACATTGTTTACCTTTACTTCAATAAATAAAAAAACA
>ML789358.1:277857-292448 GCA_009831015.1 Picea engelmannii
CAGAAAACAAAAAGAGATACATCTTTATTCTTATTTTCAAATATGAAAGTCAAATCATTACAGTTATAACTCGTCAAAAATTTGCAAAATTGAGCATTGTCTTCAAAGCCATCTTTAAACTAATCAACAATATCATATATCCCGAATTCATCATGCTCAAGAGACACATCATCTTCTTCTTCGGCGTCATTTTGTGCTTCCATTGTGTCATTTTGTTCTTCCATTGGTTCTTTGATATCTATAAGTTTTCCAAAGTGATCCTTTCCAATCATTCCTCCTAATGGTACTTGAGGTTCCTTTGACAATTTTGCCACCTTTGATTCAGTAAAATATCCTTTCCTCAAGCCAACTTCTTGCATTTCATCTAGAAGAGCTGGAATAGCATTAATTCTTTGTTGAATAAAACTGCACTGTATTGGGTCACTTTCAATGGCTATGCAATTCTTTCCTTTCTATAGGCAACACACTAATGTTGTACCTAATCACCAAATACAAAATAAATAATGAAGTTAGATATTGTAAAAAGATAAATTAAAAATAATCTAAGATTGAAGTATGATTTCATAAATATTAGATCAGAATTCTTACCTGAACCCGAAAACAAATCCAAAAACCATTCTCCTTCATTTGAAAATTTATCTATAAGATAATTAATCAATGCTTGTGGTTTTTGATAAATGTTAATCATCTCTCCTTTCAAATCTTTTCCCTCATATGTTAGCTTTCTAACCACAGCATTGTATACCAATACACTACTAAGAGTCTCTCCATCATTTGCATTGACAAGAATAGAATTATAAGAATCATGTTTTGTCCAGGTTGCAAGATGTATACTTTCAAAATCATGTTTAAATGATTCTTTCTTGGAGATCTGGATATTTGTCTTGTGCATGTAACATAAATAAGTGAAATTTCAATTAACTTGTGAATTAATAAAATTGTTTTATAATATTAATTGCTAAACATACACTTTCAATATCTTACCAAATAAACTGCCTCCTTGTCTTTTCTTTCCCCTTGAAACTTGATTGTACTAATCCTTGTTGTGTGTCTGAATGAAATACTAGAAATCTCCAAAATGGTGATGTTGTAACTTCTATAAATCCCATAACCACTTTACTAAAAGTTTGGTAAGTATAAGGCTCAATATCATATTCAATGTTTGGGATATTATAACCATGAGGGATATCCGCAATAACTAGGGAGTATTTTTTTTTAGGAACAATACTTGCAAGTTTTTCATAATCACCTAATATCACTTTATATTGAACAGTGTCGAGCCCATTCCAAATGAAGTGATCAAGGGTGTCATCAAGTTGAACATTTTGAACATGTCTCCTTCTTTCTCTTTCAAACTTGGCTTTTTGAACAAAACTTTTGAAAGTTTCAGGTACTCCATTTGCATTCTTCTTTGGCATCTTTAATGAAACAAATAAACATATAGTTATATATCTATAACTATTAAAATATAAATAAATTAACTTACAAACAAATAATATGAATGTAATAAATCAACGTACCTTTTTGAATGCAACAAAAAATTGTTTCAATACTGTTGAAGAGCTTGAATCTGGAGGTAGGTCTCTCACTCTCCGCACCTAAGTTCAATCCCTAATGAGACATTTTAATCATTGTGATAAGGCTAGAAGGGTAGATGCCCCCCAGGAGTGTGTCTCCATATGTCTCGACCCTAAGTCATATGTTATTGGTATATCTAGCTTGTGGGCTATTGGATAGTCTTGGATTATAGTGGTGGCCAGTTGGTTTGATCTCGATCCTATACTAAATCACTCTAACAAGTAATCAATTTCCCATGGTTAAAAAAAGAGTAAGAGAAGAATGCACGTATGGAGTTAAATATACAAATATGTAACAAATTTATCTGGAGGTAAGTAAGCTTTGTAATGTAAATGGAAACACATATGGTCTTCATAATGAATCCAACATCTCAAAGTGTGAAGATATTTGAATAGACAATTATATCTCCCATAAATTTCATCATGGGTTGAAGAGGAGAAATGAGGTCTTCATCCAATTCTAATTCCCTATCATATGGTTTACATAGATGTTGGTTATGACGGTTGTCATTCTCAATGTACATTCTTAATTGTTGAGTATGACATATGCAACCTTGTAACCAAAGGTGAATGTTTTCTTGCTTATTTATAAACTATTAATGGTATTCCACACATCTTATTCTAGTATCTTGTTCGTCTTTCACATTGTATTAGAGAAAGCTTGGCTTTAATCTACTTATGGAGAGGAGTCGAATTCTAGTGATCCACATATCCAAAATTGTTGTTAATTTCTATTTATGTATGGAGAATTTGGGATCCATTACTGGAGTTGATTGTTTAAGTTTGATGTTTATATGGTTATCATTGTTAGTTGTGACACATTTGTTTTTGTTGAAGACTTATATGTGATGGTGTTTGTAGCTGAGAATGTGGTTGTTCAATTTTAGTAATATTGTTATTTTACAAATGTTGTTGGTGTTTAGCTAACTTATGGTGAAGGGTCTAGTACAATACATTTAGAAAACATTACCAAAAAATAGCGTGGTTTTCGACATGCCTCTACCAGAGCCAAAAGTGATATGGGTGGAGGAGGTGGGGGCACATAGGTCCAACAAATCATAAGATAGACCATTAAAGAACACTAAAAAATGGTCTTGAAAGGAAAATATAGGTTCCTCAACATGCCTCCAAGTCATATGTTGGAAGAGGGAGTTTCTTGAGGTCTTCAAAGGGCATAGACATACTCATTTGTTATCAATAGATGCTTGGTTGTAGGGAGATATTGAAAATTGCATCCAACATCCATGTGGATACAAAATTACAATGAACATATGTTCTCATTCGGAATTGAATCTATCTCTTCACATTTTCTCTAACATCCACTAACGAAGAAGCATTCACTCATGGTTATGGTATTCTCTGTTGCACTCGAGGCTTGGCCATGGAGGCTGGCGATGTCGGACATCGCCAGCCTCCATGACCAAGCCCCGTATGATCTTCAACTTCATGGGAATGCGATATATATGCATGAGCACTTATGAGATTTGGGAATATAGCTCGTCGAGGAATCGTCGCCATTTCGTGTTTGGCGTTGGACAGACAAGGTCATTAAAAATTTGTTACAACAATCACCTATAAGTGTTCAATGATTCAATCCTTTATAGATTATTTAATAAAAAATTGGGATCAATTCTTTAATTCATCATTGATTTCCAAGAATAACTATCGTTTCAATTCATCATCTGTATTAATGATCGTTTTTCAAGAATGGTCAGGTAATAGTTGTGCGGGCACTTAAGATGAATCTTAGTGAATATAATGATTACAAATTCGTATTGGACCGTATTGCTACAAAGAAGTTGCAAATTCTTCATATTGAAGGTGGTGTTCCCTTGGAACACATTTTGGGAAGAGTGGAGTTACCAGATATGGAACACATTTTGAGAAGGATAGAGTTACTAGAGCTCTTATGGCTTTATTGGAGAGAGTGTCCATACTCGTCCCTACCTTCGTGGATTCCAGTGAAGAATTTAAGGCATCTAGAAGTGTCATGGAGTGAATTAAAGACATTGTGGGAAAGTGAAAGCGAATCAAAGGTAATTAGAAATTTGTTGTGTTATCCTGGTATGTTTAGCTGATACTAATATCGCACCACAATGTCTCAATCAAATTTGAATGGTTTTTTATAGATTGAACCATGAACAGTTTTTTATTATCTATCATGTGGTTGAACAACGAAATTTTGCAGGTGCCTTCCCAGCTGGGAGTATTTTTGGAGGTGTTGAAAACAAACAGTTGTGTGAAACTGAAGAGCATACATGGGTTGGGGTATTATACAAAGCTTCGGTGGCTAGATGTTAATGGGTGTCCCGAGTTAGAAGAGCTGCCAAGTATGGAAACAATGACATCTTTGGAGGAGTTTTATGCCTATGGATGTGTGAAGCTGAAGAGCATACGAGGGTTGGGGCATTGCACAAAGCTTCAGCTTCTCAGTGTTCATGGATGCTCCGTCTTAGAAAAGCTGACAAGTATGGACACATTGGACACATTGGCATCTTTGGAGGAGTTGTACGGATATGGATGTGTGAAACTGAAGAAGATACGTGGCTTCGCACAATGTACAAATCTTAGGCTGCTCAATGTTTATGGGTGCTCCGAGTTAGAAGAGCTGCCAAGTATGGAAACATTGGCATCTTTGGAGGATTTTTATGGATAGAGATGTGTGAAGCTCAAGCAAATACGGAACTTCACACAGTGTACAAAGCTTAGGCTACTCAGTGTTTATGGGTGCTCAGACTTAGAAGAGCTATCGAGTATGGACATATTGGCATCTTTGGAGGAGTTGCACGGATATCGATGTGTGAAGATGAAGAAGATAGGGGGCTTCGCACAATGTACAAAGCTTAGGCTACTAAATGTTCATGGGTGCTCTAAGTTACAAGAGCTGCCAAGTATGGAAACATTGACATCTTTGGAGGTGTTTACTGCAGATGGATGTGTGAAGAAGAAGAGCATACGGGGTTGGGGCATTGTACAAAACTTCAGTTGATCAGTGTTCTTGGGTGCTCTGAGTTAGAAGAGCTGCCAAGTATGGAAACATTGACATCTTTGGAGGATTTTCATGGATATGGATGTGTGAAGCTGAAGAAGATACGAGGCTTTTCACAGTGTACAAAGCTTAGGTTTCTCAATATTTATGGGTGCTCCGAGTTAGAAGAGATTCAAAGTATGGGAACATTGGCATCTTTGGAGGAGTTTTACGGATATGGATGTGTGAAGCTCAAGAAGATATGTAGCTTCGCGCAGTGTACAAATATTAGGGTGCTCAGTGTTTATGGGTGCTCTGAGTTAGAAGAGTTGTCAAGTATGGAAACATTGCCATCTTTGGAGACGTTTTATGGATATAGATGTGTGAAGCTGAAGAGCATACGGGGCTTGGCACATTTTACAAATCTTAGGCTACTCAGTGTTGATGAGTGCTCTGACTTAGAAGAGAACATTGTTGAAGTTCAAGAATCTCAAGGTGCTATTGAGATTACACAAGCAAAGGAAAGAGAAATGTATATTGGTTCACGAAGGTCACGTGCAAAGCGTGAAGCCATGGAAGACCTTTACAGGGGTTCAATACAAGATATTAAGGAGGGTAGTATGATTGCAGTTTTAGCAACTGAGGATCCACATGGTTATCCATTCTGGATAGGAAAGGTTATAAAGATTGAGAAAGAAAATGATGATGTTATTGCAATTGAAGTGCATTGGTTGCAACAAGTACACACCCATTCAATGGTGTGTACAAGCCAGAGATGGTGGTTGAGAAACATGTCAATAGAAAGAGAAAAAGAAAGTGTCAAAATACAACTCATCGTCGCAATGACCTCTTAAAATTAGACGATGTTGACATACTTGTTTATGACTTCAATTTGACAAAGAGAGGAACTCTTCACTCCAAGACAACAAAGATTATCAAGAGGTTGTTGGCGCAAGAAATAAATGAAAGATGGGAGTCTGTTGAACCTAGTTGTAGATCTAAAAGGAATTTGACATCTAAAATGTTGGGCATGCATGTAGACTCAGATGGTGCATTCATCGACAATAGAGAAAAGTATGGATCATCTACATCTTCATCAAAACATTCATCTGAAGAGAATGTAGACTCTGATGGTATTTCAGAAACCATGAGTCAATCTGAATAAGTGCATGGAACATTTTAATAATTTTTGATCCATATGATGTTTGTATGGTAACTAAAAAAGACCATTGAACTTACATATGATCTTACATGAAGTTATGAATCTTTTGTTATGTTTTATGAATGATATGTTTTTTTATTATGGATAATATAACAAAATTTCTTAGCTCATATGTTTTGAATATGGTCAATATAACAATACTTTTAAGAAACTATTTATGTTTCATTCAATGTAACTTGTATTTACTTTTTTTATTGTTAAAAGGAAAAAATTATTAAAAAGTGACGTTGAATTTTTAAAGTATATTAAATGATATTTTCATGGCATTATGTATTACCTTGTCCTTTGCATGATGATAACATTTAAAAAGTAAACATTTAAGGGTTGCTTTTATGATTTTTTTTATAGTAATGATGAGTTATTTTACCACATTATAAAAATGTGTCATTTTAATACCCCAATGTTAGAATGGGTGCTACCGGTAGCACTACTTTTCAATTTGATGGTTGATATTGAGGTTTTGGTTTTAATGGTACCAAGTGATAAAATACGATTTCAAATGATCTCAAAATTTAACGTTTTGAAAAGAAAAAAATCAAAAACATCTTTTTTGTTTTTAGGTGCTAATTTTAAGGTTTTTCTGAGCTACTGTCTAAGTTTTGAAGGCAATGTTTGAAAAATGTTGTAATTTTGACCCCGTTTAAAAAACTGGTGCTACCGATAGCACCACTTTTTGATTTGGAGGTTGATTTTGATGTTTTTTATGCAAAAATATGGGTTTTTTGGCCCAATGTTCTCGTTTTGAGGTCACAGTTCTCATTAAGTTGGTAACTATGTTGATAACGTCATATCAAAACTAGGACCCATTTCCATGTCATTATAAGGGACTATTGATGGCTTAGAAAAACTTTAAATATATCTTTAAAAGTATGATTAACATCCTAATTAAAGAATTCAAGGTAATAGATATGATTAACATCCTAATTAAAAAATTTAAAGAAATCTTAAAAAGTATCAATTTTTAATTATGAAATTGTGAATTTTGATTCCAAAAGTGTTGATATTATATTAAATTGTTAAATTTGTGCATTTAGATTTCAGTATCTTGAAGCAAATTGAAAACAAAATTGAAATTATGAGCTACTTGAAAAAAGTGTATGATGAACCTAACACTACTTATATTGTACACATAAAACATAGTTTTCATTAAGTTTGATTGAAAAAAACTTAAGTTGAAAACGAATTTGATTTTGTGACCTCATAATAAAAAATAAAAAATAACAGGTCATCTACTAAGGTTTGGTTTGCTGCATTTAGATTTTCATTTTTTTAATTTAATTTGGAATATATTCAAAATCCAAGGTAGTGTATGATTAGCATCCTAATTAAAAATTAATAGCAATGGTGAATACTTCCATTAATGGTAGGTGTCATATTAATGACATTAGTGAATACTTCCAATGTGGAGAGGATTGATTATTTCCATCAACCATTTTCTACCCTTTTCATAAACAATTTATATCAATATAAATTTTAATGAAAATCGTTTACTTATATTAAAGTATATTTTAATTTTATATATTAAAATAAATTCTAAATCATGTTTTTATTTCAATTTTATTTCAAAGTACATATTTTTATTTCACATTTTCTTGAATAAATATATTGAAAGCTTGAAAAAAAACCAAAGACTAACATAACCAATTTAGTGTTGGACTCTCATAGTGAATACTTCCATTAATGGTATAGTGAATACTTCCATTTATGGTAGGTGTCATATTAATGAAATTAGTGAATACTTCCAATGTGCAGAGGATTGATAATTTTCATCAACCATTTTCTACCCTTTTTGATACATAAGCAATTTATATCAATATAAATTTTAATGAAAATCGCTTACTTATATTAAAGTATATTTTAATTTTACATTAAAATAGGTTCTAAATCATGTTTTTATTTCAAAGTACACATATTTTTATTTCACATTTTCTTCAGTAAATATATTGAAAGCTCGAAAAAAAACCAAAAACTAACATAACCAGTTTAGTGTTGGACTGTCATTTCATTTTGAATTTTAAATAAAGAAACCAAGGATGAACATAACCAGTTTAGTTATGTACTGTCATTTCATTATGAATTTTCAATTTTGAGTTCATAGTTTTTACTAAATTTTGGATTGATAGGAGTATATTCCCTATCAAAATAAAGGAAGGGCCTAGATTGATGCAATGATCAATATGCTTAAATTTACAAATTGCATTGTTAAAGTCAATTGATTATCACTTGAATGGAATGGAATAAAACCCATATCACCCAATGAAAACTCACTTTTACCTCGGTAATTTAATACTAATTTTTCATCACCATGGACTGAGACTTTCTTTTTATGTTTTCACTCTCTCATAAGAAACTCACATATATTTTTAATATACAATATTGTTTGTTGTTTTTTCCATTCTAATATTATTAATAGGAGACAATTGAGAAGTCTGAAACCTAACTTGAGCAACCTTCTAGTCCTAAACCCTCATATATGAGTGTCGATTGGGGTAAGGGGCTCCAAAGTGGGAAACTATAAAATTTGATGACTTGTTTGACTATTTTCAACCATATTTCCAAATCACACAAAATTAAAATTATAAGTTATAAACTATAATTTGATAACTACCGGGGTCTCCCATCACTACAAAATCAACTCCATTGTATACAAAATCAGTTCTACTTCACATAGTACAAATAAAAAAATAAATTAAATTATAAGTTAGAGACTATAATTTGATAACTACCAAGATCTCTCATCACTGCACAATCAGCTCCATTGTATACAAAATCAACTCTACTTCACATAGCACAATGATGTTTATAAATTAAATTAAATAAAACATTTTTAATTTCAACACAGTATCATAAAACATAAATTAACCTTTTTCTTTTTTGTAAATAAAGTAGGATCCTTATATTAATAACTTCTTATGTCTATACAATGCCACATATTAGCCACTTGTTCTGCCACAAAAGGGAAACCAGAACAGGTGGCTTTTAACAAAATCTTATCCTTTCACCATCATAAAAATTCAAATTATAAAATCATAAAAATTCAAATTATAAGTTGCCCATAAAATACAAATTATCCTTTCACCATCATGAAAATTCAAATTATAAGCTATTGGGGGGAGGGGTCATTAATAGAGAAAATATATTTTGTCTATTAATTCTCTCCCCACCCTCATAAATTTTAAGCTATTGACTATTTATTAATGAATAAACAATGTATTTCACCATCATAAACAATATAAGTTTCACCATCACAAACAATATAAGAGAAATAAAAAATGAAACAATAAACAATATATTCTACCATCATAAACAATATAAGAGAAATCAAATATGAGACAATAAATTGATATTTTGAGTTCCAAAAATATCAAATATATAATGAAAATTTGAATAGTTACACCGCCAAATTTTTCGACATCCATTTTAGGTTGATAACAAAAACTAATACATTTAACTCCAAAATTATGGACTCTAATTCATTGATTTAAGATAGATTAATTCATACATGTAATTCATACCTATAAAGGAAAACATTTGTCGAATTCAAAATTTAAAAAATTACAATAAAATGTATCTAAAAATTTAAAATAAAATGTACACATGTACCATTTTATATACATAAAACAAGTTCTGATTAAAACAAAATTGAGATACCAAAATATTTAAGTCTCATCCTCCAACATACTCTATCCACCAAATATAATGTAAACATCTGTAACAATAAAAAACAATATAAAAAAAAACAAATAACACATATTAGCATATATACTTTAACTAAATATTAAATAAACAATAAGAAATAATAACATACCCAACCAGAGTTCCACAAATTTAAGATTATCGCTCTCTTTTTATTACACTTTTTTGACACTTTTTTTAAACCAAACTTCCATCACAAAGTTCCAAAACTTCCAAAATGGTTACTCTCCACATTAAGCATACATGATCTAAACAATGTAAAATCTTTTCTAAAATCTTAAAAAAACTTAAAGAGAAAATTTGTGTTCTTGGTAACCAATTTTTGTGTTCAGAGTTAGATAATACTCTGAAAATAAATATAGATGTTTATGCAGAAAGTTCACAAATCTCCATATTAATTCATTCTTCCAATAAAATATTTATTTTCTCGTGGATAAAGTCCTAGATCCTTCAGGTGAAATTATCATGCTAGGTGACCTTATTTACTCAGCAATAAAATATTTATCTCCTCAGCAGTAGAATACTTATCTCATATTCTGCAGTGGAATAGATGTTCTCATATAATCAAATGCCCTCAAATTCCATTTCAAATTAAAGAAATCATAAATCTCCATATTAAACCATTCTTCCAAGAAATTACTTATATCTATGAAAGTTCACAAATCTTCATTTTAAAAACTTTTTCTTCCAGAAAATACTTATCTCATCTTTCTGCGGTGGAATAGATGTTCTCATATAATCTTTCATGTACATGAAAAAAACACAAATCTACACATATATTAAGTCATTCTTCAAAAACCATTTAAATCTTTCATCTTTGGGATGTATTCATATTACATGTAATCAAATGCTCTTTGAAATATGTCTTCGTCATAATCTAAACATAAGTGAGATCATGCACATACATAACTTATCTGTAAATCTACTTGAATGTTGGTTTTTGTGGTTAGTAACAAATTTAGTTAAGAGTTTGACAATACCCTAGCAAGAAGGAATTCACTTCACTATATGCATAAAACAAAAATGTCCATACTACACCATTCTTGGACAAGAAGACAAGGAATGCAATCGAGGAAAATTTAGAAACTTCCCCTTTTCTGATGTGGGATAGTGTCTGTTCTCAAATAATCAAATGTTCAAGTTAAAAATTAGGTCTTTATCATGATCTAAACATAAATAAGATTGAATGTACCATTTTAGACAATGATAAGCTTATATAGGGGTTCTATATATTTTAAAATAAGTGATCAAAGTATTGAAAAGTTATATAGACACTAGTTTAGTAACCTTATGAATAAGAAAAACTAAACTAAAAGTTTGAGAAAAAAAATTGAAAAAAATAAAAAAATATAAGCATATTCAACAAATATAAGCTTGAACACTTTTATATAAAAGCCCAACATAAAATAAAATTAAAACTCACTAATGTGCAAGGAACATACATTTATGAATCATCATGAATAGACACATCCTTCCCATGTATGGATGCATCCTCCTCAATATCAATCTCCCGCAATCTCTTCTCCACATTTTGTTCAAGCACACTTTCAGGAACTCTCTTCTCCACATTTTGTTCAAGCACACTTTCAGGCACTCTCTTCTCCACGTTGCCCTATATAACACATTTTGAATTTAAAAATTTGAAAATTAAATTTAAATGTTTTAACACATTAAATTGTAGTTTTAAATTTTGAAACATGTAATGCCTATAATGTATCAACCTGAATATCAATAAATTATACCCACCATACTCCAAGATTCAATAAATTAAATATTGTTTAAGACATTCTTCTTTTAAATTAACAATTTAAATGAAAATTTGCAATTTTAATATATAACTAAATTTGTTTTCAACATGCAATGATACCTATGAACTCCCACCCTCTTCAAACTCTCCCAATGAGAATTGGGACAAGCTTTCCCAAGTAGTAGGAGGTGGAATAGGCATCTGTGAACAACACAACTAAGAATTAAATTTAGGATTCAATATGTTCACATTTATACAAAATCATAAATGTCATATTGTTCATCTTATTCAAAAGATTGGATATTGGAAAACTAAAGAGCTCACATGTGGATATTAGAAAACGCATGCATGATTCAAACCATCCAAATTTAAACTTGTGGAATCAAGTCCCCTATTTACTGGAGATTCATTTAACATATCTCCAAACTGCAATTAATGACAATGAAAACTCAATTATTTCTATAGATACAATGATATGTATCTAGATCTAGAACTAGAAGTTAACTATCATCAAATGCATAAAAAATTTCCTAACTAGAACACATACCAATCTGTTGTTCGGTTCATCATTCTGAATGATCTCCTTCCAACCATTACGTTAAAATTTGTCATACTCGTTAAGATGTTCTACTGATATGGTATTTAACTCCTCATCCATTTTATAAACAAAAATGGATCAAGAATTGGATTTCACTCGCTGACGTTTTAAGTCAACATCAACACCATAAAAAATCGATTCCAAATTTTTCTCTATTGCATTCCTAGCCTCTTTTCCAACCCTAATGAAGCTCGCAACTTTAAATGTGAGGCAAATGCTCATATTGGGTGAGATATTAAAGTTCGTTGAGGCCTCTACAATGTCACATTTCGATATTCCCCTTTCCGATCATATGTATGTCATTTACCAGCCCGATAATAATCGAATGGTAAGCTAGTATAATCAGGGTGCATGTCCATAACAAACTCTGCATAAATGTGTCTATCAAAATAATGTGGAACCTCATCATTCCACGAAAATTTCTCATATGCTGCCAAGAAATTGTTATAAAGATGTCATGTTATGTTGGGGTGCTTAAAATATTGCACCTTCAACATCTTCCGCTTTGGCCCATTTTTGAAATTGAACATAGAAATTGTGTTTTCTTTTGAAAAATTATTTTTTACTAAGTCTCATTTATCAAGGCCTATCATCTTCGACATTCGTTTCCTCATCAAATCGATAAAATTGTCAGTCGTTTTCCCCATCTTTTGATATGCATCCATAAAGTTTTGCAATGAATGCAAAACAATATCCAAGATTTGTTTACTCTCCCGAGGGAAATCCAAGCTCCTCAAATCATTTTCCAACCTGTTTTTAACACCTGAGCATCGCTCAAGGGTCATTGCTTCAGTAATCCCTTCCGAGGGAAGATCATCACCAACATCCGAAGGATAGGTGGATGTAGGCATGTAATCTTATGTTTCTTGATAATACCTCCTAAATCCACCTTCAGCCTCTTCACCAACATTAAAATCTTCATGGAACCCACTCTCTCTTTCATTATCTTCCCTCGCATTAAACTCATTGTCTACACACACATTTGAAATTAATTACAACATTTAACTTGACATAATTTAACATAAGAAAATTAAAAAAAAAAACATATATATATAACATAAACATAAATACATAATCAAATAAAATTACCAAAAATATTTTCTTGTCCTGATGCATTCCCTACATTCTCAGGTGTAGGAGTATCAATGTGCAACCTATGTAAGAAGGCTATATCCATAACACTTGTTTGAGCACATTCTCGAGATGATCTATTCACATACTCATTTGATAATATCATCCTCTGACTAGATTGTCGTTGGTCAGTCAGAGTCTCAGTCGAAGAAGGGGTTCCTCTTCTTCTTTCTTGGGATAGCCTAGAGCATTTGTGAAGAATGTTTGGAGACTCTTGTCGCGACATCTCACCTCAATATCTATCCTTTGAAAATTCATGAATATGAAAGTTCATAAGTTATAGAAACATTAAATGGAAATATTAAATTTTTAACACAATCATTTAATGATTTGTAACAACTTCAGAGCGTCGTAAACTTATATTAAAAAAACTAGAACAACTATATTTTTTACTAAGATGCTATATATAATAAACATGAAAATATTTAAATATAAAAAAAAATGTGACATGTAGAAGATCATCTATATCTATGTAAACAATAGAAGGTAAATTTTAAGATAATCTATGTGTAACATGTTAAAATTTAATTGCAAAAAAAATAGCTAACTAAAAAAAATATATTTTAATTTCTAAACATTAGTTACTTAAAAACAATCACTGACAAAACATTTACTTAAAAATAAAACAAGAAACAATATTACATGATATGTTGTTTCTATCCTCTTAGATGTATGCTCAAAAAAAGCTTCAAGGGATCATGGATCAAACCCTCGGGGCAGATCGCATCATGACACATGGAACAAATTGCCAAGAAGAACTTTTAGGGTAAAATATCAATAGACTAACCAACAACATACACAAGTGGCACTAGAAATAGAAGAGAACAACAACATACAGAGTGTAACATCCCGCTCTGGCGCACTGACAAAACTTATTCTCTGAGGACACTTGCTTGCAAGTGATCTGGATTTTTATGATGATGAACCACTTAACCTTGATGATGATGCATTATGATTTATGACAGGATGTTTTACTACTTTGATGTAGACAGATGCTGCTGACTCAGTTTCATTGAGTGTGCAGGGTTTCAGACCTTGAGGATGCAGAGGCATTGGTGGAACTCCCTTGGACTCCGGATTAGGTCAGGGAGTGGGCTATTTGATTTGTTTCATTTACGGTGATATTGATATGTTTTGATGATATGTTATTGGTTTTATGATATGTTGTTAACATGATCTGACATGATGGTTGATGATGCAGGCTGACGATAGCTTGCCGACCAGACTCACATATGGAGTAAAGGGGCCACACACGAGTTCCAGAGAGATTGAGGGAGAGGTCTGACAATAGCCCTGCCACAGCCTATTAGCACTCCCGCCGTGGCTCGAACTATAGGTTAACGATTACCTAGTTCGAGAGGATCCACGATGCCGTGAGGGCAGACTGCGACAGTTGCTCATGATGATTCTAAGGGGCGCGCAATAAGGAGGGGGCCTTATTCCTTAGAGCCCTTAGTCTCCCACAAGTTCACCTGGTGGAGTGTTGACTCCAGGGGTTATAGAGTCTACCAATCCTTCAAGTCAGTGAGTGGCACCCTTGGAGCATGTGGTGCATCCTAAAGGGCACGTCGCAGAAAGAAATGCAAATCAGCGAGTGGCACCCTTGGAGCATGTGGTGCATCCTGAAGGGCACGTCGCGAAAAGAAATGCAA
>ML789358.1:326957-354301 GCA_009831015.1 Picea engelmannii
CAGTTCAAAAGCTACATGGAAGCCCAAAGATTATTGTAAGTGACAGAGATCCCATCTTCACAGGACATTTTTGGACATAATTATTTTCTTGTTTGGGTACTCAATTGGCTCATAGCTCATCCTATCATCCTCAATCTGATGGAAAAATCGAGATAGTGAACAAATGTATGGAAGGATACCTTCGTTGCTTTGTTTCTAATAAACAAACACAATGGTTCAAATGGTCACCCTTGGCAGAATGGTGGTATAACACTTCCTTTCATACTGCAACAAAAATGACACCATTTATTGCACTTTATGGATACCACCCTCCTTCCATCACTTCTTATCTAAAAGAAAAATCTAAAGTTCAAGCAGTGGAAGATCACATCGAGAATCAACAACAAGTTCTCCAAATCTTAAAGGACAATCTGACCATGGCACAGAATCACATGAAACAACAAGCAGATCAACATCATAGTGAAAGAAGTTTTGAAGTAGGGGATTGGGTATTTTTAAGACTACAACCATACAAACAAATGTCCCTCAAGCAAGCCAAGAAGGATAATAAATTATCACCAAATTACTATGGCCCTTATAAGGTGTTGAAAAAGATTGGTACTATGGCATACAAATTGGAGTTGCCTGCATCTTCACGAGTACACCCATTTTTCCATGTTTCATGCTTAAAGGAGGTTATAGGTGACAAGATCCTAGTTCAAACTATATTTCCAGAACTTGACGAGGAAGGAAAAATCATATTGGATCCTGAAGCCATCACTGAGACAAGAATTCTCCAGCTAAGGAATAGATCCATTTCAAAGTATCTCATTAAATGGAGGAAACTACCGGCTGAAGATTCCACTTGGGAAGATGAGTCTTTTATACAAAAGAATCCAGAGTTACTCAAGCATTGCAGACAACACTTGTCTCAAGGGGAGGGGCATGTTAAGCCCTAATATTGGCTCATTACCCCTTAATTGTGGCATATTATATTACTAATGTTATTTTATTTATGTCGGCTTTAGGCCATTAGTTGTAATTATACCTCCTAGTCTCCTATATATACCAAGAAGACATTTTCATTTTGAATCATGTTGTACTTAAACATTTAAGTGGGGTAAAAGGAGGTTTCCCCCTCGAAGAGGCTTATTATCTAAAATTATCTTTTCTTCAAGGCGTTGAGTACTTTTTCTGAGGACTTTCTATGCTATATTGATATTTGGTTCTTAACACAATTGTGTTGAATGTTGTCCTCTACAACCCAACAACTATTGTCTTTTTCATTCTAGAGAAACATTGCAACATTCCTCCAACTTACCAAGTCCTCAAAATTTGGTCGCAACACCTTCCTCCAAGGCACCCAGACCACACTACTTTGTCCACGTCAATGGATATTTCCAAATATGTGGAGGCCCCTCTTCATAAGGCACCCAAGGCCACACTGCCTACTTCCTAGAAGTGTGTCAACTATATTTCTTCTCAGCGAATGGAGTGTACCTAATGGCCACCACAAAGGCTATTGTTGTACATAATGTTGGACTTATGCTCTATGCACAAGTACCTCAACAAAAACTTGACTTCCTTCGGTGTGCATCATAAATCCTCAATATTGTTTTCACTTAATTGAAAATCTTATATCCCCATGGATTTCCTACAAAAGTACACAATATTTTTGGGGTGTTGGTCCTCCATCCCAACTTCTTCCGTATCTGACCCCAATTCTGGTTGAGTGTGTGCCTCCACACTCTGCTCTGTCTCAATGCTTAGATTTTTTTTCGAAAGTGATTTTTCTAGCCAATCTGCCTCAATCTATTCACAATACTATTGGTAGCATGGTGACTCAAATTGTGTCTCTTGTGCAATGTCTTTGGAAATGTTGGAATCGGTGAACTCAACTTTCCCTCTCACTTTTTCTCCTGGTACTACAATATTCACAACCGATTTATCTTCCCCAAGATAGACTTCACCAACATATCTATTGTTGTCAATATATGTTTACCTCATTCTTATTGATTCATGACACTCAAAGAAACCATGGTCGGAGTCGCCTCTTGTTGTTGTACCATGTCTCAAGGTTGTAAGGTATATCTTCTCTCTCACAAACTTCCTTAAGTGACTTGATCCCAACACTCATGGGCCTCCATCCAAGCTTACTCTTCACCATCATGGGAACACTTGGCATTTTTTATTTGTCCAAAATCACTAAGAAACCCTTATGCAACACAATAACTGCCTTGGCATACTTGAGAAAATATTGCCCCAAGATCATTACATGATATTCTAGCGGAGCCACCGTCAAATCCCAAGTGCCAAACCAACTCTAGACTCTCAATGGTGCAGAAAAAACCACTCATGTCATTGACTTCACCATTGAGTTGACCACCTCGAATGCGACCCTAATTTTCTTAGGATTACAATGGAGTGATGTAGTAGTTCATTTAATTATGAAACAGTTAGTTTCTCCAGTATCAACTAATGCTTCCACCTTCACCCCACTCAATGTCGCATAAAAAAAAATGTTTCTCTCCTCCATATTGTGAATGTTGTCCATGGTCCCTTTCCTTGAACTCATCCAAATGCACCTTCAAGTCCTCTAACCCTTCCACCATTTCCTTTGATGGTTCTGGAAATGGTTGGCTTACTTATCCCAAGTCTATGATCTTCTCTGCAGGATGCACTTGGTTTTCATCCATCTCTTCCAACCATCCCTTCAATGGGAAATTCACTACAAAATGGTTAAGTTTGCACAAGAAACAACAAATTGGATTAGCTCTAAGGTCAAGTAATTTGACATGCCTCTATATGGTGATTTCACCTTTGTCTTGGGTATCCTCCTTCGTGAGTGACTCCACCTTGGATGAGTACAAATATATGGTTCCATGCACGAGCTCTTCATTGCACAATTTCTGCCATGCAATGACTTTATTCATCTTTGAACAATACTTTGAGAAGTGGTTTCTGAAACACACTTCACATATGATATATTTGATGTCTTCAAGAGAACTTAGTCGTTCCATGATTCTAATGACAGTGTACATGGATCCCCTCTCCTTGGGAAAGTATAACTCCGAGACTTGACAATCTTCATCCACTAAGAGATTCTTTTGTCTTTCATCCCATGAGTCCCACCACGCGGTGGTCAACCTGATATTCTCTAAGCTTCTTTTGGTTACTTGCATGATCATTTGAAATTCTTCATCAAGGTTTTGCTTCACTTTATCGTCGATCATCACCTCTGTCATGTGTCCATCACTCTTTTCGCACATATATGTTGTCTATGATCGATGCTACAACTCTGTGATTTTACTCCCTTCTGTCACATCATAGAACTTCCTTTGCAAAAACATGTCTTCTCAAAAAGTGTGACCTCCCTCACTATTGTTTTAACTACAGGGGTGGGAAAGAGCCAAATATTCTTTAATACCACCTATCATTGCCTTGCATTTGCCCCAACGCCCAAACCAACTTGGCGCACCCAAGTCACTGATCACTGTAGGTCATGCAGAACCGCAACGTGATCTGTATTGTCAGTTTTCCCTAGCCAAGATGTCACATGTTTGGACTATGCCTTACTCGTTTCTATGGTCGAATTATATGAAACCTTACTTGACATTTATACTTTTTACACTTAGTTCAATTTATATTTGCAACATAATGTACAAGAGAACAACACAAGTATGTTGTGGGTGACCCAACTAGGTAGAACACCCGACTTAAGTATTCGTACAATAAGACAATATACAGTTACAACAAGTGTTCCTGGCATGCATCTTGTGCCAAACACAAAGATACAAGAGATACAAGAGGATTGTGCAAATCTAGTAGAACAAACCCTATAAAAAAAACAACCAAACTTGTGATCGGTCGTTCCCTCGACGTAGACCTTCCATCACACCATTTGTGCCTTGCCCAACATTGTTTGCATCATCAGTTCCATTCGTTAAATCATGTGCCCCTTCCTTGGCACCCTCCCAGACTTCTACGAAACGATAATTCCTTCTAATATTATAAGGAACATGTCTCTCCCAAGGTATGCCTAAACATCACAGACAAATTCTTTGTGCACCCTAGGTCAACCGACCGGTTTCTTTCGTAGACTCTTCGTCGAGTCACCTCAATGCATAGAAATCACTGGGGCTCCACACTTAGCCAAAAATTTGACTTTCCTAACTGCGACGCCCTTCCACTAAGAGTTCATTGATTTACCCATCTAATCCATGCTGCCTTGTCTCACCACATGACTCTTGCTTGAATACCCAAGCCTTCATGCCTTCCTTTTTTTTTCCTCTCTCCAATATATACAAGTCACTACACAAATGAATTGATGCATCCCTTGGTTCTTGGGAAAGATGAGCCTCACTTTCGTATCCATGGGTCGACACTTGTGCATGTACCCGCGAAGTGTTTCCTAACCGACCCATCAACACCCACTCACATGTCCAACTAACCCCCTTTCTAGGGCAGACACGCTCATCGTTAAGGTGAAGTGCCAAAGTCCTGGCTAACTTTTCCAATGGTGATGCGCCCAAGTTCTCCCATGACTTAACTAATTTTGTTCTTTCTTGCCCACGTCTTCTATCAAACTCCACACTTAACTTATGTCATAATCTATCTTTGGGAAGAGCCATCCCTTGGCACGACGTGTGCCTTAGGAACCCCAACTCTCCCATATATGAAGACTTTTGTCTCCTATTTCACACCGAGCATCTTTCATGCCCGATTCATTTGTCTTGGTATATGGTGGAAGTGTGGGCACTTGGTCTCGATGCTCCAAGCTTTACAATATGCATAATCACCTAGATTATCACAATAAAAATATTTAACTTTGGATTTGTCATACCTCTAACTTGTTTATGGGATTCTATTGTTTCTTCTCCTTAAGCTATGATTATTTAGATCCAGTCTCTTTTCTTGTTCTGAACTATTTATTTGAATGTTGCTTCTATTGCTCTTGCCCCTACCTCTTGACCTTGATCATGTTTTTCCTCTTGATAAACAAACCTGAGATATGAATTCATTTTCCAAAGAATCATAATATATGTTCATTCTATATTCATGGGATATCAAGGGTCCCAATAGCTCATCTACTAATAGATGTGTCAATTCCTTTGACTCTTCAATGACTACAAACACTGCATCAAAATTCTTAGGAAAGGTTCTAAGAACATTCTCTACCACTTCTCATTTGCAATCTCTTCACCATTCATCCTTAATTGATTTACAATGTTCATAACTTGGCTCATAAATTGGTCTACTGACTCTCACTCTTTCTGTTGGAGCCACCTTTGTTTTTTTTTTCAGCCTTTTGTAAATTTTATATCTTAATGCTTGAAATCGATAGTTGGTTTTGGTATTTTCCTTTACTTTCCCCAAAATCTTAGAAGTCTCATCAAGCAAGCAGCGATGGCTTTCATACTCTTAAGGCATGATTTATTTTCTTTTAATCGTTTAAACAAGTCTCTCCTTTTTACCTCGGGATGTCGCATGTCAGAAGTTATAGATCACATAGTTTACAAGTCCCAAGGGGTGAAACGGCGCAATATTTCCTAAAAAAAAACGTTTACCTAGATCAGTACCGAGTGTAAAGATACTCTAAACCATGGTTAAGCATCATTGGGATTTTGTGTCTCGACGTTTGCTAGCTCCAAAAGTCTTATCGTCATAACCCTGACAGTCGAAACCGCGAGATCCTTGTTTTAGTAACCCAAGTTAATGTTAAAAGTAAAAATATTAATCACAGTTAAGCTCTGTCGGGAATTCGCAACTCGGCATGTTTTCCCTCAAAATTTATACCTTCGAAGCCTCGAGTCGCGAAGTCGCGATGTAAATAGAAATGAAATTAATAAAAAATTTAATCTGGTTTTATCTTCCATTTTAATTAGATCATATCATCACGATCTCGCGATTTCGCAACTTGGCATGTGAGCCTCCCGGAAGCTATACCTTCGAAGCCCTGAGTCGCAAGGTCACGATATAAATAAAAATGTAATTAATTAAACACTTAATCCTGGTTACGTTTTTTATCAACCAAACTAATTATCGCAATATCGGGTCTTAGAGGTTCAAAGGGTTAAAGCGAAATCTCCCGATGAGGCGAATGTCGAAAGATTAATTAACATTTAAAAAGGCCTGATTAATTAAGCTATGCCAAAATTTCTAGTGTTTTAATACGAAAATTAATGTGCACAGTCTCCGAAGAAATTTTAAACTTTCCTTGCGCCAACTTGCATTATGAACTGTCAAAATCTAGGACATTAATTGGAAATGAGGCGAATCAACAAGTAAGGATTTGGTTTTTATTGCTAAATTTATATTTAAGAACGATTTGACCGTTCTGTTCTTAAGGACGACCTAGTTTTAAATGGTCGAAGGCATGGATCTTTTATTTGTTGTCACAAATTTCATTCCTATTCTACGCAGAGAAAACCTTTCTAGAGTGAACTAATTTATGTATGTATACATATTGTTATCGCAAGAGAGCTAAAGTAGAATCCCCCGCCCCGGCCCCGTGAAAAGCATCTAAAGCCACACTGTTGAGGTTTCAGGACAAGGTTCAGACAATGTTTCTGATACTTCACCTCGAAGTCTCGACTTTGTCAGGACCTGGTCGTATATTTCTGAGGTTCTACAGTCCAAATTGGTAGATGTTTCGGATGATTCTAGTGAAAATGAAAAAGACAACCTGATCACCAAATATAAGATTGTCGTCCAGGCTCAAATGCATAAAGTAGCGGCTAGGCCACGTCTGCTCCCTTACTACGATATGGTCCGGTGGGCATTAGACCATGTAGATATACCAACCAGAACCATCGTCAATGAGCAGAGGGTCACCATTGGAACTTTCATACCCGAACAATTGCAGGCTATGTACAAGTTGCCAACTGTGTCATACCTTACATACAATGCCGAATTCTTGGAGAATTTTAACAGAAGGAATGTGTGCAATACGACAAGAGTATGTCCGGTTTAATCAAAGATTGGGTTTCATACCCTACGAAGTTCAGGGAAGACAATAATGGTATATATTCAATATCTTCTATGGAACCACAGTTCAAATATGTGGCTATGATGACCTACTGATTATATGGGAGAGAGGACACCACACATTTTTTCTTTCAGTGGGTGCCTCTAATTCATTTGGTCGCCGAAGGCTGTTCCTTCGACTAGGCTAAAATACTATCCGATAGTTTGACCAGTCGAGTTACAGAGTATCGAGCACAGAAGGAGAGCAGAAATATTGCTTCATTCTTTATGTCCACGTATATCATGGATGCCGTGTGTTTTCTGATGCTTTTTCCCTTAATGAGTTGGAGTTGGACTCCATCGGAGGTTGAGCCCATCCACATCTACCATTGAAAGTTGTGGGAAGAGAAAGCTTCAGATTTTGTGTATGAAATCTTTAATTGGGTAATGGTACCGCTGCATGTCACTATCTTCAACCACCCACCACCCAGGATCTCAGACAGTATCGTGGTAAATATGAGCAGTATAGCAGATTGGTACATGGAAGCAGAATTTTCATATCTCAAGGTTTTTGGCGCTTTTGTTCCTTCGAATGCCTTACCACTATTCATACCCGATAGGCTGGATTGTCGTGAGATTGTCAGGCAAACCATAATCGGTGGCATAAGCAAGGAACTTCAGGGATATTCTAAGAAGGTATCGCCACATTTTCCTATTCATTTAAATTCCTATTCTTTGTTAGATTTCGGGCATGCTAAAGCTAAGGCACCAACCCTGGAAGACTTGAAATTGGTTCATGTCGAATTCAAGAAGAACGATCCACATAGGGTCATAAGTAACCACTTAGCCAATCGCGGGCTTAAAAGGTTTGAGCATGACAATGCGCCCTCAGATGACATTTTCCGAGGCATGAGATCTTATGTCGAGGTTTTGGCTCGGATACAAGCCTGGGGGCTTGAAGAAAGGGCCGATGTTTTAAAATTCCAAGAGCATCGATGGAGTTGTCTTCCCCCAGTATTGTGGGGTGAGAATCCAATAACAGTAGAGGTGCAACAAAAATAAACCGAAGGCTCAAAACATTCAGCACCTAGACAAGAAGAACACCAGGACAGGGAAGAGCAAACTAGGAGCCCGAAACCAGAAATGAAAACTCACGATCCACCGAAAAAGAAGACTCCAGTTGCCACTCCAGGCCAATCAACTAAGAAAATCGGAGATCCCATCACCTCCATTACTCCCTTATAGTCAAATCAAGGGAACATAGACACAGGGTGGATTTTCAATGAAGAATTGAGACCTATAAGGATGGAAGAGCTCCCTCCAAATGAGTTCTTTTTTGATAAAAAGATAAAAGCTATGGTAAAAATAGAATTCTATCAAGAAGCAGGATCAATGGCCAAGAAATTTAAGGTGTTGACCCATGGGAAAGATATGAAGAAAGAAGATTTTGCGACAGAAATAGCCTGAACATTAGGAGCATTTACTACGACAAACCAATTTTCAATCAGGGTTTTGCAAAATCAGCTGAAGCAAAATAATTGCCTCATCGAAACCTTAGAAGCCAAGATAGCCATAGCAGAGGAAGCTACCAAGGACCAGGCGAACACATGAATAGAACAAGCAAGAATGGCCGACAGAAAGGAAATCGAGCTGCTCAAAGCTAAGCTCGAACAAGCAGAGTTGGTAGCTCAGACCAGTCAAATACAGGTAGGCTAGCAAAGAGACTTGATTGAGAAGCTATAGGTTAGATTAGAGTTCACCGAAAGCCAAGTTATAAATATCGAGATATTATAGTCCTAGGCTATGGAGATTCAGAGCAGAGTTTCTGCATCCCAATGAAGTTTACTTTCCAAGGTAAAGACGATTCGAGACAACTGCCTGCTTGTTGATCAAGTATTGGAAAACTTATCTGTCAGAGAGAGAGAAGCTGGAGCAGCTCGGGTCGCATTTCAAGAGGTTGTAATAGCTACAACAAACAGGGAATTGAAAAATAGTTCTGAGTTTTCCATTTCAGAACAGACCCGAGGTAATATTTTGTTGAAAGAATGGGAACGCATCATATTAGAAGGCAAATTGCAAGCCAAGCATATAAGGAAATTCTGGGAAGATGCCTTCGGTTCTATAGATGGAGATCTGTTAGGCATTGATAGTGAGAGAAATGTTGAGACACTGAACCAAATGGATATAGAGAAATTATCGCTTGATATAAATGAGAAAGAAGAAAGAGATTTGGCCGAAATCTCACAAGTAACTCTTGCAGACATAGTTCAAATAGATAAATGGATTATTAAACCAAGTGTGCGATTGTGCATTATCGACACCCTAGACCGACAAATTGAATAAAGGTTACCACAATTATTCAGAGATTGTTATATTTTTTAGGCCAATTGTTAAGAAGAACCTTCTAGGTTGATATCTCGGCTGGTGGAAAAATGTGTCCCTTGTACCAAGCATGCAAAGGGGCAAGCTTCTGGTGCCAAATAAAAACAAAGATAAAGAAATGAAACGATTGATCTCCTTCTTGTTGTAACTGAAAATCCTGGAACGATTGAGATTCCATCATATGTAAATCTGTATAAATATACAATAGAAGGAAGGAACAAACGACTGGACCTTTTTGGGCCGATTGTAATAGAGAGTTTTCTCCCTCGAGAGTTGATACAAAGAAAATTTGAAGATTCTCGATTCTGTCATGACCGTGTTATGAGTTTGTTTCCTTGTATTTCATATTTTATTTCATTTCATATATATATATATGATGAATGATTCGCTATAACTTAGTACAACCTCTACTATAGTGAATAAAGTTTAGTTTTCTATATTGTTTACCATTTTTCCTCTGTACCAGCTATCAGCAAGTATAAGACCAATGAGCATTTTAGATTTCTATACATATTTTATGATTCATCAAGTTATTTCTTTACCTTTTTCTTCTTCTGTTTATAAGTGAGATTCTCCCTTGATAGGAGCCTTACATGATAGACAGCTTAATGTTTTCTCACACCTCATACATATTTGTTAAAATATAACTCAGTTACAGGAAAGGGCCTTTGGTTTGCACCATGTTTTCACTACTAGAGCTATAAACTCTCCTTTATACGACCGAAATCGAGACAACATCTAAAAAAGTATTGAGCTTTTATTATCATTATGTTCCTCCAAGACTTTCCCTGTGACAAGACAGCCTAATATCCAACCCGGAATATCAGATCAAACACATATTGCCTTGAATATTTTTGATACTATTATTAAAAAAACCACTACCCGGGTGGAACTAGAACATTCGTGGGCAGCGATTGAAAGAGACATAAATATCCAAGAACAGTTGGAAGCTAGACAACAACCTAGAAATCGGCCCTAGTTTCCCTTGATGAAGGTTGAAATTTCTTCCTTATCTACCCCTTACTCACTTTCGGATGCCTATACACTATACTTCTAAGCCTTAAGTACAGACTCTGGAACAACATATTTTTGGCACCGCTACCAGGGACCGAAGTTACGAAACCGTTTTCCCTGGGAAAACAACATTTTTCGTTGAAAGTGCCACCTTTTGATAGTGAACAAAGAGTGCACACCTTTTAAATGCATTCCAATATTTCACTTGGTGACTCCATGATTAATAAGCTGGCATCCGGATGAAGTAATACCAAGAAAAACCCGGATGGTAAAAAAACCACACCTGTTACCGATCCTGAGAAGATTTTAAAGGCGAGAGGCTCTCTTAAGCCGACCCCTACAGTCTATTAGCTTAAATACCCACAAATGAAGACCAAGAGTTCTTTTGAACCTTCAACTTCACACAACCCTATTTTCTACACTAAGTGTCTAACATCAAACTGCTTTGAAGTTAGAAGAAAAACCCGTCCGATAACATCTATAGTACATAAAGGAAAAATTCTTGTAGAAAATTTATCTGTTGTCGATATATCGTCGACTCTTCAGTTAAATTTCGCGACCTCACACAGTCTTGAATAATATTTCACACATTCAGTTTCCACACCCATTGGTTCTCCTAATTACATATCTTGCAAGTCCGAAGAGCCAAGACCTCGCATCCCTTACCACTCTTCCTCAGATTTTTTTCCCTGCAAAGAAAGTAAAGATTCACTTTTAATATTCCAAAACCCCCTTTACAACTTCCCACTAATATCGATGGTAGTCGTCGGAGGAGGTGGTGGGGGTCCTCCTGGAGGAGGAGGTGGGGGTGCTCCTGGGGGAGGAGCTGGAGGTCAAGGGCCTACCCCCCCTCCCAGAGTGTTTGCTAAAGTGGCAACAAGATACGCTCCTTTGGTATTGCCTGTTCCTCTGCATGACCTTCCCGAAAATTATATAAAAAATTTGCCAAAATTCACTGGGGAAGGAGATCTGACCGCAGCATAACACATAAATTTCTTTGATCAATTCACAGACATCCTAGGTCTCGAACATGAAGATGTGTATTCGAGGCTTTTCATCCAAACCTTCGAAGGTCAGGTCCAAACATGGTTTCGGAGTCTACCTGCAGGATCTATCTTGTCCTATGATGCCCTGGAAGATGCTTTCCTTAGACAATGGGGCAAAAGAAAGGACCACCTATACTATTTAACCGAGTTTGGGTCTTTATGAAAAAAGAATTTAGAAACAGTTATGGAGTTTATTCAAAGATTCAACAAGTTGTATAACAAAATCCTAGCTGAGGTTAAACCGTCCCAACCTGTAGCCAAAGTAACTTTCGTGGGGGATTTCGAACCAGATTTTGTACTTCCTTTATGGGAAAGAAGGGGAGATACTCTAAACCGAATGCAAGATGATGATGTAGAAATTGAGTAAAATATGATGGCTTCTAGTAAGTTAAAAGCTAAAGTAGAAGCGGGAAATCGAGAAACTAGACACTTTAGAGAGCAAGCAGGGTCGTCGGGGTCTAATAGATACACGGATGACAAAGTAGACGATATGGCCAGGATAATTAAGGAAATTTCTAATAAGATATCCAATATGGATCTAGAATAATCCAAAGCCAATTCTTTTGCCAAAAAGGATTTCAAGAGGAATCCCAATCCCCCAAATCAACAAAGACAGATAAAAAACGAAGATCAGAAAATACAAACTCCCCTAAAGAACGAAAATTTTATAGGAGGGAATGATCTCCAAGATTTTGGAGATTTACATGATGATGTCACGAACTTGGGTGATGACTGCACATAACCTTATCTGACTAGAGAGGATTATGAAAAATCTCTAAACACTCAACATTCATCTATTGAGGGTGAAGAGAGAGATTATACTGACCTTTGTAGTTATCAAGAAGAAATCGATATGATAATGGCCGAGGTCCAACCTAGGTATAACTTGAGATCTAAGGGTAAGCCTATAACAACTACTCAACCTAATAAAATTCTCCCAAGAGGTCAAACTTATGAGCCTACCTGAGAAGAAACTATGTTACCTAACAACAAAGCGAAAGTAGTAAACGTGCAAGAACCTGAGGTGGAAAAGGTTGAGACTAAAAGACAGGAAACCAAAGCAGCTAATACAAATACACCTTTAACCAAGATCATGAGTAATAAGGCAGTCTAGACAAATAAGTTGGAAAATAAGTATTCAGAAGTCCCAACTAGAGAAATAGACAAGGTGAGTGGAGTTTTCAGTTTCGAAAACGAGATAAATAAAGTTAAGATACCAATTCCTCTGGTAGAGTTAGCAAAAAAACCAGTTTATCGAAAGAAGATTACCAAAGTGATAGGTGTTGCAGAGCTAGAAATCCAATCTGACGTTTTGAACCTGGAAGATGATAAGCCCAACATCACGTTTGGTCCACATTTTGAAGGAGCGAAAGACACTGTTGCTCCCTTTTATATCACCTTAAACGTGTACGATCAACTGCTACATAATTGCATGCTAGACTCCGGAGCCTCACATAACGTGATGCCTAAAATTATTACGGATAGATTGGGTCTCCAGATCACCAGACCTTACATATATCTTTACTCATTTGATTCGAGAAAAGTTAAGTGTATGGGAATGATAAAGGATTTAGTAGTCACCCTGGCGCAGGTCCCAGTTAAGAGCATCCTGATGGATGTGGTCATTGCAGATATTCCCCCCAAGTACAACTTACTGTTGTCTATGTCATGGGGAGCCAAGATGGGGGGTTCTCTTCAACTGGATATGATGTATGCCATGATTCCTATGTTTGGTGGACAATTTACTCGGTTGTACAGGGAGACGAGGTTATCATATACAATAAGCGACCCTCAAAACCTGAACAATTTCCCTATTTACATTACAGATCAAGATTTAGGAAATTGTATCTTATCTCTTGATGATGGTTTATATGGTTTCACAGAGGAAAATGATATAGAGCATGAAGAGTCAGGTTACATGACCAAGGATATGTGTAGCACCGGTATCTGGAAAAAAAAATTGACAGTGTCTTATCTTGCGAAGGGGCTGGTGCAGAAGTGCTTTTTGTGGAACCTGAAGAAAGGTTCATTGTTCCTTTTTCTTACAGACTACAATGGGATATATATTATACTAACAATGTATGTGAATATGAAGCCTTGGTCTTAGGATTAGAGGCTGCCAGGAGGCTAAAAATAAAAAACCTAGAGGTATACAAAGAAGCGGAGTTGATAGTCAAACAAATAAATCGGAAATACCAAGCCAAGCATCCCAGATTAAGATCATACATAAATTGTGCCTAGGATATAATGGAAATTTTTTTCTCATCTGTAAATGTCCACTTCATCCCACGCATAAAAAACTTATAGGCTGATGCATTAGCTAAAGCAGCTTCAACTTTCACCCCTCCTACAACCCTTAATTTGAAGTATCACATAGAGATAAGACACAAACCATCTATACGAGATAATATCTATCACTGGCAGGTTTTTGAGGATGATGAACAAATTAAGAAGTTTCTTGAAGTAGTAGGTGAATTTCTGAAACTCATGCGGATCAAGAAAATCAGAATGACCATATATGGATCATGCAATAAGGGGAGGACCCTCAAGCTTTCCAAGACAAAATCACAAATCATCGCATGTTGGTCCTAAAAAATAACCAGATTCCGAAAGGACTGATCCCTCTGGAAAGACTGTTTGATCAAAACAACATACCTGTAAAATCCACCTTACAACCCCAACCAGAAGAGGTTGAGGACTGTGACATAGGAACCAAAGAAGAGTCCAGGATGGTCAAAGTATCTAAACTCCTCCCCCCTAAAATAAAAGGCAAGTATAAGGACCTACTCAGACAATTTAAAGATGTTTTCACCTAGTTTTACAACGAGTTAGGAACCTACGACACTACCGTGATCGACCACAAGATACCTCTAAAGCCTGGGGTCAAGACCTTTAAACAAAAGCTTAGGAAGATCAACCCCATTTTATTTCCTGTGGTCGAGAGAGAAGTGAAGAATATTTTAGAGGCGAAAATTATAGTACCTATGAGATATTCCGACTGGGTGGAAAACCTGGTCCTGGTCAAAAAAAAGAGTGGGGAAATTAGACTGTGCATGGATTTCAGAAATCTAAATAAGTCTTCTCTTAAAGACAACTATCCGCTGCCTAAAATGGATCACGTTCTAGAAAAGGTAGTTGGGGAAAACATAATGTATATGATTGATGGTTTCTTTGGATATAATCAAATTGCCATGAATGAATAAGATAAATAAAAAATAGCTTTTACTACCCCTTGGGGTACGTTCATGTATGATAAAATGCCTTTCAATTTGATGAATGTAGGAGCCATGTTCCAACGCGCTATGTACATCACTTTCATCGGAGAGAGGGATAAGTTCATAGTCATTTATCTTGATGATTTAACGGTTTTCTCCAAATCCAACGAAGAGCATTTGGTACATCTTAAACAAACATTCGAAAAATGCCGCAGGTTTGGTCTGTCCTTAAACCCCAAGAAATCACACTTCGACATGCAAGAAGGTAAACTTTTGGGTCATATTGTATCTAAGGATGGAATTAAGATTGATCCTAAGAGGTTTCAAGCGATAGACACTATAAACATTCCTAGAAATGTAAAAGAAATTCAATCTTTCTTAGGAACAATAATTTTTTTACGAAGATTTATCCCAAATTTCACTGAAATTGTAAAATTGATCACAGATATGTTGAAAAAGAACAACGAAGTAAAGTGGACAACAGAGGCCAAAGCGTCGTTTGCACACATTAAGAAATTCATAGTCGAGGCACCTGTATTGGCAAGCCCCGATTATCTAAAATAATTTCTTATTTTCTCGTTTGCCTCCAAACACATGATTGCTGTGGTGCTCCTCCAAAAAAATGAAGAGGGTTTCTAACAACCGATCGCCTTTTTCAGCAAGAGCCTCAGAGACGTAGAACTTAAATATGATATAATAGAAAAACAAGCATATTCCATGGTAAAAGCACTGAAGGCATTTAGAACATATGTATTACACTCCAAGATAATCGCGTACAAGTTCTGTGAAAGATATTTTGGTACAACCAGACAATGATGGGAAAAGAGGACGATGGATTGCCAAGATTCAAGAATTTGACCTGGAAATCAAACCTACTAAACTGATAAAGGGACAAGGTCTGGCCAAACTTTTGGCTGAATCAAATCTCAGAGCTCTAGATATAAACTGCCTGTAGGAATGTGAGGAAGACATGAACATAAATGAGCTTGATGAATGAACAAATGAAATTAAGATCGAGGAGAAGTTTGTATCATCAAAATGGTACAGAAATATAGTATCCTACCTGTTGACTCTAAAATGCCCAAGTGAACTATCACCATCAAAATCCAGGACTTTAAAGCTTCATGCGATTAAGTATTGTATTGCCAAAAATCAACTATATTGGAAAGACCCACTCGGTTTCTTGTTAATCTTCTTAGTCGAATCTGAAACATAAAGGGTTATAAGTGACTTTCACAAAGGAGTGTGTGGAGGACATCACGCTTGGAGGGCCACAACTTACAAAATTCTGAGGGATGGGTATTACTGGCCAAAAAATTTCTCATACATTAATGCCAAGGTCCGAGCCTGTAACCCCTGTCAACTATTTGCAGGTAAACATAAACTCTCGGGGCTACCTCTAGTTCCAGTCAAAACTGAAGCCCCTTTTCAACAATGAGGGATAGATTTTATAGGCAATATTAATCCACATTCTAGCTCCCAACACAAGTGGATATTAACTGCCAGAGACTACTTTACTAAATGGGTGGATGTTATTCCAACCAAAAGGGCAACTGACTCGGTCGTAATAGATTTCTTAGAAGACAATATTTTGTCAAGATTTGGCTACCCCTAAAAGATAGTCATGGATAATTCCCAAGCTTTCAAATCTATGGCTATGATCATCTTCTGCCAAAAGTATAATATCGTTCTTGGCCATTCCACAGTGTATTAATCCCAAGGAAATGGATTGGCCGAGTTGTCTAACAAGAGCCTGATCAATATAATTAAGAAAGTATTGGATGAAAACAAAAAGTCTTGGCATGTGCATTTAAAGTACGCCTTGTGGGAGAATCGCATAGGCACTAAAAAGTCTATCGGCATTTCCCCTTTTCAGATGGTATATGGGACAGATGCAGTGTTACCTATCAATTTAGTGCTCCCCGTGATGAAATTATGGCAAGATCATAAAGAAGAACCTAATCATGTCACCAGGAGGATAAACCAGCTAATCGAGATTCAACAGCACAGGGTCGAAGTAGATGAAAGGTTGCAGAAGTACCAAGAGGACATGAAGGCATTATTCAACCGTAGGGAAAAGGACAAATATTTCCTCCCAGGTGATTTAGTATTAAGGTGGGATGCAAGGAGGGAAGAAACAACGAAACATGGTAAATTCGATCACCTCTGGTATGGGCCATTCAGAGTCTCAGCTCTCGAAGGAAAAAATTATTTCCTGCTAGAAAATATAGACTGTGAAATCCTCAACGCTCTTGTCAACGGGCGTTATCTGAAGCATTGTATGACATAAGCAGTCACCAAAAAAAAATAATAAAAAGAGATGTGTATATTCATATATAGAATTTTTTACATATGTATATATATTTCATTACGCATTGCTATTTTGATTTTTTTTTCTTTTCGTAAAATTTTCGACACCTTTCAAAAAGCCTTGATAACCTTCATATTTTCCTTTTTACAGGATTCTCGCTGCAAACTAAACAAATAGGAGAAGTAAACAAAAAGTCGTGTATCGGAAAATAAATTGTCTTAAACAGGTGATAAAAGAGATTTTCAATAGTTTGGAAAGAAAATGAAACGATAAGATAAAGGGAGAATTCCTAAAGTCTTGTTTTGAAGGGCTCTCAAAGGAAACCAAGATAACCCCATAAGAATACAACAGTATCATCTAAAATAATAAATAAAGGAAAATTTCCATGGTTAAGCATTTACAAAAGAATAAGACGAAATGAATAAGTCACCCAAAGTAAAGCACCCCCGAAAGAGATTTTCAAGAGTCAGTTTTGATTTTTGACCCCTGTTTTTCAGTTCGTAGATCTCTATCTGTCACCCTTTTCTGTTTTCGGGTTTACCTTTTGAAAAGCCAACAGCTTTCCAGTTTCGCATACGTAGGGAGAAGGGATTACTTTTAACCTCGAAAGATTCAAATCAGATTGTGAAAAGTAAGCTGGTCTTCACAACTCCTCGGTCCCTTACTAAGCAAAGTGACGCTTAAGTGATCCTGACTTTTCTAGTTTTTTCAACAGTTTCGGAGGATTGAGGCTTGCTCAAATAGAAAACTCCAAAAAATTAATTTTTCCCTTTCTCCCTATGAACGAAGGTGTTGTGAAATTATAGGGAAGGTTGCTACCGAGTAATCAAAGTAAGTTGGCAGACCTATAATGCAAAATATTACATAGATATCAGCCCTCATACAAACTGATTTCCCCCACTTCGCGCTATAAAAAAGAAAATTATGAGACAGGTGGTGAAAGGAAATTCAGAAATGATTGCCCCCATCTAGTCCAAAAGATGATGAAAGGAAATTCAAAAATGATAGCCCTCGTCTTAGCATTTAAATGCGTAAATATATTCCGAAGTGGTGAAAGGAAATTCAATAAAAAGGGTCAGATAACTTCACCGAGGTACTGAACAGGTTGACTGGCAGTGAAGCAATATCTGAGATATCTATAAGGTTGTTATACATGAATATCACTCTGCTCTGGTAACCAATTTTTTCGAAACCCGATCTACATCCCAAGTTCAGACAGGGCTTCTTGATTAAAAACATATAATTTGTTGCTTTTGATGCAAGCCGATAGCCACAAGATCTGTTGGGTTTCCTAGAACTGTTTTAGTTGTCTTAATGCAGACCTGATTTCAGTAATGAGAAGGAGAAAGTCGTGAAAGGGACTACATCTAAGTTTAAAAAGTATCTGAATTTGAAAGGCTTTTCGAAAGTAAAAAGAACGAAATCCCTTTTTCCCTTCGGTAGCTTGTTCTAAGGAACATCTTCGCTGGATTAAAACGATTGACTCCATTTACCCAATATAGGCATGTGGTCTACTGTTCTTCCCGTCTTGTAGGAAAATGGGATCCCTAGCTGGAGCCTATGTTGGAGCCGCCTTTGTTTTTTTCTTTAGCCTTTGGTAAATTTTATATCTTAATGCATGAAATCGAAAGTTGGTTTTGGTATTTTCCTTTACTTTCCCCAAAATCTCAAAAGTCTCATCACGCAAGCAGTGATGGATTTCATACTCTTAAGGCATGATTTATTTTCTTTTAATCATTTAAACGAGTCTCTCCTTTTTACCTCGGGATGTCACATGTCGGAAGTTATAGATCACATAGTTTACAAGTCCCGAGGGGAAAAACGGAGAAATAGTTTAAAAAAAAAGAGGTTTACCCGGATCAGTACCGAGAGTAAAGATACTCTAAACCACGGTTAAGCATCATCGGGATTTCGTGTCTCAGCGTTTTCTAGCTCCAAAAGTCTTACCGTCATAACCTCGATAGCCGAAACCACAAGATCCTTGTTTTAGTAACCCAGGTTAATGTTAAAGGTAAAAAGCTTAACCGCAGTTAAGCTCTGTCGGGAATTCGCAACTCGACATGTTTTCCCTCAAAAGTTATACCTTCGAAGCCCTGAGTCGCGAACTTGTGATGTAAATAGAAACAAAATTAATTAAACATTTAATCCGGTTTTATCTTCCATTTTAATTAGATCATATCATCGCAATTTCGCAACTTGGCATACGAGCCTCCCAGAAGCTATACCTTTGAAGCCTTGAGTCGCAAGGTCGTGATATAAATAAAAATGTAATTAATTAACGCTTAATCATGGTTACGTTTTTTATTAACCAAACTAATTATCGCAATCTCGGGTCTTAGAGGTTCAAAGTGTTAAGGAGAAAGCTCCCGATGAGGCGAATGCCGAAAGATTAATTAACATTTAAAAAGGATTGGTTAATTAAGATAAGCCATCATTTCCAGTGTTTTAATATGAAAATTAACGTGCACAGTCTCCGAGGAAATTTTAAACTTTCCTTGCGCCAACTTGCATTATGAACTGTCAAAATCTAGGACATTAATTGGAAATGAGATGAATCGACAAGTAAGGATTTGGTTTTTATTGCTAAATTTATATTTAAGAATGATTTGACCATTCTATTCCTAAGGACGACCTAGTTTTAAATGGTCGAAGGCATGGATCTTTGATTTGTTGTCACAAATTTCATTCGTATTCTACGCGGAGCAAACCTTTCTAGAGCGAACTAATTTCTGTATGTATACATATTGTTATCGCAGGAGAGCTAAAGTAGAATCCCCTGCCATGGCCCCGCAAAATGCGTCTAAAGCCACTGTTGAGGTTTCAGGACAAGGTTCAGACAACGTTTCTGATACTTCACCTCGAAGTGTCGACTCTGTCAAGACCTGGTCGTATATTTTTGAGGTTCTACAGTCCAAATTGGTAGATGTTTCGGATGATTCTAGTGAAAATGAAAAATACAACCTGATCACCAAATATAAGATCGTCGTCCAGGTTCAAATGCATAAATTAGTGGCTAGGCCACGTCTTCTCCCTTACTATGATATGGTCTGGTGGGCATTAGACCATGCAGATATACCAACCAGAACCATCGCCAATGAGCAGAGGGTCATCATTGGAACTTTCAGACCCGAACAATTGCAGGCTATGTACAAGTTGCCAACCGTGTCAGACCTTACATACAATGTCAAATTCTTGGAGAATTTTAAATAGAAGGAATGTGTGCAATACGACAAGAGTATGTCCGGTTTAATCAAAGATTGGGTTTCACACCCTGCGAAGTTCAGGGCAGACAGTAATGGTATATATTTAATATCTTCTCTGGAACCATAGTTCAAATATGTGGCTATGATGACCTACAGATTATATGGGAGAGAGGACACCACACATTGTTTCCTCCAGTGGGTGCCTCTAATTCATTCGGTCGTCTGTTCCTTCGATTGGGATAAACTACTATCTAATAGTTTTACCAGTCGAGTTACAGAGTATTGAGCACAGAAGGAGAGTGGAAATATCGCTTCATTCTTTATGTCCACGTATATCATGGACGTCGTGTGTTTTCTGACACCTTTTCCCTTAATGAGTTGGAGCTGGACTCCATCGCAGATTGAGCCCATCCACGTCTACCATTCAAAGTTGTGGGAAGACAAAGCTTCAAATTTTGTGTATGAAATATTTAACTGGGTAATGGTACCGCTGCATGTCACTATATTCGGCCACCCACCACCCAGGATCTTAGACAGTATCGCGGTAAATCTGAGCAGCATAGACGATTGGTATGTGGAAGCAGAATTTTCATATCTCAGGGTTGTTGACGCTTATGTTCCTCTGAATGACTTACCACTATTCATACCCGATAGGTTGGCTTGTCGTGAAATTGACAGGAAAACCGTAATCGGTGATGTAAGCAAGGAACTTAAGGGATATTCTAAGAAGGTATGGCGAAATTTTCCTATTCATTTAAATTCCTATTCTTTGTTAGATTTCAGGCACGCTAAAGTTGAGGCAGTAGCCCTGCAAGACCTGAAATTGGTTCATGTCGAATTCAAGAAGCATGATCCACATAGGGTCATAAGTAACCACTTAGACAATTGCGGGCTTAAAAGGATTGAGCATGAAAACTCGCCCTCGGATGACATTTTCCGAGGCACGAGATCTTATACCGAGGTTTTGGCTCGGATAGAAGCCCTGGCGCTTGAAGAAAGGGCCGATGTTTTAAAGTTCCAAGAGCATCAACGGAGTTGTCTTCCCCCAGTATTTCGGGGTGAGAATCCAATAACAGCATAGGTGCAACAAAAATAAGTCGAAGGCTCAAAATATTCAACACCCAGACAAGAAGAACACCAAGACATGGAAGAGCAAACTAGGAGCCCGAAACCAGAAATGAAAACTCTCGATCCACCAAAACTGTAGACTCCAGTTGCCACTCCAGGCCAATCAGCTAAGCAAATCGGAGATCCCATCACCTCCATTACTCCCTTACAGTCAACTTAAGGGAACATAGACGCAGGGTGGATTTTCAATGAAGAATTGAGACCTATAAGGATGGAAGAGCTCCCTCCAAATGAGTTCTTTTTTGATAAAAAGAGAAACATTGTGGTAAAAGGAGAATTCTATCAAGAAGCAAGATCAATGGCCAAGAAATTTAAGGTGTTGATCGATGGGAAAGATATGAAGAAAGAAGAGTTTGCGAAAGAAATAGCCGGAACATTAGGAGCGTTTTCTACGACAAACCAATTTTCAGTCGGGGTTTTGAAAAATCAGTTGAAGCGAAAAAATCGCCTCATCAAAACATTAGGACCAGGCGAACGCAAGAATAGAACAAGAAAGAATGGTTGACAAAAAGGAAATTGAGCTGCTCAAAGATAAGCTCGAACAAGAAGAGTTGGTAGCTCAGACTAGTCAAATATAGGTAGGCCAACAAAGAGACTTGATTGAGAAGCTATAGGTTAGATTAGAGTTTTCCGAAAACCAAGTTATAAATATCGGGATATTACAGTCCCAGGCTATGGAGATTCAGAGCAGAGTTTCTGCAGCCCAACGAAGTTTACTTGCCAAGGTAAAGATGATTCGAGACAACTGCCTGCTTGTTGATCGAGTATTGGAAAACTTATTTGTCAGAGAGAGAGAAGCTGAAGCATCTCGGGTCGCATTTCAAGAGGTTGTAATAGCTACAGCAAACAGGGAATTGGAAAATAGTTCTGAGTTTTCCATTTCAGAACAGACCCGAGGTAATATTTTGTTGAAAGAATGGGAACACAACATATTAGAAGGCAAATTGCAAGCCAAGAGGATAAGGAAATCCTGGGAAGAGGCCTTCATTTCTATAGATGGAGATATGTTAGGCATTGATTGTAAGAGCAATGTTGAGACACTGAACCAAATGAATATAGTGAAATTCTCGCTTGATATAAATGAGAAAGAACAAAGAGATTCGGCCAAAATCTCACAAGTAACTCTGGCAGACATAGTTGAAATAGATAAATCGATTATTAAACCAAGTCTGTGATTGTGCACTATCGAAACCCTAGACCAACAGATGGAAGAAAGGTTACCACAATTAGTCAGAGATTGTTATATTTATGAGGCCAATTGTCAAGCATAACCTTCTAGGTTGATATCTCGGCTGGTGGAAAGATGTGTCACTTGTACCGAGCATGCAAAGGGGTAGGCTTCTGGTGCCAAATAAAGACAGAGATAAAGAAATGAAACGATTGATCTCCTTTTTGTTGTAACTGAAAATCCTAGAATGATTGAGATTCCATCATATTTAAATCTATATAAATATGCAATAGAAGGAAGGAACAAATGGGTGGACCTTTTTGGGTCGATTATAATAGAGATTTTTCTCCCTCGAGAGTTAATACAAAGAAAATCCAAAGATTCTTGATTATGTCGCGACTGTGTTATGAGTTTGTTTCCTTGTATTTCATATTTTATTTCATTTCATATATATATCTGATGAATGCTTCGCTATAAATTAGTACAACCTCTACTATAGTCAACAAATTTTAATTTTATATTTTGTTTACCGTTTTTCCTCTGTACCGACTATCAACAGGTATAAGACCAGTGAGCATTTTAGATTTCTATACATATTTTATGCTTCATCAGGTTATTTCTTTACCTTTTTCTTCTTCTGTTTATAAGTGAGATTCTCCCTTGATAGGAGCCTTACATGATAGACAACTTAATGTTTTCTCACACCTCATACATATTTTTTAAAATATAACTCAGTTACAGGAAAGGGCCTTTGGTTTACACCCTGTTTTCACTACTAGAGCTATAAACTCTCCTTTATAGGACCAAAATCGAGACAGCATCTAAAAAAGTATTGAGCTTTTTATTATCATTTTGTTCCTCCATGACTGTCCCTATGACAAGACATCCTAATATCCAACCCAGACTATCAGATCAAACACATATTGCCTTGAATCTTTTTTATATTATTATTAAAATAGCCACTACTCGGGTGGAACTGGAACGTTCATGGGAAACAATTGAAAGAGACATAAACATCCAGGAACAGTTGGAAGCTAGACAACAACCTAGAAATCGGCCCTAGTTTCCCTTGCCGAAGGTTGACATTTCTTCCTTCTCTACCCCTTACTCACTTTCGGATGCCTAGACATTGTACTTCTAAGCCTTAAGTACAGACTCTGGAACAACAAATTCATCTTTATATTCTCTAAATTCATCATTTATGCATGCAACTTGAGTGTATTTACCTTGGCAATGTCCTGATAGTTGGTCTCTAAGATGTTCCACATTATCTATGAAAATATTGTTGCTAAGATCTTGGAAAATGTACTTTCATCAAAGCCATGTTGGATGAGATAAAGTGATTTTGCATCCTTCTTCCTCCTTTTGAGAATTTTTTAAGGCTTGCTCGACTACATGATTGGATGGTTTTGTATAACAATGAATTACAATATTCCATACATCCTAAAAAAATGTACTATGGTATTTATTGTCCAAACTTAGAAGTTTTTCCTTGTAAGAACTAACTAAATTTGTGCAAAGATTCTACTTAAAGCCATTTTTTTTGTGTAAGTTATAAAAAAAATGCAGGAGATTTTATAACTTGGAGTGCGTATTTGTAAGTGAAACCCCCCAAAAAATTATTTTATTTCTTCAGTAATGCCCAAGATATTCTCAAGAGTCCCCTTTAAAATTTTGTTTCTTCATTAATTCCCAAAACAATTCTCACGAGTCCCCTTTAAAATTAAAATAAGAACTTGAATTCTTCCTTACTATCCATCCACCCAAAGTAAATTTTTAAAAAATGCAAAGAGATTCGATACAAAATCAAAATTTCGACAAATCTTCTAGAGAGGGAACCCGAAATGCTCAGGTGAATCCACTATCTCAGAATCAGAGGCTAGGGTTTGGGTAAAATGGCGGTTTCTACCTCAAAATTGATGGCTACGGTTTGGGAAAAATGGTTTCTCCAGTGAACAGCTGCAACTTTGTTGCCTCTACCCGAAAAAATCATGATTTCCTGAGATATGTAGCTTCCTCTTTGAATTATTGTTGTTGTCATGACTGATCCATGACCTCATCTAGCTTTGATACCAATAGGAAGGAGGAAGGGGATATTGTTGTATAAATTCATGCACAAACACACAAAAATGGAACACAAGCGTTTTCGTTCTAAATCTTCATACAAACAGGTTTACTAATAATAGATTTTGAGAAATCAACCTTTCTAAAATTATCTTCAACTAACTGAAACTCTTTTACAATTCTTTGGAATTATAACTCTCCAAAATTTATATTCTAACAAGATATCGAAGATCTGATGCTAGAAGTAGCTATACTAAACAATTTTTTGGGTATACATCTTGTTACATTGTAAGTCATACACGAGGAGGTGCACGTTTTCCATATCATCATGGAGCTCTATAGGGGTGGAGAGCTCTTTGATAGGGTCCTTCCCAGAGACATTACATCGAGCCTTCTATGCTTCCATTACACACACCATTGTTAAAGTTGAAGGATGTAGGGGAGTGTTGTAGAAAACAATGAATAATTACTACACGAGTTTCAACACTGTATAATAGCACATGTAAGCTATAGCCAAGTGTTTCAACAACTATTTCAGTAGGTGTTTCAACAAACAATAAAGAACTATTACAACAAAAATTTAAGTGAACTACTCTTCCATCATAAAAAAAGATCGATACTTTGTTCTACAACAACCTTTTCAATAGGTGTTTCAGTAGGTGTTTCAGCAAGGAGTAAAAGTCTATTACAACAAAACAGAGTTATAGCAGAAATAAGGGAATTATAACACCACACTAAAAAATCAAATTCTAGCAATAAAATAAACTCAATGAATCATTTCGTGCAACAGTAAATCAACCCAGTACTTCTATACTAAAATCTCAATATCAGTCTACAACAAAACACTGCAAAACATAAGGATTTAAATGAAGTTTTCAAACAGAAACCAGAGAATGCATGCTACAGCAAAATAGATACTCTGTAATAAATATAAACATTATCATGAGTTTACAAAGTCAGATTCAAACAGGAACAGAGTATAAAATCCCACGTTAACGCTCTCAAAATTTCATTATCAATGTTCTCTCTATCTGTTCATTACAAAATCAAAATTATNTATGCAATTAGTTGGTTAACTTGCTCCTTTGTTGCACATAAATCGAATTTGGAATTTCCAGATCATTAATGGTTCATTGCCCCTTGATATTTGATCAGTAAAAAATGAAACGGTGTGGCAGTGATAACTCTTTGATCATTAAATGGATAAGGCGGTCAAGGCAGTGGAAATTAATTTATGGGCGGTGGTAACTCTTCAAAATTTGATTGGCTGAGATAAGTCATCTTTTGCATGGTGGAATGATTAATCTTCTAACATTCTCCCCATTAATCATTTCACCTAGAAACAAAACTCTGCAATATTATTATAGTTCACAAACCCCAATGTTCCTTCTGTGAATTTCAAATAATTCATTTTCTAAGGGCTTTGTAAACATGTTTGCAAACTTATTTTTAGATATGAAAAACTGTACATAAAATTCTTCACTATTTATCATCTCTCGAATCAAAAGATATTTTGTATCAATATGCTTAGTCTTCTTTTGGAAAAGATGATTACGTGATAGAGCAATGGCATATTTATTGTCACAGAAAATTTGAGTTGGTTCTTTTTGTTCATGTAACAACCCAATCATAATCCTTCTCATCCACATAGTCTGACATGGAGTTGTTGTTGTTGCAACATACTCTACTTCAACAGATGGTAAAGTCACAATGGGTTGCTTCTTTGAATCTCGTGCTACTGCTCCTGATCCAAATTTGAACACATATCCTGGTGTGATCTTCCTTTCATCTACACTACCTGCAAAATCACTATCAGTATATCCAATCAACTTAAATTTTGAATCTCATGTGTACAAGACACCATAGTTAGTTTTTCCAACAACATATCTTAGGAACCTTTTTCTTTATTGACATTGGGTGCTCTTCGGAGACTCCATAAATCTAGAAATCAAACTTACAACAAACATAATATCAGGTCTTGTTGTTTTCAAATACATAAGACTTCCAAACAGTCTTTTATACAGAGTTGGATCAACACACGACCCTCATCATTCTTACTGAGTTTTTTGCCAGTTGCAATTGATGTTACAATTGGTTTACAATTCACTATCCTAAATATTTTCAATGTGTCCTTTGCATACTTAATTTGAAAAATAAAAATACCATCTTTAGATTGATTTACTTCAATGCCTAGAAAATACTTCATCATTCCTAAATCATTCATTTCAAACTCAGTTTTCATGGTTGTCTTAAACTCATCTACTGAAAGATTTCCAGTGTAAATCAAATCATCAACATACAAGCACAAAATCAAGAGGTTACCTGCATGATTTACCTTTGCATAAAGTATTGGCTCACTTGGATTCCTGTTGAATCCTTCACCTTTCAAGTATTCATCAATTATGTTGTACCATACTATGGGTGGTTGTTTCAATCCATACAATGATTTCTTTAACCTATAGACCTTACCTTCTTTTCCATCAATCTCATATCCTAGAGGTTGATTCATATAAACCTTTTCTTCCAGAAAACCATTTAAAAATGCAAATTTTACATCCATCTGGTACATACACCATGTTAGGGTCCTATAATTATAGGCGAGTCAATTCTTAGACTATTGATTTGGCATCTCTCCCGGTGATGAAGTATGGCTCAGGTGATTCCGCTTTCCTGCCTCCATTCTTGTCTCTCATTTCCCCATCACCTTGTTGCATCCTTCATCCGTTGCATCCTCTCCCCTTGTCCTTTGTCAGCCTCCATTATCCCGCCTTCCATCCCTGCATGAACAGACTTAGGATAAACAAAAGAATTAGCAATAAGGTTAGTCTAGGTTAAAATTGATTAATAAATGACTATTTAATAATTAAT
>ML789358.1:360358-425241 GCA_009831015.1 Picea engelmannii
GTCCGGAATACCTTTTTCCCGCCAAAAAACCATTTTTGCACAAGTTTACCATTTTTTGCCTAATTTACCACGTCACCTTCCAGGTCAGATTTTTAGCAAATGAAGGCGAATTTTAAAAATCTGAGAGAGGTTTTTGGTCAGCACGGGTTGAGGAACAAAAATCTTTTTCAGTTTTTACAACGGAGCTACGAAGCGGGAGATACGAAGACATCTCCGAGGCCTATTTTTCCAGATTTTCTATTTTCCGTTTCAGTCCCGATCTTTTAGGAGCTGTCACGGCCAGCTGGGGACGAATTCGGTGAAACCAAAATACATTTTTGTCGAGAAAATGCCCATATACAATAACCTATTTCATTTTTCTCCCAGGTGTCATCATTGAAGAGAGAATCACATCTGATCGGACCCCTGTTTCGCAGAAAAACGGTCCATTTTTCATGGCAGAAAACTCCGAATTTCGTGGGAGTGGTGGCTATTTTTGGCCGAGGCAGTTAAACCGACTCTCGGAACTTGAGGAGAAGATATATATTATTTATTGGGATGATTGTAATGTAAAAGGGTTGGATCTTCACTCCCTGTGGCTATCAAGCTGTAACATTTTTGAATAGATCTGCCATTAATGAAAGAGGCACTTTACAGGATTCCTGTGCATGTTCACTGGTGATGTGATTTTCTCAGTTGAATGTTTTCTTGCTCTGTAATCATCTCATTTTCTGGAACTAATATTTAAGAGTAGCGTATGTCTCAGGATTTATCTCTGATACCTTGTTTCCGATTCTAAAGATTTGAATGTTCATCTTCTAAATATCTTCAATTAAGAGATTCTTAAGTGCTTGTTGGTTGGAGTTATTTCCTTCTCTTTTCTTCTGATCATCATTTAAACTATTAAATATCCAGTGAGTGTGTTATCTCGCCTTGTGAAGGATTTCTTCAGCGTTTCTGGTTGTATCTCAGATTTTATTAATTACAGACCCCATAGCCCAATGGAGGAGTAGATTGTCTCAACCATTCAAAAACACTTTGACAACAAAGCCCATGTTCTTCATAACTAGCCTGATACCTCCTCAAACAAAGCTATATTACACAGAGAGATCCCTCTCTGAGTCTTGGAGGGCTAGATCCAAGACTCGAAGCGGTTCTGATGTTGTCTCTGTGATTTCCTTTCAGCCTTGGGCAAATTACAGAGTGCTAACACACCATTTATTATGAGCAATGTAAGGCCTGTCCATATAGAGTCTTACCAAACAAAATCTAGATATATAAATGCTATCATAATTTCTTTTTAGTTCACTATTCAACATAATAACAATTCATTGTTCAACAGAATTTAAAAATGAGCAGCATGATAATGAATAACATGTTCAACATAATAAAAATGAACAATATAACAATATTGAACACAGCATAATAATGATAATAAATACCTCATAGTGATGATGTTCTGAAGCTCTGCCCAAAACTGATTAACCTCCAAGCCAGCTAGGAACAACCTATCTGGATCCCTAGCCCCATGATTCCTTATTGTTTTCTAGCCCCCGAGCCCAAAATTCTCAGCAACACTAGTGCCCTGTGAGAGTTACCCAAAAACAATTCTTCCAATTTCCTCCTCCTCCTTCAGAAATTCTCAAACCAAAATGAAAATGATATCCTCTTCCAAGTGCTCCCCTCCTCTCTTATCCTCCCCTCTCAAGTCCCCCTCATTAATCCCCCAACAACCTTATCCTCCCATTAATTCCCAAACAACCTTATCCTCCCATTAATTACTTCACCCACTTTTAATAATAAAATAATAAAAGACCCATTTACTATATTTTAATAATTAATTAAATTCAAATTTAAAAATTAGAATAAAAATTAATCAATTTGGGTTGTTAGATACACCCATCCTTCAAGAAACTTCGTCCCAAAGTTAGAGTAATTTACAATACAAGTGTAACGACAAATGATTCATACATCCACATCAAATAAGCAACATCGTTAATTTAAAACACTTACACATACTAGTGTACATGTGCAAGGCATAAATGTGTAGCTAGCACATAGAGGACTTGTACATGTACTAATGAAAATAATTATCACACCTAAAGTAATTCTTGTATGTGTTCAATCCAATCAACAAGACCATTCATTTCATAAAAGATAGTAAACTATTTAAATGTTCAAAAATTCCTCATTTACAATAATTTAGCACAAGCTACATTCACTTAGATAAATTTAGTTTAGTTAGGTAAATATATATATATATATATATTATATATATATTATTTTTCAAAAATAAAGAGGAAATCTAGAAATTCTTCTATAAGGAGAAATCCCCACACACTCTCAACTACTTCTATTCATCCTTCCTCCCTAACTTAATTCCATCTTCCATCCTTATCCTTCCTCTGTTGGACTATCTTGGAGCTTCAACTATATTGACCTAACTCCAAATAGAACCCATAAGCGGAAGTGTCAACTCTCTTGACCAAGCTTCTCTAGTAGAAAAATGGCAGTCATCATCACACGTCTAGGGGAGCATGAGCTAGCACCGTCCTCCCATGACTCCAGGTTTCAGAGGATACATGGTGGGAAATGCCTCCACCCCTCTTAATAGGACTAGGGTTCACACCCTACCATGGAATATACAATGGCACTGTGTTGCTGAGAATTTTGTCAACTTATATTCAGTTTTAGGCAGTCTCACCACCTGAAAAACCCGCACTGGTCCATATATCATAGCAATGCATTCGAACCAACATAATTTCACATATAAAGGTTGATACCATATGGTTTCTCGGTCGGTGTTCACGACATCAACTTTTATTATCATTATCCTTTGGCTATTTCATAGCCCATTGATCTGTAGATTAGTCTATAACACAAACTCATACATATCTATGCATTATCATCATGTAAATGCATTCAACCATAATCTCAATTCAGTATCCATGTACCAACAACTTTAAATTTCAAAATTTTCATGTTAGAAATAGATCGCATAACATCCCCATAATTCAATAACGTTAAACATTCATAGAATTGACATTCACATTATAAATTGCATAATATTCATCATCATTCAAATAACATTTAAACATTCATAGAATTGTCATTCACATAGGTTCATAGGTCTTAAAAGTTCAAGTGTATCATTAATCATTTCACAGTGAATAGAAAATAAAGATGATTAGGCCTTAAGTAATTCTAGCTATCTAAGTCAAAAGGTGGCATTACATACACCCAACCTTCAAAACAAAACTTCTTCCCAAAGTTATGGTCATTCTCAATATAAGGAAAAATTCATGACACAACTTATGTGTGTCTTCTAGGATAGCAAACCCTATTATATATTGGTCCCATTGTACCTTCACTGATTAAAACATGTTGAGGCTATTAATATATTAATTACAACTACCCCTATTTAGTAAACACCTTACCATGTCTCGATTCTATTTTATTGTCACTTTTAGTTTAATTAATGATAAGACACACTTTATCTATAGATTTATTCTTCCTAAGTTCCATATATGACCCCCATATATAAAGTATAGTCTAATTGTTTTCTCACTAGCTAGAACGTTAGCTCATCATCAATTCTCTAGTTAAGTGAATCTTATATTGAGTTCGATATAAACTTCCTTAAGTCATACATACAATCCCACCTAGGGTATCTTGATAATGATAAACAATCGTTGTTGACTTTGATTATCTCTCTAATGTAATTAACTCCCTTATTATAGCATTTTCCTTAGACTATAATTCACATTCATGCTCTCACTTACTTTTATGCTCTAACCTACTTATTAATATTATTATTATTATTATTATTATTTTAATTATTTTTTACACATTATCTCAATTGTCTACTACCCTTTGTAACATCGTATCATGTTTCATTTCTTACATTCTCACACCTTGTGCTACATTGACAACCTTTGTATTATATAATTATTTATTTATTACCTTTGCGTTACATCTATTTTTCTCTAACCATCATTTAGTCCAGGTTATGTTCTTAGTACACTTCTTTCATATCCTCTCACGATCTTGAACTACCCTTCATGTCAACACCTTAATGCTATATATACCATATTGCATAAAACATGTACTCTTTTTTTTTTCTTACCTACTTGTATGTTACTTCAGCCTTTAATACTTTATACTACTTTTCATTCTTGTATACCTATTTATTTATCATTAATATTCTCCCTTAATTTTCTATCATTATTACATACTAACTATCTTGTCATTCTTATATCATCATCATCTTTTCCATAATTTACTTTACTTATATTACCTATTTCTCTATTCTTTTTTTTCTTTTTCTTTTTTGAAAATATTTTGTATATTATTGTATTGGTTAACAAGATTGAAATTTTATTTCTAAGTTAGCATCATCCTTATTGAAATTTACAAATTTCTTTTTATACAATATTTTAAACTCTACAATTCTACCACATGATGTGTCTTCCACTTATTTGTTTGTAAAATTTAATGCAGATAAATCTTTTTTTTTTAACTTCAACTAAATTTCATAGCCTCATTAATACTCAATAATAAATAACCTAGAAATCATTTACATAAATTCCAAGCCAAACCTAACCTAAAACTTAGGTGGCTAAAAATCCAATGGTTTATATTTATAATTAAGAGGAATGTCTACTCAATATATAAATCTATGTATTATTTTTTTTGTTTTTAACTTATATGTAGTAATATATTTATATTCAAAAATAATAGAATAAACAAATTTTTATTTATTATTTTTAAATAAAATGATACATTTTTTTAAACCCTATTTTTTTTTTAATCAATTGAACAACATATCTATCTATGTATATTAAAATGTATCTATATTAAAATTAACGCAGCCAACTTACCAGGCAAGAGGCAACCTTCAATATGTAGAAGGGTATGCCTAGACTACATTATGGCAAGTAGGTTAACTTTAAAGAGGATAGGAGAGGATTCATTTATTAGTTGCACTTCACTAGGGTGGGCTGCATTTATTAGCTGCAGAACCCGTGAGCCGAGCAACTGAAGATTTGTCTTTTGTTACCGACACCAATTAAGAACGCCTACAAACAATGACCAAGCTTTTTACCATCATTGATTTATGGCCAGACTTCCATTTTCCCTTCTTCTGCAAAATCCCATATTTCCTCTTATTTTGATCGTTAGTACAGTCAGCATCCTTACCCACATACGAAACCATAGTAATCAAAATCCTAACAATGCCATCCATCCATTTCATTTGGTGCCATAGAGAAGATCCTTTCTTGCCCATATGGGTCTCTGTTCCATTCTCACTATGCTCATCCTTGTCGTTCAAAGGGGGCTTAACCTTAAGGTTTCTGGGGTTTTCGAGGGCTATGCAGTGCTGCTTCCCATTAACATCCTGGCTGGTAGACACATGGGGGTGGAAAATTGATATAGGACCTACCATCACATGATTTTGACGATAACGATGATGAAGTTGTAGGGCATCGAATGAAGGACCACCAGGACACTATGTTGTCTGGGGAGATCCTTTCAAAAATCCTTTCTATCTATTTTCTTTGGTTGTTGGTCCATTAGTCAATAGAGATGATACATTCATTACACGATAAGGAAGCCAAGTTTCACTTCGCATTTTGATTCCTGCAGATGATATATCAAAGACTGCTTATGATATGTATTCCCTAAAGGCAACTATAGTTTTGGTTTCATTTTTTTTTTCTCATGGATGGCTGACCGAGCCGCATTCTCAAGTTATTTTGTGCTCCAACTCTTGCTGAGCATTGGCTATGGATATGTTTCATTTTCTAACACGGGTTGGGTAACACAACGTTCTCATTTCTTGTATTTCTTCATTACAAATTCTTGCAACAGTCTGTTTCTCAAAGCTTGGTTGCAGATCTAAAGATGAATTTCTTGGACAAATTCAAGATTTCATGCTAGAGTGAAGGTTATCTACTTTTGTAACCTTCAGAAACGTTTTAGGACCTTATGGTAGCAAGGATTGCAGGGTTTCAGATCTACATGTTGTGATTTTGAACCAAAATGGATTCCTGGGAGTGTCCCAATTGACTCCATAGCCCAATGAATCCAAATAAGGCACTGGAACTCACTTCTATGGCCATCCCATTTGTCACTTTAACTAAACTTTTGCAAGGAACATATCTGGAGATTTTAATGAATATTTGACTCGCAGGGGTTCCATCAAATGAAAAGCCTGTGAAAATATCTCTGCAATGGGAACATGGGCAGTAGTTGCAGCAACAACAATACCCTTTGTTTTTGGGCTCTCTGGAACCACACAATATAGAAGCCTTCAACCACAGTCTTATATACAGCAAGGGCCTGTGTTGTATATGAATCCTTTACTTAAAGTAAGGCTAGGGAGAAATTACCTATTTTCTAATACCATTGCAATCCAAGTATCTTTAGAGGAGGCATGGTATCCAGAGAAGGCAGGGGCTTGATGGATTTAGAAGGAAGGTCCAGTTATGGAGGTTTACAAAAACAACTTTTGGGTATCACCCATAGAAGAGCGATGCATAATTTTTGTAGGGTAGAATACAAAAGGCATGTGACCTTATTCTTTAAGAATGGTGACCAACATGATAGGCCTGCAGAGAATTCAATGTCCTGCAAAACGTTTAATATTCTAGCTCCAATATACAAGCGTATCAATGGTGAGGGCAGTCGAGAAATCCAATTCAGAGATTACTGGGTCAGCCGAAACGAAATTATACTTGATATGCTCCTCCTAGAAATATCTTTTCTTATTTGTTTACAGGAATTTTGGGTTTGGAATGAGGAGCTTGTGGAGATGTATGAACATAAATTCCATGATGTTGGATATGAGATCTATAAACTTGGACGTACCAATAATCGTGGAGATGGCCTTTTCACTGCAGTGATAAAGGAACATTTCAAAGTTGTGAATCAACGAGAACATCTCTTCCATGACTTTGGCGACCATGTAACTAAATTATTGCACCTCTGGTCTATAATTCCATCTTTACAGAGTGAAATGGTTGGAGTCCCATTTGAATCTCTTGTTGTTAACACCCATTTGCTATTCCCCCATAATTCTAATTACTACTTCATTCATCTCTGTCAGGTATACAAGATCTTAGAGTATTTGGAGGCCTTTAAGGAAGATTATAATCTTCCTCAAATGCCTGTTATTCTCTGTGGGGACTGGAATGGGAGAAAACATGGACAAGTGTACAAAGTTTTATGGTCTCAAGGATTTGTTTCATCCTATGACACTGCTCATAATTAAAATGACAATGATAAAGATGCTCATAAGTGGATTAGCCATAGAAATCACAGAGGAAACATCTGTGGGGTGGATTTCATTTGGCTTCTTAATCCCAATAAACATCATAATCTTTTAAGGATTAGCTAGATGGAAGCATTTTTTGGAATTATTAAGTCCAAATTGAAAGAAGCCGATTTGAATTATTTAGATGCATTTTGCTTCTTTAAATTAGTGAAGGGATTTGAGGATTATGTGACACTAGAGGACTTCAGTCAGGGACTTCAGCAGCTAGGGATTACATAATAGTTTTCAGAGGGTCTTACAACTGAGGAGATTAAAGACTTGATGGTGGCAACAAATCTTGATGGAAATGGTATAATCGACAATCAGGAATTTTAGAAATTGATGGTAGCGCAATCCATTGACCAGAGTTTGGAAGGAAAACAAATGTTGCAGAAGTGAAATTGTCAGAACCCTATTTTCCTGGGAATAGTGAAAGGCCACTCAAACAATGTCAAAATGACTCTACTACTGTGGAACCTAATAAACACTCACTTTTAATGCAAACAATAGGGTCTGAATCGGGGAATCCATTGATGAAGTTTGATGCAGATCCAATTATGCAGGATCCTTTTTTCCTTCAAGAAACATAAATCGGTTTTGATGTGAAGGGTTCATCTTTGTTTCCTTCAGAGGTGGAATAAGGTATCTGGCCCGAAAATTATCTCATGTCTGACCATGCTCTACTAAGTGTTGTTTTTTCACCGGTAAAGATACCCAAGAGCCAGAAGGCTAACCTTTGACCCTAATGTCTTTCCATGAAAATGAGTTTTGTAATTGTAGAAAAAGAAAAAAAAATAATCATTTGTGACACACTATGATAAAACAATGTTCATTAAAATCCTAGAATAACAGTTTTCCAAAATACAATGATTAATCATCAACAAGCATTAGTCTCAGTATCTGAAGTCTACAACAATTTATTACCTAATGAATTTATATATCTAGTCTTGAATTCATTCTTTTCTAAAATCAGAATGGTTTGGTCAAAGCTTATTGTAACAACCCAAATTGGATGCACACCTTGCAGCCATGTTGGCACAAAGACAAAATCCCAGTGTTGTGGGTGGTGAAGCCCAGGTTTCAGTTTTGAAACCGGGCTATGATACCATATGCAAGGCTTGTCCATATAGAGACTTACTAAACAAAATATAGATATAGAAATGCTATCATAATTTCTTTTCAGTTCATTATTCAGCATAATAACAATTCACTATTCAGCAGAATTTAAAAATGAGCAGCATGATAATGAATAACATGTTCATCATAATAAAAATGAACAATATAACAATAATGAACACAACTTAATAATGATAATAAATACCTCAAATTGATGTTGTTATGAAGCTCTGCCCAAGCTGAAGCTCTGCCCAAAACTGATTAACCTCCTAGCCAGCTAGGAACAACTTATCCAGCTCCCTATCCCTAGGATTCCTTACGGTTTCCTGGCTCCTGAGCCCAAAATTCTCAGCAACACCAGTGCCCTGTGAGATTTACCCAAAAACAATTCTTCCAATTTCATCCTCCTCCTCCTCCTCCTCCTTCAGAAATTCTCAAACCAAAATAAAAATGAGATCCTCTTCCAAGTGCTCCCCTCCTCTCTTATCCTCCTCTCCCAAGTCCCCCTCATTAATCCCCCAAAGACCTTATCCTCCCATTAATTCCCCAACAACCTTATCCTCACATTAATTCCCAAACAACCTTATCCCCCCATTAATTACTATATTTTAATAATTAATTAAATTCAAATTTAAAAATTAGGATAAAAATTAATCAATTTGGGTCGTTACATAGCAAAAATGGCTAACACCATTCTTATTATATCAATCCTAGCTAGAGGTGAAAAAGTTTCATTATAATCAATACCGTGTTGTTGACTGAACCCCCCCTGAGCTACAAGCCTTGCCTTGTGCTTCTAAACTTCACCTTCAACATTTAACTTGGTCTTGTAAATCCATTTAACACCAATACAATTTTTATCTTCATATAAATCTACAAGTTCCCAAGTGTTATTCCTTTATATGGAATCAATTTCCTCATTCATGACTTCTACCAAAACTTATTTCTTAACAACATCATCAAAATTTACAGGATCATATGCAATTAATGAAAAATTTCAAACTTGATATACTTCATCATTTTGCTCATACAATTATCTTAAAATTCTAGTCTTCTGATCTTTAATTTTGTTTCTTAATGAAGCTAAAGTAGGATTTGAATCATCACATACTTGTGATCCTGTTTGTTGTCCACAATGAACTAATGACTCTCCACGCTCATATGTTCTGGGCATTCTTAGTTGTGATGGGATGACTCCTAGTGATTTTCTTACATGAGTTCTTGTTGCAGGTGTATGTGACTGTGGAGTCAATTATCCACCCTGTATGACCTTCTCATATCCATCATCATCTTCATGGGATACTTCAGCTCCCCCTGAAACAACTTTATCAATGCTTGCATCCCAATCCTTTTCTTCCTTGAACTCAACAACTATGTTGATAACATACTTCTTGGTGATGAGATTATAGAGTTTATATTCCTTACAATTCTCACTGTATCCAACAAAGACACATTTCTCACTTCTGTCATCCAACGTTCTCCTCATCTCTTCAAGTACATGTGCATATGCTACACACTCGAAAATCCTCAAACGGGATACGTTGCTATTATTACCATTCCAAGCTTTCTGGGGAACTTGGTTCTTTACACTCTTAGATGGACTCATGTTCAGAATATATACTGAACAAATAACTGCATCACCCCAATATTCGTTCGAAATATGCTTCTCCTTCAACATACTTCGAGCCATATTCATAATGGTTTGATTCTTCCTTTCAGCTACTCCATCCTGTCGTGGAGTATAACAAGTAGTAAATTGTATCTTGATTCCAAGATACTGACAAAACTCCATGAAATTAGTTAGCATATACTCACCTCCTATGTCTGATCTCAAGACTTTAATATATTTTCCACTCTACTTTTCAAACTTAAATTTAAACCTCTTAAATATATCAAAAGCTTCAGACTTCTGCTTTAGCAAATAAACCCAAGTTTTTCGACTGAAATCATCAATAAAAGCCATAAAATAAGCATTACTAGTTAATGAATGTCTTTTCATTGGTCCACATATGTTTGTGTGAAAACGTTCCAATGGTGCTTTATCCCTATACGAAACTCCATAAATAAATTTATCCATATGATGCTTTGCAAGTATGCAACTCTCACATGAGCTTGTTGATTGATGAATATTGGGCAACCCCTTCACCATTTTCTTATTCTGCAGCAAATCTAGACCTCTAAAATGTAAATAGCCATATGTCAAATGTCATTACCATGAATCATCCAAACCTTTAGCTTTATAAGCATTCAAAGAGTCAGTCAATCATTTCTCATAATAAGTGGAAACATTATATTCTTTGTAATATCTATTGTGGCAATCAACTACTTACTTGGATACTTATCATAAATTATACATACCTTGTTCTTGAAGAACACTCTATACATTTTCTCTATTAGTTGTCCAACACTTCACAGATTGCATTTCATACGAGGTAGATATTAAACATCGTCTATTTTTCTTCTTTCATCATTCTTAGTATAAAGAAGAATCACATCTTTACCATTAACTCTTACCTTACTATCATTACCCAAGTTTACCTCAAACTGAGTAACTGGAAAACAAGTCTTTATTTCTAGTCATGTGGTTTCTACATCCATTGTCCAAAAACCAAACATCATTTGAACTTTCTCGGGTGACATTACAAGTAAAAAAAACAGGTTTATGGTCATCCTCTGACTCCTCTGTCATGTGTGGAGACTGCTTTCCAACATCTTCTTGCTTCTTCCAATACTTGTTAGCATAATGTCCAAACTTCTTACAATACTAACATTATACCTTTGATTTCAGTGCTGTGAGGATCTCTTGCGAGGATCTCTTGTTGCTCCCCCTTAAACTAGGAGGATTCGGCTGAGTTTTCTCCTCAGATTCTAAATCATTTTTGTTCTCTTTGATTAGGAGTTTGGCCTCCTCTTTCTCTTCTACTAGACCTACCTCTGCCTTTGCCTATAGTAACATGCAACTCGGATTTGAAGGCATTTTCTAATAGATTATCATATTTACACATATTGGATTCATGAGCAATGAGAGAACCAATTAATTCATCAATATGCATTAGACTAATATCTTTAAATTCTTCTATGAGTACAACTACAGATTCAAACTTCTTTGGAAAATATCTGAGAAGTTTCTCAATTACTCTCTTGTATGAGAGGTCTTCACCATACTACCTTAGATGATTCACAACATTCATTACTTGAGTCATGAAACGATCAACTGAATGGTTGTCCTTCATCTTCAGATTTTCAAAGTCTCTTCTCAAATTATGAACCTTGACAGTCTTCACCTTGGATACACCTTGATAGCTAGTTTCAAGAGTGTCCCAATCTTGCTTTGAATAAACTGAACTTGACACCTTCAGAAATATGTTTTCAGTTAGGCCTTGTTGAATAAGATGCAATGTTTTGTTGTTTTTCTTTTTGTTCTCCTTCAACAAAATTCACTCATCATTCATCATTTTTAAGAGTCATTTCTACTATTTGATTAATAGGCTTTGGATAACCAATAATGACAAACTCCCAAAGATTTTGCGAATGCATAATTGCTCTCATTCTAATAAACCAATAATCATAATTCATTTCAGTCAAAACAAGAATCTTTGGCTGAGCCAAACTTTTGTTTGTATCCATTTCAAATCAAATTCCTAATCATTGTATTCAATTACAATGAGGAACTAGAAATATTAGTAGCTCTGATACCACACTGAAGGATGCATGGGAGTGCTTCGGAAAAAAATGAGCAGTTACTACACGAGTTTCAGCACTGTGTAACAACACCTGTAAGCTACAACCATGTGTTTCAACAACTGTTTCAGCACTTGTTTCAACAAACAATAAAGAACTATTACAGCAAAAACTTAAGTGAACCACTCATGCATCATAAACAAAGATCGCTACTCTATTCTACAACAACTTTTTCAATAGGTGTTTCAACAAGTGTTTTAGTAGGGAGTAAAAGGCTATTACAACAAAACATAGTTATAGAAGAAACATGGGAATTATAATACCGGACTAAAAACACATTCCAGCAAAATAACTTCAATGAATCATTTCCTCCAATACTAAATCAACTCAATACTTATGTACAAAGTATGCATGCTCTAGCAAAATATATACTCTGTAATAAATCTGAACATTATCATGAGTTTACAAAGTTAGATTCAAACACGAACAAAGTATAAAATCCTATATTACCACTCTCAAAATTTCATTATCAATTTTCTCTGTATGTGTCTATTACAAAATCAGAGTTACACACACATATATATATATATATGCAATTAGTCTGTTAGCTTACCCCTTTATTACACCTAAATCAAATTTGGTTTTTCCAGAACATTAATAGTTCATTGCCCCTTTGATATTTGATAAGTCAAAAAATAAGCTGTGTGACCGTGATAACTCTTTGATCATTAAATAAGGCCATCAAGGCCATGGCAATTAATTTCTGGGCTGTAGTAACTCTTCAAAATTCTATGGGCTGATATAAGCCGTCTTTTGAGCAGTGGAATGATTAATTTTCTGACTAACAGAAGTTGTCGAACTAGGTTAGATTGTTTTTATGAAACCGCTTCTTTTATTGTAACATAACAAATTTTGCAAAAAGAATGATAAACTAAGTTTATTATAATGATTAGAGAATAGTCTATGTTCATTGCGCGTGAACTTCTTATTGTTCTGATATTTTTAATTAGCATGCATATGTGTAAAAAAAAAACAGGTGATGCATCCGGACCGTTAGCCTGATAATTTTTTGTTAGCTGAAGAGGAGAATTCAGCTTTGACGGCTACTCGTTTTTTTGTTTCCGAATGAAACAGACAACTCAGCTTTGAAGGCTACCTATCTCGGTCAACTGTATTCTTTAATCCAGGAAGGGTAATATCATTTCTTTCTTTTGCATCTCTTAATATTTATTTAAAACGTTTAGAGAGAGAATTTCAAGAATTTAATCATATCTACATTAAGTGGTGGAAACGTAATAAAACACAACAATAAGGTTCATTTCTTTCAAGCAGGCTTGAAAGAGCAGAACAACTTTTATAGATACTGTGCACTGTTGAATGCTAATTTGAGCTGTAAAAATTTTATAAGCATAAGTTTACAAAGTCATTTTCAATGGTAAATTTATAGTCGTGTGTATAATTTATTGACTTAACATATTTGGTTTGAGAGACAGTAACGCATTTTTATTCAATGAAATATTGTGAATTGGATTGAAGGTGCTTGCACTTACAACTATCATTTATGATGATGCTGATTTATCTGATCCACACATGTTATGGCCATATTATATTGATGTTGCTTAAACATTCTATTTTTTAATCTTTTTAATCATAATTTCAGCGAGATTAAACATCCGTGACACAATCTCTTCAACATTCTATCTTTTAATATTTTCATTATAATTCTGTAAGATTAAAACTGGGTGATACAATCTTTTAAACATTTTATTTTTTAATTTTTTTCATCATAATTCTACAGGATTAAACCTTAGTGACACAATTTTTTGTTGTTTAAATTACATTTAAAATGTATAAATAAATTAGACCTCCTAAAACGCCCTATTTTACAGAATCTTACAATTTATAGCTAGATTTCAGGCATACCCAAAAGTATATCGTTTAGAATACGGTGTGGCTATAGTTTGCCTTTTGGTTTATTTTGTTACAGTCTGAGTGGGCCTAATGGTTAAGAACATGTGTTTCCTTTTAAGAGGTCACAGGTTCAAATCCAGAGGGGGTAGGGTATGTATACCTTGACCTTAAAAATAGATTATTATTATTATTATTATAGTACTTGCTCGTGCTATTGTATGATGAAATATACAAACAACATTACCTCATATTGTGGGAACCGAGATATACTGATATATTAAGTCACTTTGGCTAGGTGAGTTTTAGTTTTGTATGACAAAATCAATTATCTTTTTTAATTCAATAGCCAATCCTCTAAATGCCAATTAATGGCTGAGTGAATAGGTAAATCACAGATGTACTCATAAATTCTGAGTGTAATGCAGAAAAAATATAAAAAAATATCGGTTAATACAATAATGAAATTGTGGATTCCAAATTATTCAGGACAGGAACAATACAGAGATGAATGTCCAGACTCAACTGCTGTTATTCATGTACATGCAAAAACAAGCCACCAAACGCAACATAAAAACAAAAAGTATTGGATGAAATTTTCGTGATTAATAGATACCAAGAGCAATTTTGGACCTGTATTAAGGAGAAATACATTTTTGTGAACCAAAATCGTTGCTTGTTTCGTGAAATTTAAACTTGTGCCGGTGATAGAAACGACCCGGTTGCCTGTTAAAAGTGTAACGCTAGACCGAAATGGGAGCCGAGAAACAACATGTGGCAGTAGCTATACCAGGTCACGGTTACATCTTATTGACCACTCAAAATTTTACATGGCATTTGATTCATCAGCATTCATAAATCAGTACATGACATTTTTGTGTAGATACAAGCATAGAGCATGATGTTATTTCGATTCAAGTTATTCACTTTAGAAGTAGGTATAAAAAAATATGAATTTGGCAAAAATTTTCAAGGTAGTTTGAGTTTTGTATGATTCAAATTTTTAACTTAGTAGAACCTTGTTTGTAGGGAAGAAGATTCGTTACAAATTTAACCTACTCATATAATATAAATTAGCCCATCCCTCAAATACATCCCATAACACAACTTTGACCACTTTGCACTTCAAACATAAGTCATTGAATTATGTAATCCATCACACTTTTGTTCCATATATCGTTTTGCAGATGTTTGATATGAAATCAGTGACATACTAAACTGCAATATAGGGATCTAGCATTAGGGTCTTTGTATCTCTTAATAATACAAAATTAGGACTTTTATTGAATGAGTTTCAACCTTAGAAGTGGTTTATATAACTAATGGAATCACTTGTTTTAGTTTTATTGGCGGAATTTTTCATGCTTATTCGAAAAAAAGTGCATTGGCTTTTGCCACTTTTATAAGAGATTGATTTTTTGAAATAGTTGGTAGTCCATATTACATGGCATCATAAGTCTTGAAGTGGAACTATGAGCCAGAGGTTTGTTAAATATAATGTAAGCTCAACGGTACTGTACACTGCCAATAGTTCTGGCTAGTTCTGGTTAGCTGTACTATCGTTTATTGATGTTCTTGATTTGCTTGAGCCTATTTTGCTCAACTCTTTTCCCTTTTCTCACTGTACTCTTTTCCTCATATACTCAATATACCGAATACTATTTTATGCTATGTTCTTTCTCTATATTCTCTGCTTCTCATTGTATCATGGTATCAGAGCAGATGTAAGCCTCTTCACATAGACTCGAGAGAAGCTCGATCCTAAGTAGCGAAGAGCTTAAACTATCAACGAGAGCACAGGACGCGAGATTCTTCACAGAGCTTGGAGAGCAACACGTAGTCCGAAATACACTCTAAAAATCACTGCAAAAAGAAAACGCGAGGAAGCAGAGCGAAATACGCTCGAAAGAATCATGAGCATTTAAAGATTCGTGAAAGATTCATAAAGCAGAGTTGCAAAGAGCAGAAACAATTAAAGATATGTGAGTTCTTTAACGAATTCGTGAAATTCTTTCTTCCGGAGAAGATTATGTGAGAGCAACAAAGGACAAGCTAAAGCAACAAAGGACAAGCAGACAGCCATAAGATCATCCCTACGAACATATTTGAGCCCCCAATCGAGTTCAGAAAGGACGAGAAGCAGGCAGATCAACTTTCACGCAGAGCACATATCTCACATCATGAAGGACAAACCTCTGAAGGTATGTTTATCTCATGCCACAAGACTGAAGAACATCATAAAGATCTTTGGTTGTTGGACAGTGGATGCAGCAATCACATGACATGTAACAAAGATTTAATCTCATGCATTGATTCTTCAATTTCTTCTGATATTACACTTGGAAATTATTCCTTAGTCAAAGTTCAAGGAAAAGAAACTGTACCTATTCTTACTAAACAACATGTAAAGAAAGACATAAACAATGTCTATCATGTTCCATATCTGAAACATAATCTGTTAAGTGTAGGACAACTCATTGAACATGGCTATAAGGTACTTTTTGAGGAATCCTCATGCATGATATATAATAAAACCCTCAGCAGAAAATTGATTTCTAAAATCCACATGACTCAGAATAGGATGTTTCCCTTGAACCTTGGAACTGCAAATCTGATCCAAACATATGCACAAAGTGCATCCACCCCCAATGAAACTATGGTTTGGCATACAAGATTTGGACATATACCCTTCCAACATCTAAGTATTTTACAGAAGCACTCCATGGTCAAAGGTCTCCTAGTCTTCAAAGAGAAAAATCTCCCATGTGAGTCTTGCATACTTGGAAAACATAAGATAACTAGTTTTCCACAGTCCTCCACTCAAGCCAAGCAACATCTCGAACTTGTTCACACTCACCTATGTCGCCCAATGAAAAAAGAGTCAATAGGTGGCATCTTTTATTTTCTAACGTTTATTGATGAGTTTAGCAGGAAAATATGGATCTATTTTCTGAGACACAAGTCTGAAACTTTTGCAAATTTCAAAGAATTCAAAGTAGAAGCTGAAAAACAGAGTGGAAAATATGTAAAAGCAATCAGGTCAGATGGAGGAGGAGAATAGAGCTCCAAAGAAATTGCAAATTTCTACAAATCACAAGGCATCATCATGCAAACTACAGCCATGTATACTCCACAACAAAATGGAGTGGTTGAAAGGAAAAATCAGACAATAATGAACATGGCAAGAAGCCTACTGAAAGAGAAATGTTTGTCAAATACTTTTTGGGTTGAAGCAGTAGCATGCTCAGCTTATCTCTTGAATAGATCTCCAACCACCAGTCTAAAGATGAAGGTCCCTCAAGAAGCATGGAGTGGGACAAAGTTAAATGTTGCTCATCTAAGGACATTTGGATGCATAGCATACACTCACATACCTTCCAAATTAAGGAAGAAAATGGATGACAGAAGTGAGAAATGTATCTTTAATGGATACATCGAAACATCAAAAGATTACATACTTTACAATCCAATCTCAAAGAAACTAATTCTAAGTAGAGATGTAAAATTTATGGAAAATCAACTCTGGAATGAATCTCAAAATTAGTAAATGGATAGTCAAAATACATTGTTGCCCAGTCCTGAAAATGCAGAAGACTCAGGACAACCAATACCTCATCTTGCCCTTCCAAGATTGTAGGTACAAGGACAATCTGAAAATTCTCAGGATCACTCAACTTCAAGCAGAGACTCATCCTCTAAACCTCAAAATCAGAGAACTCGAAGTTTGAGAGAAATCCATCAACAGTTGGATGACATTGAACATCACAACCTTTTTGCTTTAATTTCATGTCAACCTACATCTTCTAAAGAGGAAGCTAAGGAGCCACATTGGGTTCAAGTCATGAACCAAGAGATTGACTCCATTGAGAAGAAGAAGACATGGGATCTTGTTGATTTTCCCAGACACAAGAAAAGTATTGGTGTCAAGTGGGTTTACAAAACTAAACTCAATAAAAAGGGGCAGATTGAAAAACAAAAGGCAAAACTTGTTGGCAAAGGATTCTCACAACAACCAGGTATTGATTATGGTGAAACTTTTTCTCCAGTAGCAAGGTTAGACATTGTAAGGACTCTCTTTGCCATAGCATCTCAACACAAATGGCAAGTATACCAGATGTATGTCAAGTCAGCTTTCCTAAATGGTGTCTTAGAAGAAGAGGTCTATGTGGATCAACCACCTGGATTTGAAGTCAAAGACTAGCCAGCCAAAGTATATCGGTTGAAGAAATCCCTATATGGATTAAAACAAGCTCCAAGAGCTTGGTATAGTAGAATTGACACTTACCTGATCAAAAGTGGTTTCAGCAGAAGACAAAATGAGACAACTTTATACACCAAAATGGATCAGCATGGTAAAATTATGATTGTATGTTTATATGTTGATGACATGATATATACTGAAAATCTTGAGTTAACCAGTTTTAAACATGCCATGCAATCTGAGTTTGAAATGACAGATCTTGGCATAATGAAATATTTTTTGGGTATTGAGGTTGATCAATCAACCAAAAGCATTTTTTTTTGTCAGCAAAAGTATGCAACAAACATCATCAAAATATTATGCATGGAAGACTACAATCCAGTAGAAACTCCTATACCCCTAGGCACAAAATTGAGAAAGCAAGATGAAGGACCTACAGTGGATTCTACCCTGTACAAAAACATAGTAGGCAGTTTGTTGTATCTTACAACAACTAGGCCTGATATAATGTATGCAGCCAGCCTTGTTTCCAGGTTTATGGAATCCCCCAAAGATTCTCACTGGAAGATGGAGAAAAGGATTCTGAGATATGTTGCAGGAACTCTCAATTTTGGCTTATGGTACACTCATTATGATGATAATCATCTCTCTGGTTACACAGACAGCGATTTTGCAGGCAGCCTAGATGACAGAAAGAGCACCTCAGGACATGTTTTTCACCTGGGTGCAAACCTGATTTCATGGGCATCAAAGAAGCAACCAATTGTATCAATATCTTCTGCAGAGGCAGAGTATGTTGCTTCTACCTCAACTTCCTGTCAAGTTGTGTGGCTGAGAAGAATATTGAATGATATGTCAGACACAGAAAATGAGCCAACTCCTATCTTCTGTGACAACACCTCAGTAATTGCTCTATCCAAAAATCATGTGTTTCACAAGAAAACCAAGAATATTGACACTCTCTTTCACTTCATTCACGAGCTTGTCAATAATGGTGACATAGCACTTCAATTTTTTGTCTCTCGAGATCAGCTCGCATATATTTTCACAAAGCCACTGGGAAAATCCGTTTTTGATTTTCAGAGACAACACTTGGGCATTATCAGTGCTGATGTTTGTAACTATTGAGTTTAAGAGGGAGTATTAAATATAATGTAACCTCAACAGTCTGACTATACAATGCCAGTTGTACTATCATTTCTTGATGTTCTTGATTTGCTTGAGCCTATTTAGCTCAGCTCTTTTCCCTTTTCTCAATGTACTCTTTTCCTCATATACTCAATATAATGAATACTATTTTCTGATCTTCTCTTTCTCTTTATTCTCTGCTTCTCATTTTATCAAGGTTGACATGTGAACTACAGGGTTCATTTTTTACATTTTATTGTATGGAGTGCCATGATTTTCCATTGGTATGCAAGAGATGCAATGGTTTCTAAGCTATTCAATAGTACACCCTCTATAAAAACTGACTTTTTAATAGTAGTGCATTCCATTGATATCCTCCTTGTTTGTTCCAAGGATGTCATGTTGATTTCTATAGAAATATATTATTACCAATTTATGTCTCTTTATTGAATGATAAAATCTTACAGTGCAAGGAATTAGGGTGGTTCTTAGGCCTTTCTTTGGTGTCAAATAGATTTCAAAAGAGATGATAGCCAAAATTTTATGAGCAAGGCAAGAGTATTGTTTAGCAGAGTCTTGAGCACGACCCAAAGATTCAGTTAATTGTTCAACACAAGCCAAGAGTATGTTTCTTTTTGTTGTATATGAATTCTACCTTGAGTTCTACAAGGCACTATCCTTCTGAAGCATTGTGAGAAAACACAAACCTTACCAAAAGCCCATCTCTATAAACAGTTTTGTTTTTTAGTTTTGTTCATTTGGAGACACTCTACAGTGAGGCCTTCGGGGGCACATGGTGGGTGTGTATATGCAAAAGTCATGGATTGTACTTAACATTAAAGTTGGTTTTAATTTTGTTTTTCATTTTTATATTATTTTTAAGTCTTTCTACAATCTAATGAGAGTTTTTGAAGGACTAGAAGCAAACAATAATTACAATCACACACAAGAAATGCAGAGATAGAATTACAGCTCAAACAACTTACCTTGCATTAAGCCAGATGATGTATATATACACAAAGGAGAGAGTCATGATCTCCCTCACTAGAATTCTAGAGAGTTTCTAGGAATTATCTGGATGATTCTGACAGAGTCAGCTAGTTGACTTACCTATCAGGCTCTCTAGAAGCAACCAGCTTACCTACCATGAGCACGAGTAATTAATTTGTTTCAACACTCCCTCTAAATTAAGAAGGAACACTAACACTAACATGATGGCTTCTTGGTCTAAGTCTCAACTAGGCTTACAACTTTTGACATCAAAGTCAATTACATCATCCACATGTCTTTCTACACAGTGGGATTCACTTTCTTCATTATGCTTATGCTCTGCAATTTCTTATAGAATCAATTTCTTCAACAATCTTCTTCTTCTTCAACAAGATCTTCCAAAAAACTTCTACTTCTTTTGTTACAACAGAAAATTCATCAATAATGTTGATGTTGATTGATGTTCCTCCCCCATTCATTGTATTCCACCTAAAAATTTTAAACCTGGTTGTTGCAACTCGAGAAGAATGCTCTCATAGAATCCTTGAGATAATGTTGTTGCATCATTCTTCTTGTTTCAACCATACCAATTTGATGATGGAAGGAAACAAATTCTAATAGATACAACCTTAATCATCTCATAAGTTTTTCATGGGTTACCCTCAACCATTTTACCATTTCCCTAGTTTTTCCTTAGCTTACTCTTAGCCTTACATCTTCAATGGTTTTCATCAATGTACCCATAACCATTACAATGCTCAAGTGGTTTCACATGACCACTAACCATCACACCAAATGATTTCTAGTTGACCAAAAACTTTGCATACAAGTGGTTTCAATTGACCACCAACCTTACGATGGAGAAATTCATTTACAATGCACTCATTCACTTGGGCTTTCTTCACTATGAGCTTCATCCTCAAACTTTCTGCTTCTCATTCTTTTGTACCTTCATAAAATTGATCACTGCTCAAACATTATGCTTCAACAAACAAATGATCATTGATGACCACATAAAATGAAATCCATCTACCAAGATACATGGGTGCCAACAACTGTACTTGCTAGTTCTCTAAGAATCCTTTTCACGCACATGGTTCATTAACACATTAGAATCTCATTTAATCATAACTTGGTCTGAACCAATTCACGCTATGAAATTACTCTTTCTCACATTCTCGTCTTAATCAAAGATCCAAGACCTCTGACTCATCATCAAGATTAGATATGAGTACACCTGTCATCCTCATACCTACCATTATCCTCGTACCTACCTAGTGGTTAATTTCAAATCTTGATGTTGCATCCACTCTTATACATAAGAGGGATACATGCTACATTATTATATGTGCTACTGCACTAATACGTGTATGCCTCACTCAACAAGGATTATTGAACAACTAAGAAATACAACAATACAACTTGCCTATGGTATACTGAAAACACAGAAAGACACTGAAGTTGTTGTTGTATAAGCATACAAACACATACGACTATCAATCCAAATGAGAGCCAACTCTTAGAACCTATTTAAGATAAAAAAAAAACTTTTGGAATTCTAAGTACAACAGATCATGCACCCCCTACAACACTTATCATCAGGGATGATTTTAGGGGCTAAATTTCACTCATGGGCTAATTTTCCATGGTTTTTCCAAAAATGAGATTCACTATTTTAAAAATGATTCGCCCAAATTCTATAGGATACAATTATTTTACCTTAAAAATTGCCAAAAATTTATAAAAATTGTATAAAATCCTTAGAAATTTGAATATTTTTACAAAAATATCGTCAAACATTTATAGTTGGCATTTAAAGGATTAGTAATATTCGCCAAGGTTTCTACATTTTATAATAAATTTCCATCCTTAAAAACATCCCTGCTTATCATTACAACATTTTATTGCACTTACAACCAACATTAAACATTATTTACTAAATGCCCAAATTATAAGCCCATTCACTCCCTCTTAATTAATAAAACCATAATTTAGCTTTTATTACACTTCAACTAAGAAATATGCAAAAGACAATTCATTGACTATGCAAAAGACCATTCACCCATTCACCCATCACTCTTTTGAAGCTCCAAGCTGGCATCGCCAAAATGTTGGCCCCACAAAGCACACTACTCTACGCAGCCCAGTGCGCAGACTACTCTACGCGACCCAGTTGCAAATATTGTGCACCACAAAATCAGTGACAAAACTTCTCAAGACTTGCAACTTGATTTAATGTGCCTCGTGATAAAACACTCAATGAAATGATTTATAGATGTAGAACAACATAGTGTTATACTTAGCACATAAACTTAGAAATACACATGAAATTCTTAACACACAAAATACTTGATATTAAGATAAACTTCGTTGTTGCATGCTAATACGGACTGCACTAACTAAGATGAGCCTCGTCTCCAGAGACTTCTAAACAATTTTTGCAACTTGCAAAACACACACACAGAGCTTTAGCTCTCAGACTTCTTCGACTACCTTCAATTGTTGTTTCTCCTCTATCGATTGTTCTCTATGTTATTCTATCTTTATGCATTCTCAACTAATTACAGACTTAGAGATATAAAGACTATGACTGATAATTTTTACAGAGGCTAACCGACTTAACATTTAAGACATAAATAAATTTGACTCACTCTTCATCTACTTAATTGGACTTGAGAAAGATTAATATCGACTCCATTTATTAAATCCCCGCTTGCCGACTCACAAAACTGAGTTTGAGTAAACTTGCAACTTTGTATTTGCATATTGACTAACTGACAAATTGACAGAAACGTGATGCTCACCGACTTTTAATTACTATTTCCAACACTCCCCCTTAATTATAAGTAGGTGGGATTTACATGACACAAAATTTACATTAAACATTTGAATTTGCTTGAACTATCAATCATTTGTCACCACGCAAACTCCGAGACTACTACACAGATGATGAAATGCATCTTTTGCTAAATCTTTTGTGAAAATGTTTGCAACTTGATATTTAGACCTACAAAATTCTAAACAGATTTCTTTGTTATTCACTAATTCTATGATAAAATGATACCTTGTATCAATGTGTTTGGTTTTCTTGTGAAACACATGATTCTTGGATAACATGATGGTTGAATCGTTGTCACAAAATATTGTAGTTGGTTCATGTTGTTCCTACAACAAATCTTTTAGCATTCTTCTCATCCAAACTATTTGACAAGTTGTGCTTGTAGTTGTGACATACTCTGCTTCTACTGAAGAAAGAGTCACAATGGGCTGCTTCCTTGATTCCCATGATACCATACCTATTCCAAAATGAAATGTGTACCTAGAGGTACTTTTCCGGTCATCTATGTTGCCTCCATAATCACTGTCAGAATATCCAATAAGTTTAAAGTCTTCTGGAGTAGAATATCTAATATCAAAATATTTTTTTCCATTCACATATCTCATAATTCTCTTTCCTGCCTTCCAATGCGATTCTTTTGGAGTTTTCATGAACCTTGAAACTAGGCTCACTCCATACACAATATCAATCCTTGTTGTTTTTAAATACATAAGAATTCCTACCAGTCTTTTAAATAGTGTGGGGTCCACTTTGGACCCTTCATCTTATTTTCTTAACTTCAATCATGTTATAACAAGTGTTGAGGATGCTTTTGAATTTATCATATTGAATCTTTTCAAGATTTCATGCACATACTTTTATTGTGATATAAATATATAAGTTTTGGACTGGTGAACTTCAATACCTAGAAAATATCTCATAAGCCCTAAATCAGTCATTTCAAACTCATCCTTCATGAATGACTTAAATTTTTTTATGCCAAAATCACCTGTAAAAATAAAATCATCTACATATAAGTAGACAATTAACATGCTACCTTGTTGATTTTCTTTGATGTACATTGTTGGCTCACATTCACTTTGAAATCTATTCATTGTGAGATAGGAATCTATGCTACTGCACCAAGCTCTGGGAGCTTGCTTTAATCCTTACAATGCTTTCTTCACTATGTACACTTTGTCTTCTTGTCCTAGAACCTCATAGCCTTGCGGTTGTTCCAGATATACTTGTTGACGCAGACTGGGCCTCTGCCTCGGCCACAATCTTTGCACTGACCTCTCGGTCTTAACGGATTGTTCTAATTTCACCTTCGAGCCGAAGTGGCTCTTTCGATTCCTCACTGGAATCTCTGTTAAAAACCCGATCCACATGTCCTTCCTTTTCCCCTGTCACAGCTTCTGCACATGCCTGATCTCTCTCTGACAGAAATTTTGGGTTTCAGGGTTTTCTGATTCCAGTTGTCGAGAACCTCTGTCTTCTCGATCTCCCGATCTCCGATATGCTAATTTGCCAAAACGACTTTAACTTCAGTTAGCTCCCTGGGCTATACCTTTGGTCCACATGACCTCCCCTTATATGAGTGCAGTCCCTTTCGGGGTTTCGTGACTCAAGCACTTGACCTCTTGGTCTCTCGACTCCTAAAGTGTCGATTCCCAAAATGCCGAAATGACCTTGCCTTTTGGGATTTTCCCCGAAACCCTAGATTGTTGCCACGTGTCCCCTCAAGATGGACGGTCCTCGTCACTTCGTGATTTCAGGTTTTGAAACACCGAAATTCCTATGGATTCTTTCCCTCGGAACTCCCGAAGTTTCGATTCCCAACCTCCTATATGATGAAATGACGTCAGTTGGCCCCACAACAGAGCTTTCCACCTTGTCAGGATTTCGGACTTCGCGTTTTCGAAATGTGCGTGCTTCTTTTCTTCAGGATCCGTGAAACGCTGAACCCTGATAAGCCAATGGACTTTTCTATTGAGATTTTCCCCGAACTCTAGGATTTTCACCACGCGTCCTCCTATGATGGATGGTCCTCAATCATTTCAAGATTTTGTGAAATCAAATGCCGAAATGCTCCACATCTTGTCCTCTTGATCCCCTAAGTTCCGAACTCTGAAATGCTGATGGACTCTTGATCACCGCCACGTGTCTCAACAGACGGACGATCATGATTCAGTTCAGGATTTCGCGACTTGCGATTCCCTGATGTCACAATTCCTCTGTCATATCGAAACCCCGGTAGCTGAAATACTGATGGGTTCTTGATCTCCTCCACGTGTCCTAATGAATGGATGGCTCAGATCAAATTCGGGGTTTTCACTATGAAGTGACCCGATCTCCTGCCCTCGAGGCTTTTGATATCTCGAATTCCGAAATCCCGACATCCCGATGCCTTTCGAGACTTTCGCTCTGTTTGTGAGGGTTTAACCTCGGAGCAACTCATGTCAGATCCCACAACTAATGGGTATCTAAGTGAGTTCCGATGGCTCACGATCTCCTAAGATTGAAACTTGGGAAACAGTTGTAACCCCCTTTGCTTCTCTGTCAGATCGGACGGCTGGTAGGACTTCGCAAATTCTCTACGGAGAATTTCAACCATTTGTCTCTTCCCTTGAGAACTTCTACGAAATTTAAACAGAATATTTTTTCTGCGTTGAACTTGTCCTCCTGCAGCATGATGTCACCGCACCTCCTTTCAATTCTTCAAGGCACTTAACCTCTTGCTTCCCTTCGATGACTTCGAAGGTTTGAACCCTTTTGAGGTTTTCCATGACTTCAAGTTTTTTAGAAAAACTCATGCTGGAACTCCTTGTGGCAAACCTTCAAACACTTTCAAGTGTTGAACTCCTTTCGACTATGTGCACTCCCTGTAGAAGTAGTCTCTCAACAAGTCATCCAGGTTACAAACCCCTGAAACTTCACTCGGCCTGTGCACACTTTGCACGGTTCCTGCGCCTATTGAGGAAATGAGGAAAAAAGCTATCCTATCTGAGCTTTCAGATACAAACCTCTGAACCCTTTGTCAACACACTCCTTGTGGACAATTCAACTGCACTCCTTGTAGGAACTCTCACTCAGACAGAGAAACAATTGAAACTCATTTCCTAACACTTTCTCTCTCAGACTTCAAACATAATCCTGAAATCATTCATACACAACATAGAAAGCAAATGTATAACAGAAAGAGTAAAACCATGAACATACCCTTCAGCATACACATACAAGAAACAAATACAATGCCATGAATCTGAATTAAGACTTCTTCTATTAACTCAAATCTCTGTACATGGGTGTTTTTCAAACACAGTTTCTATGTTCCAGCTCTGTATGCTCTCCTCTTGGTAATGTTCTTCTCTCTCATACAATAATACAATGAGGGAGTCTATATCCTTTTTCCCTCCGCTCCTAAAACTGTCTAATCTGAGAATTCAAAGCTACCTACTAACATAAATGCCTTCTTAGTCCTTCAGACGAGAGCAGGTCGCTCAAGGTCTGATTACAATCTATAAGTATGCCTCTCCTTAACTATTATATTTACGTTTGGCGCATCCATCTTCAAAAGTTTATCATGTGTCCAAAATGTGTTGGTGCTTTCCCCACGCTCGCTTGATGTTGGCGATGCTCCTGCATCACTTGTTCTTATAAATGTCCATTAAAAAATGTTGAATTTACATCCATTTGTTAAACTGGCCATTTTTTCTATGTGGCAATGGCTAACACAGTTATGACTGTGTTCATGGGCACAACTGGTGCAAATGTTTCATTGAAATCAATTCCAAGTTGTGTAAAACCTCTAGCAACTAACCTTGCCTAGTGCTTCTGCACATTTACTTCTACGTCTTTTTTTGTTTTATAAATCCACTTGACACTTATCACATCCTTGTCTTCAAGTACATCTACCAACTTCCATGTCTGATTTTCATCTATGAATCTAATTTCTTCATCCATGGCTTGAGCCCATACATCATCTTTGACAACTTCTTCAAATGTTAATGGATCATCTATTTGTGAAAACATAGAAAAAATAGAAAATGAATTTGTTGTGTCCTCATTATAGATGTTGCACAAAATTCTTGTCTTTCTTAGTAACATACTTGTTAATGTTGGATCTGGGGATGTACAACTACTTGGACTCCTTGTTGGTTTTTTTTGTGCTCTAGGTGTAGACTGTGCACCTGTTGTTCTTACTGGAGTATTCTTCATTGCAATTTGTGTCATCGTGCCAGGTGTATAAGGGACTTCGCACTCACTTGTACATGGTGTTTGAACCACCTCTTTTTCTATGTCATCATGCTCCATTGCATCAATAATTTTGAATTTATTTTCTATTCTTCCATCCCATGCTTCATTCTCCACGAACTAAACATCGTGAATGATTATGATCTTTCTTGCAAAAGGGTCATACAACTTCTATCCTTTTGTATCTTCTGAATTCCCAACAATTATACATTTATTTCCTTTGTTATCTAGCTTCTTTCTCAACTCATCTAGAACATGTATGTATGCGACACAACCAAAAACTTTTAAGTGTGCCACATTATGCTTCATACATGTCCAAGCTTCTTGAGGGACTCTATTCTTTACACTTTTTGTCAGACATCTATTCATGATGTATATTGTAGTTTCTACTACCTCAACCCAATACTCATTTGATAAATGTTTGGATGCCAAGATATTGTGCACCATTTCCATGATGGTTCGATTCTTCCTCTCTACGACACCATTCTATTGTGGTATATACCGCACGGTAAATTACCTGTAGATGCCATGAACTTTACAAAAGTTCTGAAATTATCTTGAGATATATTCTCCTCCTCTATCAGTTCTTAGAAATTTGATGTGATAACCACTCTATTTTTCCACAAGTGATTTAAATTGTTGAAAACAACCCAATGCGTCATATTTGTGATTTAGGAATTAAATCCATATATTTCTTGAGAAATCATCAATAAATTTCAGAAAATAAGAACTGCCTCCTATAGATGGAGTTTGCATTGGCCAAAAATGTCTGAGTGTACTATTTCCAGTTGAGCTTTTCCTCTATGTGACTTGCCAATTGGAAATGATTCTCTATGGTGCTTGCCAAATATACAACCTTCACATATTCTTTCTGTTTTTTCTATCAATGGTAAACCTTTTACCATATTCTTTGTGTGTAACAACTTCAGGCCTCCAAAGTTTAAATGTCCAAATCTGAAATTCCATAGCCAGGAATCATCTTGTACTTTAGATTGGAATGGTGCCTGCATTTTTGCGCTACTTTATCCTTTCTTGATATTGCATGCACTATTTTATTCATTTGAAATGTGTCCACTTTCTGTTGTAAATGCAGTGTCTAACTGTGCATCTTTTTCTTTACCAATAGCTAGTGTTGTATTCCTCTTCTTGGCTAGCTTCAATGTCAATGGGAACATTTTGTTACTTGTCATCTAGATTCTTGCAATAAGTTGATTGCTTGGATATCTATCCATAATCACACAATGATTATCTTCCATGTATATTTTGTATCATTTATGTAACAACTCTCCTATGCTCATCAGATTATGCTTCAGACCAGAAACATAATATACATCAGGCATAACCTTTTTTTCTCCTTTCTTAGTTAAAATGTTTATACTTCCTCTTTCTAAGACAATGACTTGGATATTTTTTCCAAGTGTAACCTTGGATTGGATTGACTTATCCAAACTAGAAAACAATTATATGTTTCCTGTCATGTGATTATTGCAACCTGAATATAAATACCATATATCACAAGGACATTCTTGAGAAACATTGCATTCAACTTGGGAAACTATAGGCATTGCCTCAACACGTTCCATAAACATAGGGATGGAGGGTCTGTTTGTGTTGTTTGAATGATCTTGAACTTGTTTGTTCTAATTATATTGTCTCTTTCTGCACTCGTATGCATAATGTACATACTTTTTACAGTAATGGCATTGAATCTTTGACTTATCAAATCTTTGATTACTTGGTTGACTGGTATTTGGGTTTTGACCTCTTCCACCAGTGTTTCCAAGACTGCTACTCCGTCCACATTTCAAAAAGATTCTTCCTATGCCTCTAGAGTTATCTCTCCCCCTTCCTCTTCCATGACTTATGGATGACTGCGCAGAAAATGCATTATCTAATAACATGTTTTACCTATTTAATATGTTTTCATGATTACTGAGTAAAGCTTGCACTTCATCTAGACTAAACTGACTTAGATCTTTGCTTTCTTCTAGAGTCTCAACAAGGGTACCAAATTTAGGAGGAAGACTCCTAAGTGCCTTCTCAACAACTTTTTTTTCTTCTATGGTTTATCCATGAGACTAAATCTAATTTATCAGGACAATAAAATGGGTATAAGATGAATCCACTGAATTTGTATCTTTCATTGACAGAGTTTCAAAATATCTTCTAAGAATTTGCGGCTTTGAAGTCTTGAATTTTTCTATACCTTGACAAGAGGTTTGTAATATGTCCCATGCTTCCTTGGCTTGCTTTGTTGATGAAACTCTTGGGAGCATGCTCTCATGCATGGCTTGATGTATGTAAAACATCGCCTTTCCATGCTTCTTCATTTGATATTTAAATGAATCCTTCTCATTTTGTGTGAGGGAATTGTACATGTCCTGATATTTGAGTTCCGCATAGCCATTCTCAACTATCTCCCATACATCTTGACCCTGAAATAATGCCTTCATGGTCAAGTACCATAACTCATATTTTTTTCCTGTAAAAGTGGGAGTTTGCAGATTTGAAGTAGAAGCCATATCTTTACCCTATGACAAAGTTGTTTCTCTGATCAAAATGATCTTGATCAAACTAGCCTCGATCAACCTGATTTGATACCATATCTCAGATCCACAACATGCAAAATACTATGCGCAACGCAATTACAAATATTGTGCACCACAAAATTGGTGAAAAAACTTCTCAAGACTTACCACGCAGTGCACATACTACACGATTTATTGCATGTTGTGATAAAACACTTAATGAAATGATTTTTACATGAAGAAAAACACAGTGCTATACTTAGCACATAAACTCATAAATACACATGAAATTGGTAACACAAAATACTTGATATTAATATAAACTTTGGCGATGCGCGCTAATACAAAGTACAATAAATAAGATGATATTAGGCTCCAAAGACTTCTAAACAACTTATGCAACTTGCAAAACACACTCATAGAGCTTAATCTCTCAAAATTCTTCGACTACCTTTAGCTGTTGATGCTCCTCTATTGACCATTCTCTTTGTTCTTCTATCTTTCTTCATTCTCAACTACTTAAAAACTCGGACATATAAATACTACGAATGAGACTTATTACATAAGATAACCGACTTAACATTTAAGAAATAAATAAATTCGACTAACTCTTCATCTACTTAACTGGACTCGAAAAACATTAAGATCAGCTCCATTTAATAACTCCCCTTCTTTCTGACTGACAAAATTGAGTTTGAGTAAAATTGTGACTTTGTGTTTGTAGACAGACTGACAAACCGATAGACTAACTGAGTGACCAAAAATAGGTGGAGACGTGAAGCTCACAGACTTGTAATTACTATTTCCAACAACTTCTTTGTTAACTATTTTCTTATGCAATGAATTTTCCCATTCAGAGGTTCCCCCGGTCACATAGCAAGGTCACGACCATGTCTTGGATCTCTATAGTGGTTATGATCTTACACATTTTCTTGAGCTCGTTGTGTAATATGAAATTGGGAAGGGATATTTCATGATGGATAGTTATATTAGGGAAGCTTGCATATATCATGTCAGGTATGTTTTCTGGTGAATGTGTTGGATTGTCATGATTGGTGTTTTGATATTTGGCTAGCTTTATTAGGTTCTTCTGGGATTTGTTACTATGTTATGGTTTATTTCTTCACATTTTCTATTCTCTTTTATTTTGTTTCTTAGTTCATGTGACTGTGTTATGGTTTGTTTTATTGAATCACATTTTATATTCTCTTTTGTTTTGTTGCTTAGTTCATTAAAATTCAAGTAAAAGTGTTTTTCATCATTATCTAATGATATTGATGGTTTTGATTGGGAATCTCAAAAACTCAAAAATTGAATTAAACTTGATCTATATTTGGTATAATAATTTTCAAAATACACTTTGTTTATGTCTAATATTCTTCATTGGTACATATTTAGTGGTACATCACTACATGCCTGTACTTATTTTCTTAACAACTAGTTATGTCTTTGTAACATGAATTTGAATTGGAAAGTGATGAAAGTGCTTCTGTGTCATGACACATTATTTGCAATGAAAATCTAGAAAAACAACAATATGAAAAATTGGGTTCTTCTAACATTGGTGTGCTATATTTTCTCTAAAATATAATGCAAATGTTAGTATTAAGTTTAGTACCAAAATGATGAAATTTCTTGAAATAAATTTGTACACTAGCATATAACAACATGTTCTAGTGTGCCACTAATTTTCCATATTTTTTTTTGTTAAAATATTTGATGTGCTCATTTTTCCATAGACAATATCTCAATATTGTCACCCAACCATAGGCCACCGTTGAGAACCATAATCTTGATAGATAGAATGATTCCAGAAGTAGTACCAGACCCAACAGATAACCAAGAGATAGCGTATCTCTCTTTCTCCAAGAATAGTGCACCAAACAAAAAGTCCACAAACTAGAAACAAAGACCAAAATCCTAGTTGCAGTAGCTGCAGCTGCACTCCTCCAAACTTGTGCACCACTTGAATTGTGTGAGATGTGAGAGAGTTAATGGCAAAATGAGCTCAAGTACCCTCTATTTATAGTGTTCTTTATCACATGTCCAGGCCGACTTCTTCTTTTAGAGGATAATACTTAAATATTAATTATTTTATTGAGTTGACATGTCTTCTAGGGTTTCTACACACTTGTTTAGGGTTTCTCTAGCTTCCAAAACATTATAATATAGTCAGAGGTTATACATGGAGGTTAATACCTCCCAAAAATATGATAACATCAATTCTCCCTCCTAGCTAGCGAGGTATTTAACGGTAATGGTCTTGAGCACATATATATCATTCTACTGGTAGCATCATAATAGCCACACAGGCTATCTCATGATCACATAGATCAACTTATGACCAACATCACTACTATCAGTATCATCTCATAGCATCAACTACATCATATCTTAAGGCCATACTCCATCTAAGTAATCAGGAATGATGTTGAATAGGTCACTTACTCAACATAGTGATACAAGGACCATTATTTTATTCTGGACATACATCTTAGAAGAATAGTTGTCCTAACAGATGCTGAAATCCTTGCAATGAGCTACAAGGACCATTATTACAGGAATGTCAGTCTCATAATATTTTCTATTCAGGTCATATGTACCATATAGATCAATCTCTACCCATATTCCTTAGAAAATATCGGTCCCATATCAACCACCCTAATCGGGACATCATGTGCTTAGGGGGAAGACTATTCAACTCGATCGAGCCAATAACTATGCATCAGGAGAATATTGGTCCTGAACCATTTTTTTAATGAGGCCACAATCTGTGCCTTGGGAAAATACCAGTCCATGAAATGTCAACAATATTTCAACCTGGACCATTCTCCACAGGGATAATGTATGTCCACCAACACACTGACTATCCATCTTAGCTAGCAATCATCTCCAACACTAGTGGTAGTCTCCATGGAAATCATATAATACCATACAACTGCTACAATGTCATCCAATAGAACACAATTGTGTCTATCCATAGTAGTACAAAACTACTATCCATTTGTACACAACCACTCCTAGTAGCACATGACTACTAACCAATGACACATAGTCACTACTAGTGGAGTGCATCCACCACCATAGAATACACCTACTATCCAGAGACATATAGTCTCCACAGTAATAAAATAACATCATCCAATATCATCCCACATCAATAATTTCATGATACAAAATGAGTCATCTAGACCATTCTTCCACTCACATCTGTGAGATATGCAAGATAATCTACCCTCGAAAAGTTAAACATCATCCATGGGATGTCTGGACTATTCTTCCCAAGCATAGAAGAATAATTTTCCCTGATTTTTTAACTTGGACCATTCAACCTAACTAGGCCATTCTTTTGGCATGATTCATAGTGCAACCTAGAGAGAATGATTCTTCCCTAGGGAATGACTATCCATACCATTTCCTATGGAAATGATTGTCCTGCACCAACCTCCTACATCAGACCATTCTTCAAAATTTCTCAAAACTGTGAACTTCGAAATAATGACTACTCAGAGAGGCGAACCATTATGCTTCACCACTTCTCAGAGTGACTTCCAAGGAGAATGATTTTCCTAAACCATTCTCCTACACTGGAAACAAGGGGAATCACTATCTATAGTAAATTAACAATATGTCAGACCATTTTCTTTATGAAAATGGTTGTCCTTCTAAAATCTTGGACCACTTTCCATCCTGGAAAGTGACTGTCCATCTTGGACCATTTTCCAGACTAGAAAATTACTACCCATATATCAATAATATATCAGTTCTCCCTCCCAAACCGGGGAGTCATCTCTACGAGCCCCAGCTTGTCCCTCAAGTATGTAAATTTTATCTTGAAGAAAAGCTTCATTAAAATATATGTAGTTTTCTCATCAGTGGAGATATCCTAGAGAACCATTTCTCCCCTTTGGACTATAATACTTGATCTCAATTTTCTTTGACCTGTCATGGAACATCGGGTTCTATGAGAGCTTCACACAACTATGGTTATCACAATATATCACGGTCGAATCCAACACCTGATCAAACAATCCAGAAACCATCTTATGGATCCACACTGCTTTCGTACAAGCATCACAAGATGTAATATACTCTTCTTATGGAGTGTCGAGTGCAACATACTTTTGTTTCCTCCTAGCCCACAATATCATGGCAGATCCCATACTAAAACACATACCGAAAGTACTCTTTTTGTTATCTACACTCCCTTCCCAATCTGAATCAGTAAATCCATGTAGTTGTACATCAGATTTTAAGGCATATCTCAAACCATAAGTTATCGTCCCATGAAGATATCTCAATATATTATTTGCATCCATCCAATGCTCATGTATGGGTTCCACTTGGAAATGGCTCAAAATGTTCATAGAAAAGGAAATGTTTGGCCTGGTATTTACCAACTATATCAATGAAACAATCAACTGTCGATACAAGGACAAGTCTATTGGATCAAAATAAGAGTCTCTCAACTTCCTCAAATATGTTACCATGGGAGTTTCCATGGATTTGCAATCCATCATCCCAAACTTATGAAGAATCTTTACGACATACTTCCATTGCCATAGAATATTTCACCACGCTTATGCTATACTTCTATTCATGAGACGAAGATCCTTCATATAAAATCTTGAGGTTAGATATTTCTTAACACTAAATAGTGAGAGTCTCTACACCAAGCTCTTGGTTCTTGTTTGATTCCATACAAGGTCTTATTTAATCTAAATACATGGGTTTCTCTTTGGTGTACCTCAAAATATTGAGGTTTCTCTATATATATCTCTTCCTCGATTACTCCATTGAGAAAGATGGTATTTTCATCCATCTAATGTAAACTCAAACCCATGGATGTTGCAAGAGACATAGAGGTACATTGAGCAGCTAGATCAAAACATCTCATCATAGTCTTCTCCCTCTTGTTGGGAGAAACCTCTGGCCACTAATCTTGCCTTGTATTTATCGATACTTTATAGACTTTCCTTCAGGTCTAGGAACAATTTCCTATAAATTGATATTATTCCATCATAGCTTCATTCCATTCTTTCTTCTTGACTGGAATTCAAAGATCCTCAAGTGTGAAACACTTGGCTTCTCTTCTGGAGAAATCTTCTTCTAGAGTCATGTTCTTCAATATACGATGAGGACTTCTATTCTCAACATATACGACTGCCACAGTTGTTTCTTCCCATAGAAACATGGTGTTGGGTTCATGTTTTGACTATTTTGTTTCAAATTCCAAATCCTTTTTGCATGCGATATTATATATGATATGCTCTCATTTAGCCATTTTGAAGGTATTCTCAAAGATTTATATATCAATTCACCATGAATTTGCACAAGGTATGTATAATTATCATTTTTCCAATGATTTTGCAATCAATTCATCTCAGTTTGATGCTTATAAAGATCTAACGTTCTGGTTTTCTTGCAACAGGGAGGAATCATGATCTGATCCTCCATCCAATACCTTGTCTAGCACACCATTCAACACTTGATCCAAAACTCCATCTGTCACGTGATTTGGCACTCGGAGCACATTGGAGTTGGCGGTTGGTACATTGGCATCTTTTGATGGATGAATTAGAGATGTGGGTTTTATGCCCCCTCATTACCTCCAACTATAGAGCTCAACACACCTTGGATTGGGAAGTTGCAGTGACCGTTGAGTGGCACACAAAGATTGTTAAGAAGATGTTGTTGTTAGAACACATTTAATGAATTCACTGCTTTTAGAGAGGGCCGACCCTTGCAGTGGTCGACCTCTCAAACTCTGTAATCACCTATAATACCACTACTTGTGACATGAATAAGAGATGAATTTTATTATTTTATACAAACATTATCACCATTTTGTTATATACTCTGTTTTTATGATTAATGAAAGTGTTGTGTTGTCTTAGCGACTACATTTTCTTGTTGGAGTGTTTCCACGACCTTCTGGGGGGCCCACTAGTGGTCTGGGTGATTGTTTATACCAATAAATATTTATGTCTATATAGTTGCCTTTCTTAGATTTCGAAATCATTTCTTTATTGTGTCAATTTATCAGTTTCAATTGCTTGTTGTGTGTATATTTTAATTGTAGATCGCTTATCTAATTCATCTTCATGTACACTTTCTCTTAATTGCATATTTATTTCTAAATTGTGTATATCATAGAGGGATGTCCATGGCTGTGCGTTAATGATTATATTTTTTTTGTAGGTTGTAGAAGTTGTTTAATTACATTGTTATGTATTTTCCTCTCTAGCTATAAATTACTCTGCAAAGTACTAATTTAGATAGGTTTATTTGTATCTTTGATAGATTAATTGCTTTAGTTTTGATAGTTTGGATAGAGTACTAATTTAGATAGGCTTATTAGTAATTGCAAATATTCATTGTAGGTTTGTTTCATTTGTTAATTTTACTTCAGAATGATAGGATAGAAATGGATTTTGAGTTAAGATTTCTAATAACATCTTAGTTGATTTTGAAGTATGACTTTTGATGATAGCTTAGTTAACTTAGGTTATAATTTTAATGAAATATCAGTTATGAATTTGAGTTGTGATTACTAATTAGCATCAGCCAAGAGTTTGTAGGTTTGCATAGAGTGTTTTTATTGTCATCTTAAGTATGAATTTGAATTATGATTTTTAATTAAGTGTTAATTATGATTTTATAGCCTTGCTTGAGTTAGTGATTCTAAATAGAGTAATTTCCAGCAGTTGTATGATTAAGTGAATGATTGATGCACAATGTTTAAATATCACATGCATTCCAAGAACACCTAGTGTTACTTCTATGATGGAAAAACTCTTTATAGACTACCTTATTCATACTTTACATTTCTCTGTAGAAGTTAGCATTGAATTAATTTCACTTGAACTTTCATTAATAGTCAGATGCCATCATGATGTTATTTGACACTGAAGACACAATCATCACATTTGAATACTTTCTTTTTTACTACAAGATAGAAATGGTTTTGATAAATTAGAATTTGAATATTGCCATAGCACTCTAGATTTTGGTTAAGTAGATTAATGTTTATTCCTTGCAAGATAGAAATAGTTGTGAGTTTCTTTAAGAATAGAGTTCACTTGTCAAGATAGTTTTGATATATTAATTGCTTACTTTCTTACTTGCTCGTTCATTCAGAGGTAGATAGATCAAATAATTCAGAAATAGATTACTTGTTGTTTTCTTATTCAAAGACTGATTGAATAGATTAAATAGCTTTGAAATAGATTACTTGTTATTTTATTATTTAGAGATAGATTAAACAGTTTATTGTCCTAGATTGTGTAAAGCTACTTAGGTCAAATAGTTCATAGTTATAGAATTACTTAAATATCTTCATTATTTGAGTTTATTGGCATTAGATTGGGCAAGGCTAGGATAGATCAGAGCTCTAGACCTGCACATACAGTGATGGCACCTCAAATCCTACGAGCCCCGGGTTGACAATTTAATGTCAAATTAGATGGTATATATTTTAGTCGACATTTTTGGCGTCATTGCCGGGGAGTTGTCTTAAGGTAGAAAATAGTTAGGAAATAGATCATTTCTGAACATTGGCATTAGTTTGGTGGCAATGGAACTTTAAGACGAGAGGTAAGAACTTACGCATCTGTTATAATAGGTTCCCCCAAACCCAATGGTAGTTTTTCTTTTTTACTTCTTTCATGAACAAACCTAGGGACCCCAAGTGTAGATACATCAAAACCAAACCAAAACTTCTGATCAAGGTTCCTTCTAACCTTTTTGGAGGAAGGAACAATCCACCCATAAAATCCGCAGAACGGTACCGGAAAATAAGGGTTAGATCAACCCAAAGAGATAAATAAGTCTCTGAAGAGACCAAAACTGGGGGCACTATAGAGAAAAAAATTGAAACTTTAACAATAGTGGAATAGGAAGCAAGACCACTTGAGCCTTCATCGGAACCAACAAACACAACCTTTTCTTTTTCACCACCATCAAGGGACTCTAGATTTGTAGATATCATTGACCCTAAACAAGTGAATGCTCTCTTTGGTAGTTCAGCCAATATAATTGTATCCCAGGCTGAAAAAGAAACTTTGGCACCAATAGTTTCAACAGGCTCGAGTAAATTCGTGGACATCCAAAAAGTAGATAAATCTTCCCATCGAAGGGATACCCTTCCTGGAAAAGAACCTTGGGATACTTTGTTATATTCAAGGATAAAACCATTCAGGTACTCTCTCTTTGGAAACCAAATCACTATGGATGATCAGGAGGATCACAACCATGTAAGACACGATGAGGGAGAAGAAGTTGGAAACCAAACAAAAACCACCTTCGGGTTTCCAATTTTGGATACCACACAAAATTTCAACATCAAGAACATTGCAATCTCTCCACTGCCTACCTTTTATGGTAAAAGCAGTGAAGACCTGGATACCTTCCTATTTGAGTTTGACATCTTGTGTATAAGCTACAACTACTTGCAAGATGCCCATAAATTTAAATTTTTTCCTGCCACTCTCAAGGATTTTGCACTAAGATGGTTCATGGGGTTAGGAGAGTCCAGTATTAGGTTTTGGGAGGACATGAAAGCTATATTTATTCAAAAATACCAAGACTACTGCAAATCCAAGGATTCTCATAATGATTTTTTTTTAAATTCAAAAGTTAGAGGTAAAGAGTCTCGAGGATTACATGGAACGGTTTGCTTATGCCTCACAGAAATCGAAATATCATGACCTTCCAGATGATTCAGTCATGACCCTTTTCCTTAAATGAATTTTGGAAGACTATATAGAGACACTTAACCTGATGGCATCAGGTGACATCTCCCATAAATCATTTACTGAAATATGTGAAATGTGTAGAAATTACTCGAGGCGTAGAGCCAAAAATGGGAAGAGTGTTCAGGATCCTTATAGTAGAAACCTAAAAAATGTTAGTTCAAGTGGTATTACAAGGGTAGAGATAGGAAACCTATTGGATAACTTAAAATACGATATCTTAAGTACAATAGGTTCCTAGTTGGACACGCTAAATATTAAGAAGAAACAAGAGGAGGAGAATGAAACAATGTGCATATTTTGTCCAAGATGCAGGAGGAAGCATGCCTCAAGGGAATTCCCATTAGAAAATATTTCAGTTTTTGGCTTCTGCATTAAAGACCACCCAACTGAAAAATGTCCATCACTCCCTGATTTATTAGCCATTTACAGAAGTGGGGATCCTGTGGAATCTTCTTATGCACCTAGGATGCCATGGCATCCTAGGAGTTAACCTACATACTGAGATCTACCACCTCAAGTTCCATCCTATTATAAACAACCACAACAGTGGAACTCACTGAATTGGAAAAATTGGTCTCCACAATATCACCACCCTTGGCTACAAGGATGGAAAGGAGGGAATACCCAAGGAAACACTCAGGCTCCACATGTTCCTATTCCCACTCTTTCTTACCCACAGTTTCCACCAAACATCCAACAACGTTTTCCAAGTTTTTTCCCCCCACCTTTACCTCCTATTCCACAACAACCCCAACAATACCATAATACAAGCTCCCTAATAACAACATTATTACCGGCACAACCAGTGCCCAAACCAGATAAAAAAACCAACTCAACCTCTTCACAATGTTGAGCTTCAAACCTTCCTGACATACGGTATTTCTCATGTTCCATTACATGAGATCCAGCTAAGTTCAGGAAACATTCTAGATAGACAGAGGCCTTCAGTAATCATTTGGGAAGAAGAAGAAGATGAAACTCTCGAAAAACCCACGAATGACACTAAGTGGGAATATGTTATCATTCCTAAAGACCAGGAACCAAAGCTTCACCAAAATGAATCTTCAAAGATTATAAAATCCCCTCCTTATCCAGAAAGATTAGCAATTGAGAAACCAACAATTCGACCGAAATTTGACATTTTAAATGAATTAAATAATTTTTTTGTCAAAATTCCCCTATTACAATCCATAAAGGACATTCCAATTTACATTAAGGTGGTCAAAGAGTTGTGTATCAAGAAGCCATGTAGGAAATAAAAATATCCTCCAACAATACATTTGATAGGAGAATTGTCTCAATACATATCAGAGAAGACTAGGGTCACAAAGTATGCAAACCTAGGGAACCTCGTAGTAAAAATAACCATTAATAAGGTTCCCATTGGAAATACTCTCATAGACCTAGGGGGCAACCATTAATGTTATGACTGCTACCACCCTGGATGAATTACAATTAAAACCTATTCTTAGGCCTACCCAAACTATTTTGGAATTAGCAGATAAGAAAAAGGTTATACCTGAAGGAATATTGGATGATATCATAGTTACAATAGCCTCATGGGAATACCAAGTATACTTTCTTGTCAATCATTCAAAGGATCCTACTAAAGGGCATCCCGTTATCTTGGGAAGACCTTGGTTGGCCATAACCAATGCATTTATTGGTTGTAGAGAAGATGAAATCACCATCTCTATTGGACTTTCTATACAGAAGCTTACCATATACCCACCAAATAAACCTATTATGGAGAATCTGTGGTGGCTTGAATGTCCATATGAGAATGAGAACTGGGAAGAAGCCGTGTTGTTGAGTGATCATTCTTGGACACTTCAGGAGAAAACAACGGAAAATGTGCTAAATCAGTTTATTCCTGCTATCATATGTGTTTATTTTTCACAATCTTTTCCCCAATTTGAGTACATCTTTGGTGAATAATTTCAGGAACAGTTGGACCCATCAACTTTTTTTTCGACATCTTTTATTTTTGAGATAGATGAATTTGCCACATATTATACCATGCCCTATGAGATTAGTCCTGGGAAATTCCTACATATAAATTCTGGACTAAGTGCCTACAAACAAAAAAAGTTAGTAAATGTCCTTAAAGAACAATCAGGGGCATTCACATGGGAATACACTGATATGAAGGGTATACACCTTGGCACATGCATTCATCACATATATACCCAAGAAGAAGTAACACCAGTTAGGAAACCCCAGAGAATGATGAATCTGACACTCAAGGATATAGTAAAAGAAGAAATACAGAAGCTATTGAATGTCTACTTTATTTATACAATCTCTGATAGTAAATGGGTATCCCCGCTTGTAGTCGTTCCAAAGAATGTAACTGGAAAATGGAGAATTTGTGTCGATTTCCAGGAACTTAATAAGGCCACTCTAAAGGATTATTTTCCCCTTCCCTTCATTGACCAAGTCTTGGATACCTTGTTAGGGAAGAAATGTTTTTCCTTCCTGGATGGATATAGCAGATACAACCAAATTTGAATAGTACCAAAGGATCAGGACAAGACTACTTTCACTTATCCTTGGGGAACCTATGCCTATAGAGTCTTACCATTTGGTTTTTGTAATGATCCTGCCACATTTGAACAAGAAGTACTAGGGATATTTGCTGACCTTATTCATGATTGTGTGGAAGTGTATATAGACGACTTTACCGTATATGGAAATACTTACCAGGAAGCCCTAGATAATATAAGGAAAGTCCTTATCAGATGTCAAGAAATGAATATGTCCTTAAGTCATGAAAAATGTAAAATGTTGTTGACTGGAGGATTAGTCTTAGGACATCACATTTCATCTGAAGGAATTAAAGTGGATCTTGCTAAGATTGAGGTAATCATCAAAATTCCACCCCCAAAGACTCAAAAAGAGGTAAGAAGCTTTCTTGGACATGCTAGATACTATCGACGATTTATTGATAATTTTACAAAGATTTTTGCACCAATTTTTGGATTCCTTACAAAAGATTTTGATTTTCTTTGGACTGACCAGTGTCAAACCGCCTTTGAAACTTTAAAAGCTAAATTATTTGTGGCACCAGTTCTTAGGGGACCTAATTGGGCCTTTCCATTTCACATATCCATTGATGCCTCTGATACTACAATAGGAGGAGTATTAGGGCAGAAAGAAGACTAATAGTTATATGCCATTTATTTTGTGAGTAAGAACTTGTCCCATGTCGAGTTAAACTATATAGTTACCGAAAATGAATTCTTGATAGTTTTCCATGCCATCAATAAATTTCGCCATTATATCACTGGATACGAGGTATTTGTACATGAAGATCACTCTGCCATTAGATTTCTTATGAATAAACTTATTACCAATGTCCAAGTGACTAGGTGGCTCCTATTATTGCAAGAATTCAATATCACCATCCTTGACCAACCTAGAAAAGAGAACTTAGTAGATGATTTTATTTCACGCATTAATCATGAGGGTGATGATATTCCTGTTGATGATAGTTTTCCATATGACCATATCTTTTCCCTCTCTATAAATACCCTATGGTTTGTAGACATGGAAAATTATTTGGCTATTAGGAAGTTACCAGCTCATTTGTCACCTCATGAAAAGCGTAGAATTATCACGCAAAGTGATAAATACTCCTAGGTTGGCCATGACTTTTTTCGTACTAGACCAAACTTGATTATTCCTATTTGTGTCCTAGAATATGAGATACCAGAAATCCTATGAAGTTGTCATGATGGACCATGTGGTGGCAATTTTTTAGACAAACGTACAACATATAAGGCTTTACATTCAGGTTACTATTGGCCTAGCATTTTTAAGGATGCTACCAAATATGTGAGAAGTTGTGATAGTTGTCAAAGGATAACAAGACCCACATCAGCCAATGAAATTCCCTTACGTGCCCAAGTCATGATAGAACCTTTTGAGAAATGGGCTCTTTATTTTGTAGGACCAATTTCACCCATGTCTCCTACGAAAAATTATATTTTGGTTTGTATAGATTATGTCTCCAAGTGGGTAGAGGGAAAATCCTTATTTAGGACTACCAAAAATAATGTTGTTGAATTCATTTATGAAGACATCTTTACCCTCTTTGGTGTTCCTCGTGAAATTTTTACAGACCAGAGCACACAATTCACTTCTAAGATGATGAAGAAATTAACGGTGAAATATGGGATCAAGCATTGCAAGTCATCTCCTTATCACCCACAAGCTAATGGCCAAGTAGAGTCAACAAACAAAGTTTTGAAAACTATATTAACCAAAATTGTTCAATTACACCATAGGGATTGGCCTGATAGACTTCCAGAGGCTTTGTGGGCATATCGTACCTCTTGGAGAAACACCAATGGGCATACCCCTACGAACTAGTGTATGGAAAACAAGTACTTCTTCCAATTGAATTCCAAGTAAGGAATTTGTGTATTGCTGCACAATTTGGATTAGACCTAGATGAGGCACAGAAAAAATGAGCCCTACAATTGAATGAATTAGATGAGATTAGACAAGATTATATCCAACGGACAATATTAATTCAAAACCAGAGGATCGAGTGGCATGAAAAAATTATTAAGAATAAACAATTTCGACGTGGTGATTGGGATTTGTTGTTTGATTCCTGATTCAAAACTTTTAAAGGAAAACTTACCACGTGATGGTTGGGTCCTTATGAGGTATCTATTGTGTATGATAATGGGGTTGTCAAGATTAAAACAATTGATGATGGACAAGTCTCTTTCGTAGTGAATGGACACCGACTTAAACTTTACCATAGACCCATTTCCAAAGAAGATTTTCTACAGGTCATGTCAACCAACAAGGCATTGGCCTTAGTGGATGGGAAAGTTTCTTCTCCCTCCCCCTGTTCTTGAAACTTTTTCTAAATTTTGATTGTACATATGTAAATAATTTAAAGTGTATTTTTGTTGATAAACAATTTTAGATATTTCTGCATGTATTTATTTCACCACAAGTGAACAATTTCAAGGAGACAAAAAGGGAAGTATTTTACTTCAGGAAAATATATTTCTATATTTGAACTTTGTTGTCTGCTTAAGATTCAATTGGATAATGACTTCTTATTATGCTCAGAAATTGCTTGCTATGAATTAACCATATTTTTTGCAATATTTCTATCTTTCTTTCTCTCAAGGCATATTTAATGGAAATTTCTCATAACCTCCACCACTAGAGGATATAAGGAAGTTACACCTTGTCTTATCAAACCTAAAGCTTACTCATACAATTTCCCCAAGAACCCTAAGTAGGTGAGTAAAGTATATTTATGAAAGAGTAGCAAGAAGGTATGATTAGCGGTTAGTCATGGAAACATCAATATAACTTTAAAAAGGAAGAAAGTGAGTAGGGCTTTAAGATACATTTTTGTTCTTTTCCAATGGTACCATCCACTACACATTAAAAATGCTTGATTATACCATATCTTTAGATAGGATACATCCACTTAAGTACCCCTTACATCAGGACAATCTATAAGGAATACATAAAGAAGAGTCATCCTCTAACATAAATACCATCCCGGTCTTAAACAAAAACAATTCAGAGCTACCTCCCCATCTTCCTGCAAAAAGAAATGTTTATATAAAAATATTAAAAGATGGTGGACCAGTCTCTACTGTAAAAGGGTGTAAGAGGCTAACCCGTCGGGATACTGAATAGGTCTGCTGGTAAGTTGCAATGGTAAGTTAAGCACTTGATCCGACACTTCATTCAACACTTGATTTGGCACTCCATCTGGCATGTGATCTGGCACTCACAGCACATTGGAGTTGGCGGTTGGTACATTGGCGACCTTTGATGGACAAATTTGGGATGTGGGTTTTATGTCCCCTTGTGCCCTCCAGATATAGATATCGACACACCTCGGATTGGGCAGTTGCAGCGACCGTTGAGTGGCACACAAAGATTGTTAAGAAGATGATGTTGTTAGAACACATTTAATGAATTAATTGTTTTTAGAGAGGGTCTACCCTTGTAGTGGTCGACCTCTCAAACTCTTTAATCACCTATAAATACCACTACATGTGACATGAAGAAGAGATGAATTTTATTATTTTATACAGACATTATCACCATTTTGTTATATACTCTATTTTTATGATTAATGTGAGTGTTGCATTAGCTTAGCAATTGTGTTTTCCTATTGGAGTGTTTCCATGACCTTCTGGGGGACCTACCAGTGGTCTGGGTGATTTTTTATACCAGTACATATTTACATCTATATAGTTTATTTTCTTAGATTTCAAAATCGTTTCTTTACTGTGTAAATTTCTCAGTTTCAATTGCTTGATGTGTGTATATTTTAATTGTAGATCGCTTATCTAATTCATCTTTCTGTACACTTTCTCTTAATTGCATATTTCTTTCCGAATTGTGTATATCATAGAGGGGCGTCCATGGTTGTGTGTTAATGATTATGTTTTGTTTGCAGGTTGTAGAAGTTGTTTAATTACATTGTTATGTGTTTTCATCTCTAGTTATAAGTTGCTTTGCAGAGTACTAATTTAGATAGGTTTATTTGTAGCTTTGATAGATTAATTGCTTCAGTTTTGATAGTTTGGATAGAGTACTAATTCAGATAGGCTTATTTGTAATTGAAAATATTCTCTGTAGGTTTGTGTCATTTTTTAATTTTTCTTCAGCGTGATAGGATATAAATGGATTTTGAGTTAGGATTTCTAATAGCATCTTAGTTGTCTTTGAAGTATGACTTTTGATTATAGCTTAGTTAACTTAGGTTATAATTTTAATGAAATCTCAGTTATGAATTTGAGTTGTAATTCCTAATTAGAATTAGCCAAGAGTTTGTAGGTTTTCACATAGTGTTTTTAATGTCATCTTAAGTATGAATTTGAATTAGGATTTTTAATTCAGTGTTAATTATGAGTTTATATCCTTGCTTGAGTTAGTGATTCTGAATAGAGTACTTTCTAGCAGTTGTATGGTAAAGTGAATGATTGGTGCATAATGTTTAAAGATCACATGGATTCCAAGAGCACCTATTGTTACTTATATGATGGAAAAACTCTCTATAGACTGCCTCATTCATAATTTACATTTCTATGTAGAAGTTAGCATTGAATTAATTCCACTTGAACTGTCATTAATAGTCAAATACCATCGTGATGTTATTCAACACCAAAGACATAATCATCACATTTGAATACTTTGTTTTTTACTGCAAGATAGAAATAGTTTTGATAAATTAGAATTTGAATATTGTCATAACACTCTAGCTTTTGGTTAAGTAGATTAATGTTAATTCCTCACAAGATAGAAATAGTTGGCAGATTCTTTGAGAATAGAGTTCACTTGTCAAGATAGTTTTGATAGATTAATTGCTTACTTGCTCATTCATTCAGAGGTAGATAGATCAAATAATTCATAAAAATATTACTTGTTGTTTTCTTATTCAAAGAGAGATGGAATAGATTAAATAGCTTTGAAATAGATTACTTGTTATTTGCTTATTTAGAGATAGATTAAACTGTTCATAGTTCTAGATTGTGTAAAGCTACTTAGGTCAAATAGTTCATAGTTCTAGAATTACTTAAAGATCTTCATTATTTGAGTTTATTGGCATTAGATTAGGCAAGGCTAGGCTATATTAGAGCTCTAGGCCCACACATACAGTGTTGGAACCTCGAAGCCTACGAGCCCCAGGTTGACAATTTAATGTCGAATTAGATTGTATATATTTTACTCGACACATGGATAGATTATGGTTATTCATCATTTCCTTAACAAATTATTCAATGGAAGGGTTCTTTCTTTCTGCCACACCATTCTGAGGGACAATTAGCTCCCTCCTAATCCTGTTGTTTTTACAAACATGCAACGAGCTTCTTCGAGGTGTATTCTCCTCCATTATCAAACATCAAGATCTTTATCTTTCACTTAAACATTGGTCCACACACATCTGCGTGAATGATGTCCAAAACTCCTTTTTTCTTTCCACGCTTCCATTATAAGTGGTACTTAGTGAGATCACGTGCCTCACCACTTGATGGAATCATTTTCTCCATGTTTGCAACTGTCATTATAGCTCCTTCTCAGATATGTCTCTTGTGACCTACCCGGAACAAGAAAAATAAGAGAAAAAATATTTTCAATAGAATTTCGTAAGAGCATATCTATGGTAGCAATGATGGTAGTCGTCATAGAGTTACCAAGGTGACCTGCCCGGGAGAAAAAAATAAATATCTCTCTAGAGGAGATGTTAGTTCATCTTGCAAAAAAGTACAATAAGCATTTATATCAATGGTATTCATATATAGTCAAGTATTCATTGCACCTAGCAATAATATAACCTTTCAAAGATTGCTTTAACAATTTGTAATGTAGCAACTATCACCCTTGATATACACAAATTGGAAGCTTAACAATTTAATCAAAACTGGAACCTGAAGCCTCAACTTCTATGGAGGGTGCACTCGTTCCTTTGAATGCACTGGATCCAAAATTACATCTTGGACAAGGTCTCTAGTACTTTCCTTGCAAACACACTCATGTTTTTCTAGATGATATATCTTGGATAGCATATACAAGTGCATACCTTTGAAATCTTGTAGCATCATCCAACTTGTCTTCCATTTTGAAACTAGATACCATCTTGATAAGAAGAGATTAGAAATTGAATGATCACATGGATTGATTCACAATGTTTAAATATCACATGGATTCCCATCTTGACCAGTCAACCTTTGACTTTGACCAAACAAACTTTGACTTTGACTTTTGACCAAACCTTCAAACCTGAATTTTTTGCTACCTGAGGGTACCAAGAGGTGTGTTAGGCTAGGGCGCACTAGGATGTTAAGGAATTAGGTCAAATGCCTCACCAGAAGTGTCGAAACACAAGGGTTAGGGTTTTTGTTGTTGTTACAAAAAACTGCCTGCCACTGTAATTGCAATTTGGTGCTACAATGAGCTTGTCAAATAAATTCCAAATACAACTTTTAGTGGTTAGACACTCTGATTATAGAGTGGGTCCATAACATATTAAAATATTCGATGTGCTCATTTTTCAATAAACGATATCTAAATATTGTCACCCAACCATAGGCATGAAACCACCCCCGAGAACCATAACCTTGACAGATAGAATGATTACGAAAGTAGTACCAAACCAAACATATAACCAAGATATAGCGTATCTCACTTTCTTCGAGAATAATGCACCAAACAAAAAGTCCACAAACCAGAAACCAAGACCAAAAACCCAGTTGTAGTAGTTGTAGTTGCACTCCTTCTCCAAACTTGTGCACCACTTGACTTGTGTGAGCTATGAGAGACTGAATGACCAAATGAGCTCAAGCAACCTCTATTTATAGTGCTCTTTGTTACCTCTCCAGGTGAATTCTTATTTTAGAGGATAATACTTAAATATTAATTATTTTATTGAGTCGACATGAATTCTAGGGTTTCTACACATATGGTTAGGGTTTCTCTAGATTCCAGAACATTCTATTATAGTCATAGGTTATAATATATATATATATATAGGTTAAAATTGAAATGAGGCTCTGAGGCTAAGCCCCCCGCACTATGCACCCTGAGGCATATAACCTTAGGTAGCAGTCATAGGCCTTCCCCTCCCCTTCCCCTTTTTTTCCCATCCCTGCAAAATTCCCCGACCCTCATTTTAGGCTCCCAGTTTTCTTTCCTAATTCTCTGTTTCGGGTTCCTATACTTTCCTTGCTCCCTTTCTCCCTGTGGCAACATACTCTGGTTAGACCCCAGTGGTTCCTGAAGGCCCCTCCTGTTAGAGGAATATTTTCCTCACCCTATGCAATCTTGCAGAGAGGGCCTTATTCCATTTCCCTATGCAGACTTGTCTTCCCTGTTACTAAATTCCAGAGAAAAAAATACAAATTGTTTCCACTTGTACACATATTGCACCCTATATAGCAAGCATATACATAGGAATCTCCACTACATCCCGCGTACATCAAGATTTGTGCTAGAAAATCAAAATTAAATGTCGGGTTTCCATGTCACGATGAGAGATCTTTGATCATTGGTCTTCCATATACTAGAAACATTTGGACTCATCCCTTCAGTTTCATTTTGAAGGCTATAAAGAATCCAATTTTGAGATGTGGAAAAAAGAGAAAGAATTCAAATTTGAGAGCAAAGTTACTCTCGAGAAATTATTTACTTCATATTGAGTCCACATCCCTTTGTCCTTTAAGTCTGAACACAACGTTCAGCCCCCAAGCTCTTCCCTTATTGATGGAGAACCTCTTTGTCTCCCTTATATGAGCTTGTCTTTGGTGGAGGATTGAAGTGGTGGAGGCCCAATTGGAAGGAACTCGGTTTCTTGGTTCTAAATTGTGCCGACACGGAAGTCTGTAATATTTTCACTTCTGTTGATCGTTTATTAATAGAAATACTCCTTTCTCGTCCAATTGATATCTTGAAAATATATGTATTATTATCCATGGGCGTATTTGTTATGTATATTGATGGATTATGCTATCTAATGTGATAACCTTTTATATTTCCACCATATGCTTGTTTTCGCTTATGTTGAGAACTTGTTGCAGGTATATAGCTTTGGGTTGAAGTGTTCAATGGTGGAAATCATCGAACATTTGGACGAGGTAGGCATCTTTCTTATCTTTCTTACACATTGTTTTATATAGCATGTTGTTGGGATAGAGTTGTTTTTTGCAGTCATTTTCATTTATTGTGGTTCACCCTAGCCATAGAGAGATTTTCCTCGTAACACCTCCTCCTTCACTTCACATGAATATTTCTTGGAACTCCTCCAGCACCAATGCCTGAGCCCTCACATGACTTCTCATATACTGTAAGGCTATGCAGAAGGTGGTTTTGAACAAGCCAAGTTATCCTACAAGAGATATGTCCTACAAGAGACCCTTGCCTCTTATTTATACTCTCCAAGTAGCTTCCTTAGAAGCATATTCTAGGCCACTTTGTCCACATAGCCACTTTCTCCACATAGTCACTTATGTCCAACTTTGTCCAAATTTCCACTTGTCCATATATCCAATATCCACTTGACCACTTAACCCATTTTCCTCATTTTAGGGTTAGCCCTTATATAACCATTTTCCATAATTAGAAAGTTTTCCATTTACTTTATTATTTAAATAATTCTCTTTGAATTTATCACTTAATTTTATTATTTAAATAATTTCTTCTTTGTAAGTAATTTGACTTATTTGACCTTTTGGGGCTTCTAGCCATCATATGAGGGTCCTCCAACTATGTAAGGCCATAACTCTCAAACCGTAAGGAGTTATGTGGTGTTCCACATACCACCGAAAATGGCATGACAGGCACTATCCATCTAGGATAGTTTCACTAAAAAATTTATTGATCTTCATATCATTATGCCACAATTAATCATGGTTTCTATAGCCATACTTCTAGGATAACTCAACTGCAAAGCATCTACCCATGAGGGATTTCACCATAAGGGGACCACTTTGGAGTTCATCCATTTTTACTCCCTATCAACCATGATGAGACAATAATGAGTCATATTTAAATCAATCCAAATATGCATCATATACCAATGACAACTCATTGATCCGTCTTCATCTATGCATGACATCATATGACTATGACTCCACTTGAAATCAATCCATTGACATCAAGGACAATACATGATCCATCAATCAATACATCAATATACTATGACAAGACATTGTTCCTTTGAAATCAATCCTTTGACATCAATCCTTTGGCATCAATGACAACATGATCCAACAATCTCCCCCTTTGGGATTGATTGCAATACCAACATTGATGTCAACACCAATCATTGATGGAAACATGTAGATAAGGAATTTCTCTACATAAATAGTCATCTCAATCACATCAATGTGACTATCTTTCCCCCTTTGACATCAATGGAAAAGGGTAGTCCTCTCCTTGGGGATGCTCCCCCTACTTGGATGCCTTTGATCTGTCTCTGAATAATCTCTCTCATTTTGTACAAGGGAGTATCACTCTGATGTAATGTTGAAGATATATCTCTCATGCTCTCCCTGTGACCATCGCTCCCCTTGGAACTATGCCTCTGTGCTCTTTTTCCAAGTATAGGTCTCTTTTTCAAGTATTTATCTTTACATCTGATAAATAGCTCCTCCTAAAATCATGGGAATACGAATGACTCCCCCTATGGGTATTTCTCCCCCTATATTCTCTACAATATGAACAATATGCTACCATTGGAATATGCTTCTTCTGCAAATGATACTGCTCAACCAGAGCATAGATCAACCACTCTTTCTATGATGATCCTTGGACATGTTCATGCATCAAACTTGTGCCATACCATACATCCTGAAGCAAAAATATATGTCAACAATGAAATAGAGAATCATGAATAAACATCAACCAAGTACATCATGTACCATACAATGTGCCAACCATGCACAACATCCATTTACATCAATACCATACAGTATGCCATAATATATCATCAATGGAGTGTATCAACCATATGCCTCTACCAACATGCCAACCATGTGCCTCTAACAATGTACCAAATGTGTACCAACCATGCATCAACTATAGATCAAGCTATGACTCATCAATGGTGTACAACATGACTACTTCATCAACTCATCAACTACATGTCCCAATATGTATCCCATCCATATGCCAAATGCATGCACCAAGATATCCAACAAATATTCTTCCAATAATACATCATAAGATATATCAATGAAACTCAAATATGTATCATCCATGTATCTCAATAGATCTACCTCAAACTCCATTCACTACAGCAAATACTAAGCATCCAAAAATACATGTACTAGAAGTGTGCCTCAATAGATCTAGCTATCATCATCATGATATATCTCATAACCAAAGTTCCTTAACTTCATTGTCCCAACCAACATTGTTCCTCAATAGAAAAATGTATTAATCCACACTCTAGGGTTAGTACCATGCATCCAAGATGGTATTTAAACATTTGACCATATGTCATCATCATACATACATCAATTATGTATGTCAACATGTAATCATGAAATCTGCACCAAACCATGTCAAACCCTGCAACAAACCATGTATGATCCTGCAATACAAGTTATACCATCACATCAAGCTGCAACTCATATGCATAGCCTTTTTCAAGATCTCATTCAAGATTGTTTAGCTATTCAAGAATTTGTTTGACTTCTCTACTTTCTTTCTAATATCAACAACTTTAGCTTCCAACTTATGACATGACTCTTCCTTTTCATTTACTTGATTCTTTAATAGTTCCTCTATCCTTTTGGCTTCTTCAATTTGTGTCTTGAGATGGAAATTAACTTCAAGAATTCTATTTAATTCTTTAGTCTTTTGATCTCTTCTTATTTTTCTTATAATTGAGTCCTTTTACTTTCTTCTTGTTCCTTGAGAATTTCCTTTAACTTCAAGATATGTCTTTGATTCTTTTTAAGAAACTTTTTAGTGTTCTCAGAAAGATAGCTATATTCTATGTAACAATGGTCATAGCTGTATTCATATAAACCCCATTCAAATTTATTTTTAAGCTCTGATAGTTCTTCTTCCACTTCTTCCATGGGATAACTATCATCTAATCTACACAAACCATTTCTATATTTTCTTCTTCACTTGTAGAGAAATATTCAACATCATCACTTTTTGAAAAATTGCAATCAGGGGATTTTGGAGATTCTTTACCTTCATTGATCTTGATGGAATTGTCTTCAAGTTATTCCTTTTTTCTTTGGTATGTCTTCTCTAGATTTAGCCATAGATCCTTGGTGGAAGTGCATTGTCCCATGCTCTCTTTGATATAACTTGAGAGTCCACTAAGAATGGTATTGAGAGACAATACATAATTCTTATTTTCTTCCCTTTGAGACGAAAACTTTGACTTGTTCTTCAAAGGAAATAATCCACCAATATTGCTTTCCAAACACCCGCTCCTATTTCCTTCAAATCCACTTTCATTTCTATTCTCCATGTAGAATAATTTTCCTCATCAAATATTGGAACTTCATCATCCATTTGTGCATCCATGGATCTCCTCCAAGTTTGTTAAGGCTTATAGTGAAGGCCCGCTATGATACCAATTTTTGGACATACCGACCACACTAAGAGGGGGGATGAATCAATGTAGGGCTCTTTTTCAAACTTCCCTTCACAAAACTTCTTATTTAGCAATCACCATTTATTCATCACTTACTTATTGTCATTTATAATTAACATATATCAGCAACAACATATATCATCAATAAGTCATCACCACAAGAAACACAAAGAACACAGGATGTATGTACAATTTTCTTTTTATTATGGACTACAATCCTTAGGTTATCAGCAACAACTGAATAGAGTTACAAGTTCACAAGAGCACCAGCTCTACAATGCAAGGCTCATCTTACACAACTCAGCACCAACTGAGAAGAGTATTCAATCCTCAACAGATACTAATTTGTCAACAGGTATGAACCTGTCAAGTAGTGCAACATGCATATGTATGAGCCCTACCAGTAGTACAGCTTGTGTATGTATGCAACCTGTCTGTACTATAGCCTGCATATTACTTCTAAGAATTTAGGGTTTTCTCTACTTGTAAAACTCAGATCCTCTACATCCCATAGTCACATCCACTTCTATCTTTCACTTTCCAATCTGAACCATAACCAATCACAATACAACTATGCTCTCCAACTCATGCTCCTCAAGCATACAATATGAATGTGACTTCATCATGTAGAAGCAACCATATCAGTAATGAACCATAAGAGTGTTTCTCACTCTATCAATCAACTAACATGATCATATCACAACAATCATACCAAGAATGCCTTAAGAATTCACCATACAATAAGCAAGAGTATCCATCAAGAAAAAATTGTAACCATACCATAACTTCTATGGAATATCTAAGCCCATAGAATGCAGATCTGGAACTTTCTTTAGAATTCAAGAACCCGACACCATCACACACTCAAGTATTCATGACTTCCACCAACTGTGTACGCTCTGCCCTCCTTCATCCCACATGTGTATGCGCTCTAGCTCACTGCAGATCATGTATGTACGCGCTCTGGCCCAGTGTTGCTCGCATACTCCTTTAGAAACTAAGGTTTCTGAACTTCCGAAACTTTCTCCATCAAGATCTTAGGCTTACGAAAATTTTGATGCATCCCTGAGATCCTCCAGTCAATCTCTCTCTTAGAATAGATCTTCAATATATGCTCAAGAGATATGTCCTACAAGAGACCCTTGCCTCTTATTTATACTCTCCAAGTAACTTCCTTAGAAGCATCTTATAGGCCACTTTTTCCACATAGTCACTTATGTCCAACTTTGTCCAAATTTCCATTTGTCCATATATCCAATAGCCACTTGACCACTTAACCCATTTTCCTCATTTTAGGGTTAGACCTTATATAACCACTTTCCATATTTAGAAAGTTATCCATTTACTTTATTATTTAAATAAACCTCTTTGACTTTATCACTTCATTTTATTATTGAAATAATTTCTTGTTTGTAAGTACTTTGACTTCTTTGACCTTTTGGGGCTTCTAGCCATCATATGAGGGTCCTCCAACTGCGTAAGGCCATTACTCTCAAACCGTGAGGAGTTATGTGACATTCCACATACCACTGGAAATGGAATGACAAGCACTATCCATATAGGATAGTTTCACTAACAAATTTATTGATCTTCATCTCACTATTCCACAATTAATCATGGGTTATATAACCATATTTCTAAGATAACGCAACTGCCAAGCGTCTTCCCGTGAGGGATTTCACCATAAGGGGACCACTTTGGAGTTCATCCATTTGTACTCCCTATCAACCATGACGAGACAATAATGAGTCATATTTACATCAATCCAACCATGCATCATATATCAATGAAAACTCATTGATCCATATTCATCTATGCATGACATCATATGACTATGACTCCACCTAACATCAATCCATTGACATCAAGGAAAATGCATGATCCATCAATCAATACATCAATATACTATGACAAGACATTGTTCCTTTGACATAAATCCTTTGGCATCAATGACAACATAATCCAAAAATCTTTCTCACCCCTTCCTCCCCCATCCTCCCCTAGGATTTCCTCTGTACCCCCTCATGATTCCTCCAATCCTGTTTCCCCTCTCCTCCTTCCCTTGAGGTCTCCATTTACCCTCGGTTAAGAATATATGATTTGAGATCCAATTCCTGAATCCCCTCCCCCTCCCTTGGAGGCTTGGCCCTCGACCCCCCTCCCCATGCCCAAGCAGGGAAAAAAATCCATATTTCAAAAGAAAAAGAACAATCCGCAGTGGAAATCCGCAAAGGAAACCAAACGACCATCACCGGGGCCCTTAGAGCATGGAAATCCCTTCCACTGAAGGAAAAATGATCTTCATTTCTTTCAATGCATGAGGGATTGGGGGTTCCCCAAAGAATCTATCCATCAAACATATGCTTCTAAGCCTAAAGTTGGACATTATCATGATGCAAGAGACGATGTGTTTAGGAGAAGGAGTGAGAGAAATTTTTATTCCTTGGCTTAGGAATTGGTCCTTCAACACAATTGATGCTTCATGTCTCTTGGGAGGTCTTCTTACTGGATGAAGCCCCAATTTTCAAGAGTTGTCCTCCTCAGTTGTTTGCACTTCAATTTTAGTCAATTTAAAACATAAGAATGGTGATATAGCCTTCTCAATGGTCAATATATATAGCCCCTATTATGATAGTACCTCCTTCTGGGAGTAATTGGTCTCTACAGGCCTTCTTCATTACCCTCTTTTGGTGGCGGGAGGGGACCTAAATTTCACCATCTCCCTGTGGGAAGTTTGGGGAATGCACCCTAGGGAAGACAAGCAAAGATTTTTTTTCTCTTATTTTTTAGAAAAGGCCATATTGGTGGATATTGAACTTGTGAAGCTCTCCCCCACTTGGAGAAATTTCAGAACTAGTAATGAGGAGGTTGCAAAAATATTGGACTGGTTTTTAATCTCTGAGGCCCTCCTGAATTTGGGATCTTATTTTAGGTCATGGATAGACACAAGAAGCATTTCATATCATCGCCATGTTTCCTTGTATTGGCCTTCGGGCTTTGATTCACCCCATTCACCCTTAAAAAAATTCCATTCCTCGATGGTAGAGGAATATTTCAAGAATCTAGTTCTCTTCTCTTGGGTCAAACTCTCCCCTCATAACCTTGACCCTCTCATGATTCAGTTTGTTGAAAACCTTAAGACTTTGAAGAGCGCCATAAAAAAAATGGCTCCCTCTTTGGAACTCCAAGAGGGATCGCTTCATACGGGACATAGAATAAAGCATCGTTTAGGACCTTAGAGAGTTATAGGAGAGCCACCTTTCCAATGAAAAGATTGTATAACTAAAAGAGTTGGAGGACAACTGAGCCAAGTGGATGAAAACATAAGAACCAAAATGGCGCATAAAGAGCAGGGAACTATGGATAAAAGAGAGAGATAATAACACCAAGTTATTTCATTAGTTTGAAAACTACCAAAGAAACCTCAACACTATCTGGGAATTCAAGGATGAAGGAAACGTGGAAGCATATTTTGAGGACAAGGAAAATATAGGAGTAATATTTTTTAGTAATCTCTTCTATGCCCCGTGGATGTCCAATACAAGAAATCATGGGGATAGTGGGAAAATTCCCTACTATGTTTTCTGAAGAAATGAATCTATCCCTAGAGGAAGAGGTTATGGAACCAAAACTAAGGGCAACATTGTTCTCTATGAAAAATGGAAAAATCCCAGGCCCATACGACATCACGGTGGAATTATTTAAGGAATTTTATGACCTCCTAAAGAACGATATATTATTGGTGTTCAAAGAATCACAAAAGGAACGAAAAATTCACGGTCTCTCAATGCCACTTTCCTGTTCCTTATCCCCCCAAAAAAATTCCCCTCCTCCTTTGAAGATTACAGACCGATTGCTTGCTACAATTTTATCTACAAATTAATCTCTAAGATTATCTCTAGAAGATTAAGAATGATGCTAAGTGCTTTCATAGGGGAAGAATAATTTGGCTTCCTTCACAACAAACAAATTCATGACGCAGTTGTCATAGCACAAGAAGTGCTCCACTCTGTAAAAAAAATGAAATCTAAAGGAAACCATTCTAAAATTGGACCTCTCCAAAGCCTATGACCATGTAAACTGGACCTTTATGCGTCTGGAACTACCCCAAATGGGCATGTGTTTATGGGGTGCATTCAAAGTGCCTCCTTTTCCATCCTTATCAACAGAGCCTCGTCCCGTGAATTTAAAGATTCTAGAGGTATATGACAGGGTTGTCCCCTTTATCCATTCTTATTCCTAATTGTTGTAGAATTACTTATCATATTGATCAAGGTGGTCCAGTCCAATGGAAGTTTGAAAGGAATTGCAGTATCAAAATCCAAATCAATGACTCATTTGTTATTTGTAGATGACATCTTCTGCAGCTTTTTTGCTTCTTAGAGGAGCTTGAATTCCTTCAAAATTGTTTTAAATCTCTTTTGTAGAACAACAGGAATGGAAGTAAACATGGAAAATCCATTTATAATGCTTAATCATTGTGTGGAACCAGAAGAGCTCTCCATCGCCAACTCCTTTCGTGCCCAAAGAAAATACATTTTTGAACATTTCAAGTACTTAGCCTTCAACTTAAACCAGACAATCATAGGAAAGAATATTGGAGCTGGCTAATTGGAAAATTTGAGGCCCGAATATCCATTTTGGTCAATAGACTCATTTCAAGAGGTGGAAACTAGTGCTAATTAAAGCATTCCTAGAAGGTATTCCCATTTATTGGAACTCTATAGTTGCAATCCCTAAAGTAATTCTAGATCATATTCATCGTATAAGTTTTCATTTTTTGTGGGAGGGATAGAACTCTCCTGGAGGAACTCATTTGTCCAGTTAGAATTCAATCGCTCTACCTACAGAATTGGGAGGATGGGGTCTAAATAATATTCATCTTTTCTCTCGATCCCTATCAGGAAGGAACCTCCAGAGACTAACCCTAGGCAACTCTCTCTGGGTAAGAGTCATGAAATCCAAATAATTTCCCACCTTATCCATTTCAGAATGGTTTTGAGAGCCTTTAAAACATTTCAATGTCTCAATTATCTAAAAAGCACTTGTTGAATCCTTTCCTCTCGTTGGTAACTGGAAAATATGGAATATTGGAAATGGGGTAGGGATGATTTTAAGGATGGAAATTTATTTTAAAATGTAGAAACCTTGGCGAATCTTACTAATCCTTCATATGCCAACTATAAATGTTTGGCTATATTTTTGTAAAAATATTAAAATTTCTAAGGATTTTATATAGTTTTTATAAAATTTTGGCGATTTCTAAGTTAAAATCATTTTATCCTATAGAATTTGGGCGAATCATTTTTAAAATAGCGAATCTCATTTTTGGAAAAACCATGGAAAATCAGCCCATGAGAGAAATTTAGCCCCTAAAATCATCTATGAATGGGGTGAAGGTGATACTGCGGGAATACCCATGGTTGGGATATGGAAACAATTACAAACTCTCTCCTCCCCTACTCCTTTTTCTCAAAAATAAAATTCTCAGGTTCCTGAGTGATTTAAACATTGTTTTTCCTCAGATCCGACAGAGATTGGGGTGGAAGAGCGCAATTTCTCTAGATATCCCAAAGGCTTTGCGAGATGAATGGAACTCTTTTATATCTCTCTTATGAAAAAACTTCATTTCCCTTGACATAAATTCGGATGACTCCCTTTGTTGGTCAAAAAACCCTTAGAACAACTCTTATTTGGTCAAATTGGGATACAAAACTTGGTTGGAAGACAACATTGTGCTTCACCTCAAATGGTGGTGGAAGCCCCTTTGGAAACTTGGAGGTCCTCCTAGATGAAAATTAACACTTTGGATTGCACAAAAAAAAAAAAATTTAACTTGGGGAAACTATATTAGATGAGGATGGTGTGGTCCTAACAGATGTCCTCTTTGCAAAGAAAATAAAAAATACATTACTCGTCTCTTTATCTCTTATTATTATGCAGAGAAGGTTATGAATATTTTAAAAGAACATATGAAATCCAAGGCCAACTTGAACTAGGGCTTTGTAGAGGAATGTTTCAGGTCTTGGATACAAGATAGATCAGTCTCCTTGTATACAGGTATCCCGAGCATGATGATGTCTAACATATGGTGGGACAGAAATAATGTTGTTTGTAAAGATAAGTTAGTTCCACCTGAGTTCACTACGATAATCTCACTTATTCATGCCGAAGAGATCAAGGAAGAACTAAGGGAAAGTAAGACTCGTACAGTGATCCCACCCCTCATTGATTACACCATCATGTGTAGCTTCTTCTATGGATCCAGTCAAGGACAACCCCCAACCTACAGAGTGGGGGTGGTTCTTTTCATTAGTCATGTCCATTATATTCACATCAGATATGCCCCATGGCGGCAGAACAAACAATATAGAAGAACTTATAACACTATGGACCCTCTTGGAAACTGCATTTTTTTTTCCAAAGCTACAGGTTTTTGGCGACTCCAAGTTGGTGATAGATTGGGAAAGAGGCATTAATAATATTCAAAATCCCTTATTAGCCTCTTTGCTAAGACATATCAAAATCACGTTTAGAGACTTTGAATGGCTCACCTTCCATCACATTATGAGGGAACTCAATTCAAAAGAATATAAACTCTCAAGGGAAGCATTGCATCTGCAAAAATGATGTTTTGTTTTTTATGAGTTTTTTGAAGGAACAAAAATTGAAGCTATGGAGTTTTGTCTCTAAAGAAATTTTACTTTTTTTTAAGGTTGTAAATGTTATTTTGGATAGTTTGAATAGAATGTAGTAGCTTTTTGAAAAATCCTTTATAGGCTTGTTTTGATATAGTCATATGTATAGATAGTATAGTCCCAGAAGAAATCCAATAGAGGCTTGACACAAAAGGCTGTAACATGTATATTCTCCTATGAATATAAAAGTTTTTTTCTTATGGAAAAAATAATAATATATATATATGGAGTTGATATTAAATTTTTTTTACTTTACATGGACATTGAAGTATCTTAATTATAGCCCACATTGAAATATTATTTTTTTTATTAATACTTTTTAAACATCTAGTGTCAACTCCATGTTGATCATGAAAGGAATTGTGCATCTCCCTCAAGAAAGCATGTTTTGAAATAATAAGATTTTTTTTTACTTTCAACATCTTTATATATATGAACATTGACAACCAAGAGACTCCAGAGAAACAGTAAACAATATTCGACCTCTCTTGCAATGGGAACATGGTTTATATAAAGTTAATAATGGAATATTTTATTTATGGTTTACATTAAAATATTTTTTTGTTATGAATATTTATTTAAATGTCACTTGTCAACTCTATACTAAGTATTGAAGGAATTGTACATATCGATCATAATGGTAGAAAGCAAGTATCAATGGAGTAAGAATTTTTTTACTTTCAATTACTTTATTTCTTTCTCTATGTATAAAGTTCATATAAAAGTATTCTACTTAAGGTGAATATTGAAATATCTTATTTATGACAGACATTGTTTTTTTGGTTATTAATATTTTTTTAAAGCCACATGTAAACTCCATGTTGAGGAGTGAAGGAATTACATATATTGTTTTTAGAAATATCCTTTAATCAATCAATTCTTTAATTGTTTAGTGTGTAGTGTGTAGGTCTCCATATATACTTGTGCACCATACAATTTCTTTACCAAATAGGCTAGGAAATAAAAATTTATGCCATAAATAAAAAGACCAATGTATTTTAGAATTATGATATATGTAAAAATAAAGATCAAGAAAAGATAGAAAGCAATATTTTTTTCTTCAAAAAACATTTATTTAAAATCCACATGCAAATCTCTATAAATATGTATATTTTCATCAACAATGATTATGTGGATCATATTTAAAATAGTGGTTGAAAACCAAGAGAAGAATAGAGATCTAGGAAAATGGATGTGTTTTTGTTTATGTATCTCAACCACCAGGTTTTTATTCCAAAGCTAAAACCAAAGCAACCAAACATCCAACACCCAACACACACAAGAAAAGAGAGAGTCCCGCCATTTTTTTTTAATTTATAGGAATGCATATGCATTAATAGCATGCACATGTTACTAACACATACAAGTTAATAACACACATGCATTCTTATGACATTTATTTCTATCTTTTCAAACTTCCCATTACCTTTAACATCAGGACCTATTTTAGGAGCGATATTTCTTAAGGAAAGGTTTATCATTAGAACCTATTATCCTCTCCAAAGAACAATCCTATTAGGCCCATCCTCTTTGTTCAAAGCCACCTAATGGTGTTTGGATACCACTTTGGGATCAAATACCCCATATAGAGGTAATATTCCATGGTTGGAGGCCTTGTTCATAGTTCTTGAGGACTAGAAGGTTATTTTTCTTGTGTAAGGACCTTGTTTTCCTTTTTGACCAAGATATAGGCCTTTAGACCTAGCAATAATGCCCAAAACCTATTAGTGGAAACCATATCACATATCCCACTTAGAGGAATCATGTGTTGATATCAATAATTGTTCAATCATCTTGATCTTGAGAAGATTCAACAATATTTTGAGGAACTTGTTTTCCTTCATCAGCCCTATTCAAGGCCATGTGACCCATTATTACTATGTAAAATATCCTAATGGAATCAATATCCAACCTTGATGCCAAAAATCCCCTAGAGAGGGTTTGTGTTGTGGTTGTAGGTGTTGTTCATGGTGATTGATCCCAAGAAGTGATGTTTAGGGCCTAAGTCCCAAGCATCTTCCTCCCATAACTATAGAAATAGATCTATAGAAGACCTTCACTTATGGCATAAGCCCGCTTTTATCTACCTTACCATGTTTCGACCTCGAATACCATTTCCAATGCACAAAACCTACTCATGGATTATGTATCCCACTTGCATACTAAATAACATCGACCATTTCCAAGACAATGATTCATGGTGTTGAATCGATATATATTCTCATTTAGTGCATGTGTTGTGGTTTAATCATGGCAGCGATATCCCTTTGGTATGGAAAAGATACCATATAAGGGTCTCTTGTAGTTGTTAAAGGATGCACTTGGTACTATAGTCATAGAAGCTTTGTGGTTACTAGGCATTGTTCATGGTGATTGAGCTTGTTGGACAACTGAGAGGGGGGGGGGGTGAATCAGTTGTTACCGTGATTAAACAATTATGCTTCTTTTAAAATCTTTACAAGGAACTCAATGATGATCAAAATAATGCAGAGAGATAAACAAAAGGCACATTCAGCATAAGTCACATATATGAGAAAGACAGAGACAGCTAATTCCTACGGAAACCCATATAGGGTAAAAACCTCCTTTTCTTTATATGATAAGTATTATCTACATTCTTTACATTATCATACATGTGAGAACCAACTCATTGTGAGGCTACAACCTCTGTTTTTGCAAGCTGTAACTTATTGAGAGCACCGACTCTCTGTTTTCTCTAGCACCCACTAGAAGGAAGCACCAACCCCCTGGTTTCTCTATCACCAACTAGAAGGAGGCACCAACTCCCTGGTTTCTCTAGCACCAACTAGAAGGAAGCACCAACTCCCTGGTTTCTCTAGCACCAACTAGAAGGAAGCACCAACTCCTTATGTTCAAGCACCCACTTGAACCTTTGAGGACACCAGTCCTCCCTAGCACCTCCCAACCACCATGAATAATAAATTCTTTGTTACTGAAACTTACTACAGTGATATAAAATTATTCAATGGCTTACCAGCCCTGTTGTTGTTCTGTTACGCTGCTATGTCCTGTCTACATCAGGGCCTTCTGCACGCCCCTTGCACTTTCTGTTCTTCTGCCTTTTATACTCTTTGCACCATATCCCTTTGATGAAACCTTCCTCTAGTGTGCATCTCTTCTCCTGCGCTCTGCCTCCTTGCTCACACTTGAATTTTCCCCATCACAACAACACATATCTCTTCTTTTTTCGGCATTCTTATAGTCTTTGTTGTCTTTGTGCATGCATTATTCGCAATGCCTCTGCATGCTCACTCCACGCCAAATTCCTCCACCTCTCGAGTGCTCTACGTGATCATCATCGTGACTCTTCAGCTTCTCTGGAAGTTCAACCCCTGCATCTATCATCACTAGCTATTATGCAAATATTCCTTAGCCTCTCTGGCAGTTTGAGACTCTTCGTCTTCTCTGTGACAGTCGAGCTCACCTTCTCTATTTCAGTTACAGGCCTCAATCCTCATCCAGCTATCAATTGCCTCCACGAACATCTTCATCCCTCTTGAAGATTCCCAGAGGCTCTTCACCTTCTCTGTCAACCATCCCCAAGTGTTTTCGAGTCCTCTGGTTGAAACCATCAGTGGTTTCTGGAAGTTATACTATGTCGTGCTACAGTAGCCCTTCGATCTTGTTCAAATTGACCTGCACCGTTGGATTGATTCCAAGGGATCTTGTATTCATTTCGACATTTTGGCTTTCGGCAGTTCGGCATTCGTGTGACCATGTGTCTCGATATTCCCAGACACGATCCCCTAAATTCCGAGGTGGAGCTCATCTTCACTAGGTCCTTCCTCCACGTGACCACACGCGGTGACCACAGGTTGCACTAAAAGGCGCTGCAAACTCATGATCTTCATCAAAATTAATCAACGGTCCATGATCTCGATGAATCAATAGTCCAGATCTTTTAGAGATCTCACATCTCGTTGTTCCTTAGTTGGAGGTTCTCATCACTCCAAGTCGCGATAGGCGAAGCTCTAAGATGGAGCTCAGATCAACGATCCACGTTCTTAGTGATCCGACGGTCCTGATCTTTTCACGATCTTGCATCTCGTTGTTCCTTAGATGTAGGTTTTCATCACTCCAAGTCGCGATAGGCGAAGCTTCGAGATGGAGCTCAGATCAATGGTCCACGTTCTTACTGATCCGACGGTCCTGATCTTTTTGCGATCTCGCATCTCATTGTTCCTTAGATGGAGGTTCTCGTCATTCCAAGTCACGATAGGAGAAACTCCGAGATGGATCTGGATCAACGGTCAAGAATCTTGGTGTATTGACGGTCCAGATCTCTTCATGAATTCACATCTCGTAGTTCCTGTGATGAAGGGTCTCGTCACTCCAAGTCATGATAGTCGAGACTCCAAGATGGAGTCAGATCAACGGTCAAGATCAAACCTTGATCTGACGGCTAAGATCAAACCTCGATCTGATGGCTAATATCAAACCCCGTTCCTTTGACTTTCCAGTCAGCGACATGACGATCTTTCGCCACGTGTCCAATGGACCCAATGGTTCAGATCTTGTCGTGATTTCGACACTTCACGGGACTTCTTCATGCATGATCAACTGTCCACATTCCTTGGTGATCTGACGGCCAAGATATTTTCGTGAATTCGCATATTACGAGTTTGAGCCTCTTTCCTTTGAATTTCCTGACCTGCGAAACTCCAAAATGGAGTCTTTGTGGTGCTCTGATATTTCGCCACGCGTCCTCTTGATCCAACGGACCACGACTGTCATATCCGCCTTGCAGCTTCACCATATCTAACAGCTATTGATCCTTCGTACTTCCCCCAGATCCTATGGCCCAGATCTTCTCGCGATTTCGCCACTTCGTTGTGTGAGTTCTCGACACCTTCAAGTCCCGATCTACGAAACCCCAAAATGGAGTCAGACCAACCTAATTTGGCCTTTCGCATTTCGCCTATTCTTGCAGTTTAATGAATGTGTAGGTTCTCCCTGATCCAACAATGGTCGGATCTTATGCTCAGATCTGACGCCTAAGATATGTCCTCCTCTTCTGCACATTCTTCTTGTCTACAAACATTGCATTCGACTCTGCGCTAATTCCTCCTGAGCTTACTTTGTTCCTGTTTTTCCATCGATGAAGAATTTGATCCTTCCATCAATGACAAGCGCATACTGCCTATAAAGCATGCCAACCATCCTTTGCACTATCTCTTCTGATCTTATTGAGCTTTCTCTGCAGCGTCTTCCCAAACTACTTTTGATGCCCATCTATTACATTATTCCTATACTCATGCCATCTTCACTGTTGTACTTTCCATCAATGACAAGCTTACGCTACCTGTTAAACATTTGCCAACAATATCCCCCTTTGGCATTGATGGAAACTAAGACACCCAAATTCTTTTCTCCCCCT
>ML789358.1:438260-451858 GCA_009831015.1 Picea engelmannii
GGTGCATGGTTGATGCACTTGTTTATGGTACAGGTTGATTACAGGTTGGTGCATGGTTGATGCACTTGTTTATGGTATAGGTTGATTACAGGTTGATGCATGGTTGATGCATGGTTCAGATTTATTGGTACAGGTTTACAGTGGTATATCTCATAGTGATAGTGTGACAGTGGTTCCATCATTCTACTTTTACTTCAGGGTGGCAGGACGGGGCGAGGACAGGTGGTTGTAGCCACCTTCCGGTTGTAGCCAGAGAACATTGGGGGTTGAAGCCTCCTTTTGGTTGTAGCTAGAGATTTGGGGAGTTGGAGCTTCCCTCAGGTTGTAGCCTGAGAAACTAGGGGGTTGGAGCCTCCTTCCAGTTGCAGCTAGAAAACAAAGGAATTTGGTGCTTCCAATGAATGTAATTCTTCAAGACATATAAGAAAAATCATTCCGTGGTTTTTTCCCGATTTGGGTTTCCACGTAAAACACTGGTGTATTGTGTATGTGTATGATTTTTCATTTGTTCATTGCTTATTTACTCTGCAGTTATTGGATAATAATGCTTCATTGATATAGCACTTGGATTATATGGTTAAAAGGGATTAAATTGCTCTATTACTAATTCACCCCCCTGTCAATAATCCAACATGCAGTGCATCAACAAACATCATGTACTAAGCAGAGAACAATACTTCTTCATTGGATTCGTTTTTGGGGATTTTATTTTTTATGATGAGATAATATTCGTAATCATTTTGAGTTAGATGTATTATATTATTTTCCTCCTGAAACAAGTGTATGTCTTATGTGTTATCAATGTATCCTTCATTTGTTTATGCTCATCATTTATCCTCTCTCTTTGCATGAGTTGAGGATTAAAAAGACTCCTAAATTGGTTAGGGTTCCTCAACCCTCCTTCTTGAGGGACTTTATTAGCACTATCATTCTCCATTTCAAATATAGATATATTGTTTGTCATATTTCTTATTAGTGTAGACATTTCATCCATTCGAGCCTCTTGATCATTTGTAGTTGGGTTTAAAGCATCATCGTCTTCTCTAATATTTTTCTTCTCTCCTTGATCATACTTTTTCTTCATTTTTCCTAATACAATCATATTTCCCTCAATGTCTATTGCATCATCTTGCATTATCATCAAGATGGGATATCTTCTTTCTCTTAATGCCATGGAAAAATCTACATCAAAATCCCCTACATATGTGAACTTGGTTTCTTGTTGCAAAGGATTTGTTTCTCTTGGAATATTATTGTAAATATTGTTAAACCTTCTTTTAAAGTCAACAATAGATTCATTTGCTTTTTTCTTAAGGGAGACAAATTCAGTCACGTAATACAGTTTATCCCTCTTCTCCCTCCATTATTTCATGAATGTCGATTCAAGAGCCTGCCAAATGTCAATGAAAGTTGTGGGGAGATCTCTTAACCATTTACGAACATCTCCCTCTAGGTTTTGAACAAAAAACCTCATGAAAACATCATTGTTCTTCACGAACAGGTTATCAGTGAAATACTGGAAGGATGATAGGTGTTGTTCAACGGAAATGGTCGGTTCACCATTGTATTTGGGTAATAGCTTCAACTAGTTTTCTGGTAGGTCATGGATGTGAGAAGGTAGATTTAAAAGGCCAAATTTGTCCATGAACTAGGGGTTTATAGGTGATGGGGGAGATTTAATTCCCCCAACTCTTCCTCCTCCTAAATTATCCATGAGGTTCTACAAGATAATGTTATAGGACTCAATAGATGGAGGGCTACTAGGTTGTTTTAGATGGATCTTGAAGGAGAAGTTCACTTATTAATAGAATACTAGAGGAGAATTTCTTAGATCTACTAAGGGTTCATAATATATCTTAGCAGAATAAATAGAATCAACAAATATATCAACAAGCTCCAAATATTCACTACCTACATGAACAACATAATGAGAAGATCCCAAATTAGGGTTAACTAGAGGTGAGGATATTTGATGTTCTAAAATATTTCTCCAGGTATCGAGCTTATTGGGTTTTGAGTATACTGGAGTACGCTCAGGATCTGGATTGCTTCTGGTATATCCTCTATTAGATTCCAGATTTTTTTCATGTGGATTTGTTGGGTGAAATAACTTAACAACCAAGTGTCTGAAACTCGTTCACCACCAAGTATTAAATATGTAATGTCGTATCTCTAGGGAAAGATATATTCAAATTTCATTCCTTGGGAAGGACACCATTTCGAATGTTATCCCTTGGTATGCTATGAGATGTAATGGAACTATGTCAAGGCACCCCAAGGGCTAAGACCCAGAATGGATCTTAAAACCGTGTTGATTCATAACATAAATTATGAATTTTTTTTGGTAATGTTCTCTCTCTCTATCTCTCTTATAGAAATATCGGCCCTCAAAAAATAACAGAAAAAATATCAAGACGTTCAACATGAAGAGGCATGTGTCCATGAGTGCTTTAGAAAGTTTGATTTTAGATTGAGAAGGGGGCATATTTGGAAGAAACACAAGATATACATGTGAGGAAAATTTAAGGTGAAGCTCACATCCTATGGATAGAATAAAATGTTGAGCAATTAAGAATTCAACAATTTTTACTAATATATCATATCATTAAAATATGCATCAAACAATGAACATTTTTGTATACTTATATCCATGGAAGTACCCTCTACACATCATTAAATACATGAAAAAATGAAATAAATTAGTCATAAATTTAGAGGAAATCACTTCAACATCATAATATAAACAACACGCAGTCACATTGTACATGTCATAAAAATTGTTACTTGATATTTTATTAATGGGGATCTGATACAGGAAGCCATGAAATGACAGGGATAGATTTTACAACAACACATACACAAAATGAAGCACAGACTAAATCATAATGTAGGGGATGAATCTCTTGTAGCTTGTAGCCCTAAAATTGGTCTATGTCTGAGGGGGTCTTTGATCAAACTGCTTAGATATAAGATACTCTTCAATTCCCCAAAATTTCAACCCTACAAATGAGCTTCTTCTATTGATTTATAGCTTCTCTAAATTGAGAGAAAATCACTTGCTTAGACCAATATTGCTTCTTGAAAATTGATTCCATCTTGTCAGAATCTTCATATTGTGCTTAACATATTAATGGATTTCAACTTCTTTACCAATTTATATTCGTTTTAACCAGGTAAAAATAGATTTTTACCCCAAAAGATGACATCCTGGTTCTTAGTGGGGTGTGTTCCCTTTGTCTTATTGAGACTTAATATGGGTCTTTTTAATTGTCTCTATGAGGTATTCCTCTATAGCATTAGGCACTTTCAACCATGGAATGATTTGGGTTCTTGGTTGGTTGAAATTCCTACTCACAGCTCTTGCTTAGACCTTACTACTTGTCAATGTAGGGTATTAATGACTGGAGATTGAATCTCTTGCCTCGAGTTATTTCCTCAGGCCAGTCAATTGATACAACTGCACATTAGGGTGGACTCCTAAATTCCCTTTTGACTTCCTGGTTATGCTAATTATAACCGACAAGGACATACTACCCATGGCGACGAATATAACAACTTTTCCCCACATTTGTAGCCAGGATAGTTGATGTTCTTTTCCTATGAAATAAGTATGCACGGGTGGATCATCATCTACTATATCGGGCATCATGATAGTTGTATTAGCATAAACTAGATTATTTTCATAGTGGTTTATCAACGACCTCCCTTCTCTTTATTATATAAACTTGACATGTGTCTTACTAGTAGAAAAAGAGAAATTTATGACTAAAAATTGCATATAAATGACTAAGTTTAGTTTCATGACTAATACTCATTTATTTCTGGGCATATATAACACCACCAAATAAATGACTAAAAAATTTTAGTCATTTATTGGTTGTTCTAGTTGGTCTCTTTGGTCATAAATTTAGGCATTTATTTAGTCATGTATTGTTGAAAACTGGTCATTTATTTAGTCATCTTTGTTTTCAACTAGTCATTTATTTAGTCATCTACGCTATCAACTGGTCATGTATTTAGTCATTTGTGTCACTGATTTCCTTCCATTAATAATATGTTTAGTCATTTGTTGTCAATAGTTGGTCATTTATTTAGTCATGGTAGTCATTTATTTTCAACAACAAGTAATAGTAAAAGAAGAATTAAAAAATAATCACAAATTGATACAACTTACCTCATAGAAGAAAAGAGGCTAGGAAAAATAATTGATCACAAAGATAGGTTGATCTGTGTCAAAGTAAGTTGTAATGACCATAAATATAGCATAATTAGTAAATCTATGAGCATAAAAGGGTTAGGAATATTTATAAATGAAGACCTCATTCTCGAAGACCAAGATGAATTAAGAAAGGAAGTTCAAAAGGTAAAAGAAGCCTGGAAAGAAGGAAAATGGGCAATAATTAGAAATCGAAAAGCTATTGTTAGGGATAGAGACTAGAAGGATAATAATAAATAGGAATTTGGGACACTCTGGATCCCTTTTTGGAATTGTCGTGGCTTTCCATTGTGCAAAGGTCCTATGATAAGTTGGATCTCGAGTGATATTAATATTATATGTCTAGCTGAAACTTGGGAGCATGAGGAGTGTAAGGTCCCTAGCATGGAAGGATTTGTCGTGTGGTCAGCATGGAACAAAAAATCCCACTATAGAGGGATAGGAGGCATAGCTTGTTATATTAACATTTCTCCTCAAATTCAACTTCATAAGATTGACCCTCTTAATCAATACATTTGGATAGAAATTTCAGACACCAATGCTAAGAAGATGTATATAGAAATTTGTTATTTTGCACTTATTAATTCTACTTTTTATAAGAAAAATAATCTAGATAAAAATTGTCCCTATAATAATTTTAAATAATATATTTATAATTTGGAAAATGAAGGTAATATCCTCCTGCTAGGAGACTTTAATGCTAGGAATGAAACTAAACAAGGTACTCTTTTAAGTAATGAGTCCAACCATAGTCCTTTATGGATAGATGAGGACCTTTTTTTATCTAATAGCTACAAAAGAAGCACTGAAGACCTAAATGAGAACGTGTTTGGTACTGAGTTGGTCAAGAACTGCAGCTCTCAAGACCTAATAATTTGCAATGGAGTAATGAAGTGGCCAAACTCCAACCATATGACCTGTATTCATGGGCTAGGTAGTAGTGTTGTAGATTATGTGATATCTAATATCCCCGTTTCCAACCAAATAACAACTTTTGACCTTTTAAATGACCATGAGCCTGACTCTAATCATAAACCTTTAACCCTAACTCTAAAATTTTCTATGCATAGGAGCACCATTGAATAGAATTTTGATAATCAAAGGAATTTGCGCTTTGATAAAAGTAAAGGTGACATTTTCTTAAAGGATTTAAATAGTAAATTAAACCTCCTAACTTATAAGGACAACATTGAAGAAATCTATCATAATTTTACAACTACCTTTTCCACTACTATTAGCAACTTCTCTTTCAAGGTGTCCTATAAAAATAATAATAGAACGACCAACCCTTGGTATGATAAAGAATGTAAAATTTCTAGGAAATCCATTATGGATGCTTCTAATGAGCCCTTAAAACTCAATAAGATCAATACGTACAAAGCCCTAACTAAAAGAAAAAAAATATACTATATCAATAAAAGGCAAGAGCAACTTTCACAACTATACAAGTTGGATCCTAAGAAGTTCTGGAGCCAAATTCTAAAACACAATACTAAAGAAAATAATAGGATTCCCTTAAGGGACTGGAATTCCTACCTCAAAAGTCTTTATGAGTTCCCTAATGCCATGGACACCATTCCTATTGTCCCTACAAAGGAATACTTTTTTTCTTTAGATGACATAGAGCTCTGGGTTAAGCGGCTCGCAAATGAGAAAGCTAAGGACATTAAAGGCTACCAAGATATAAAATTTAAATTGGAGGGCTAATCCTTATCCCTCACATACACAAGCTCTTCAATTTAGTAGTCAAGCAGGGCTTCCCTAAACCCTAGATGCAAAGCCAATTTGTTCCTATTTTTAAAAATGGGGATAGAAACATTCCCTTTAATTATAAGACCATTATGATTAGCCCGATTTTAGCCAAGCTTTATGGAATTGTGTTGGAAAAGAAAATTAGCCTTTCGCTATAAATTCATGGGAAAAGAGATAAAGGCTAGGCTAGGTTTAAGAGATATCATTCAATTGTAAACCATATTGTTACCTTTAGGATCATTGCAGAGGAGTTACGCAATACTAAAATCAATCTTTTTTGTTGTTTTGTTGACTTTTAGAAAAGCTTTTGACATGGTTCCTACGAAAAAACTTTGGAATAGGTTGGAAGAGATAAAAGTGCCTCTCGAGTTGAGGGATTCTACAATAAGGATGTATGAGAATGTTATTTCTAAGTTTAAAAACATTGAGGGCTGTTCAAAAGAGATTAACTACAATATCGGAGTCAAACAAGGTTGTCCCTTGTCCCCTACCCTTTTTGGCATATACATTGACAAGTTAGAATAATGCATGGAAAAAGCAGGTTGTGTAGGCCCTACTCTCACTGGTATAGTCATCAATCTTCTTCTTTATGCTGATGATATCGTTCTTATGGAAAGGAGTCCCCATGATCTTGAAAACCAACTAAGACTCCTCAAGGATTTTTGCTCCAATATGGGTATGACTGTTAATACTGATAAGACTAAGGTCATGATTATTAAATTCAATAAGATATCTTATGATACCTTTGTATATGGAAACAACAACTTGGAGGAAGTGACTTCATACAAATATCTTGGAACTGATATTCACCACAAGCTCAATTGGAATTATAGCATTGAGAAAGGGATTATTGGGGGATGGAAAGCTTATTATGGGCTTGAAAACAATTGTAAATCAGTTGATCTTTGGAGTTGGGATAAGAAGAAACTCCTCTTTTAGACTCTTGTTACCCCTGTTATTCTTTATGGATGTGAAGTTTGGAGCTGTAGTATCTCTCGTGAATCCTGGAGAAAGATAGAGAAAATACAAAATAACTTTATAACCTATAATCTCAAAATTAAAGGAAATACGCCCTATTCCATCCTCCTCTTAGAAACAAGCCTCTCCCCCATTGAGAGCATGGCTATGACTAGATACCTAATGTATACAAACAATTTAAACAACATGGAAGACAAGAGGTTGTTGATATTCTAGTAGCTTCGGGAGGTATGAACCTCTATTGTGATCTATGACGAGATTAGAATATTCCAGAAGGAAGCAAAGAAGTAAAGGAAACCCTAGACGAGATGTCGGTTGCAGAAATATAATTAATATGAATTAATTAGTACCTAGAAGAAGAAGTTGGCCCCAGTAAGTCTTCTAGAACCACTATAAATACAAATCACCAGTCTCTCATTTGACACATTCTCGGAATTGCAGAGAGCCAGTTGTGCGCATTGCCGTTGGCAGTTTTGTGCGCAAGTTTTTGGGGAAGGTGTTGCGCCAATTTCTGGGTGGGACTATCTGATCAGCTTTGGTTTCTATTCTTTCTTGGTGAATTAGGCTTGCTTGGATATTGATTGCTACCAGTATTCTTCTCTATCAAGGTCAAGGTGCTCGAAGGGTGGCTTCGGCCTATGGTTGGGTGACAAGGGTATTGTCAATGGTAAACTGAGCACAATCTTTCATATTCTAATAGGTTATGGGCCCACACCTCCTTCATTTAGTCTACATGCTGGAAGGAATCATAACCGCTAGGATATTGAGCTCATTGAGGAACTGTCACTAGGGTTACTAGCAGGAGCAGTTTCCAAAGACAATATCGCTAGGGTTACTAGCAGAAGCAGTTGCAAAAACCCTAATCTTAGATACGACACCTTGTTATGGAGCATCTCGCTCAAAATGAAGATATTCAGATGCACCCAAACTCAGTGAACATTTTGTCTCTCTCAGAAGATAGAAATGATGAAGTTGAAGTTTTGAATCAAGGCATGACTAGTTACCAGTTAACCGAAGACATGAGTGAAACAATCAGTCTTTTACACTACTCAGCACTTACTTGAACGATTGAAGATGACATGTGGATAATAAATAGTGGAGATTCTAGGCACATGGTGGGAGATCAAGATAGCCTCTCAAATATAAATGAGAAGAAGACCTCGTACAAGGTAGAGCTTGGAGACAAAACCACTTACCCCGTAGAAGGATTTGGACAAGCCTCCATCAAAACAAAAATAGGTAACTATGTTCACTTAAGCAATGTTTTATATGTACCTGGTTTAGAAAAGAATCTTGTATCGATATCTTACCTAGAAGACAAGGAAAACAGAATAGCTTTTGTGGATGGAAAGGTGTTATCATGGCATAAAAACTCCAGCATAGAGAATGTTAGGGTTATTGGAAGTCAGGAAGGAAATCTGTATAGACTACTAGAACAAAATGAAGAAGCTCTTGTACAGAACAAAGTCAACCCCAATGAGCTTTGGCACAGAAGGTACGCTCACATTAACTATCAAGAATTACCCTTTATCAAAAGGATGGTTAAGGGAATACCAGAGTTTCAGTCTACACATGAAGGAATCTACAAAGAATGTGCTCTTGGGAAGAATATCAAGAAACCATTCCCAAGCAGTAACAACAGATCTAAGGAGATTTTGGATCTGATACACTCAGATGTTTGTGGTCTGATGCAAGTAAAATATCTAGGAGGATCTTCCTACTATGTAATATTCATAGATGACTATTCAAGAAAGACTTGGCTATATATACTAAAGACAAAAGATGAAGTATTCAACAAGTTTCAAAAGTAAAAAGAAGAAATAGAAAACCTCACTAATAAGAAGATCAAGACGCTAAGAACCGATAATGGTGGAGAATACACATCAAAGAAATTTGTTGCATTCTACAAATCGGCAGGGATTAGGAGGGAGCTAATTGTTCCTCATAATCCTCAACAAAATGGTGTAGAAAAAAGAAAGAATAGATCCATTGAAGAAATTGTAAAATCCTTACTAGATGATCAAGGTCTATCCATGTTCTTATGGGGAGAAGCAACAATGACAACAATATATGTGCATAAGAGAATTCATCATCATATATTGAAGGACATGACACCAGAAGAAGACTTCTCAGGTAATAAACCTAATGTGGAAAATCTAAGAATATTTGGATGTCCTGTTTACTCTCACATTCCCAAGGACAAGAGGAATAAAATAGAACCTTCGGGAAAGAAAGGGATATTCGTGGGATATAGTGATTCATCCAAAGGCTATAGAATATATATTCCAGAACAACACAAGATCGAAGTCAGCAGAGACGTAGCATTCAATGAAAAGATGGCCTTCAAGAAATCCATAGAAGAAACTATAGAAAAAGAAGAGATTGAAGAACTTAACGAAGGAAGCACAGAAAAAGAAAAAGACGAAAAGGAACTACTTGATCATCCTATGGATCAATGTGAAAAAATTGATTCAGATATCATACCTAAGACCAAGAAAATACCAGCTCGGCTTGAAGCTACCTTGAAATATGTAGAAAGACTCAAGGTTCCAGAAGGAACATTCAGAAAGAGTAAAAGACATAAAAGATTCTCAAGTTATGTAGAATACATGACAAAGTTTCTAGATGAAGAACCTACCACATTTGAAGAAGCAGTTCAAAAGGGAAAATGGAAAGAAGCTATGACGGAAGAGAATCAATCCATTATGAAAAATGAGATATGGGAAATTGTTCCAAGACCTAAATAAAAATTGGTGGTAACTTCAAAATGGGTGTACAAGATCAAACATGCAGCAGACAAAAGTGTGGATAAATACAAGGCAAGATTCGTAGCTAGAGGGTTCTCCTAGAAGGAAGGAGAAGATTATGACAAAACGTTTGCTCCGGTGGCTAGATATACTTCCATCAGAGCTATCATATCTCTTGTCGCTTCCATGGGATGTAACTTACATCAGATGGATGTAAAGATGGCCTTCCTGAATCGAGCAATTGAATAAGAAGTATATATTGAACAACCTCAAGGGTTTAAGGTACATTCCAGAGACACTCACGTTTGAAAATTAAAGAAAGATCTATATGGACTCAAGCAAGCTCCAAGAGCTTGGTATGCCAGAATGGAAAACTATCTAACAAGACTTGGTTTCTCCAAGAGTCATGAAGATCCAAACCTTTATTACAAATTTGTGGACAATGCACCTGTGATTCTACTATTATATGTTGACGATCTATTCATAACAGGTGAAGAGTCTCTTATTATCCACTACAAGAAGGAATTAGCTTTTGAATTTGATATGAAAGATCTAGGTCTCATGCATTATTACTTGGGACTATAAGTATGGAAGAAGTGTGGTGAAGTACTCCTTAGACAAGGAAAGTACGCAATAAAGATCCTTCAAAAATTTGGAATGATGGATTGTAAGTCCATGGACACTCCTATGAGTGCAGATATAAGAAAAGTGAAAGTTCTAGATTCTGACCCAGTAGATCCATCTCTATATCAACAACTAATTGGGTCATTGATGTATTTGGTAAATACTCAACCAGACATTTGCTTTGTTGTGAATACACTAAGTCAATTCCAGGTGGAACCAAGACATGATCATTGGATAGCTACAAAGCATGTATTAAGATATATTCATGGAATAATAAACTATGGTTTGAAATATACCGCATCTAGTGATATACAGCTTCATGGATTCATAAACTCAGATTGAGCAGGAACTACAAAAGACAGAAAGAGCACTTCAGGTATGTGTTTCAACTTGGGCTCCACTATGATATCTTAGGGTAGCAAGAAACAATAGTCTGTCACACTCATCACATCAGAAGAAGAATATATCGCAGCATGTGAAGCATGCACTAAAGCAATATGGTTAAGGAAGTTAATCTCTGATTTATTTGATCAAATTCCATAATCAACCATTATAAATTTTGATAATCAGAGTTGTATAATATTATCAGAACATCTCGTATTTCATGAAAAGTTGAAACACATTGAGATCAAATACTAATTTATTCGAGATAAAGTCCAGGAAGGAGAGTTAAAGCTCGAGTATATCCCCACTGACGAGAAGACAATAGACATTCTAACAAAACCTCTATCTAGAATAAAGTTTGCATATTTTCGAGAGAAGATGGGGATCATGGAAATAACTCCCTTAGCTGAAAGGGAAAACTCTCTAGGTTAGGAGGGAGCACTAAAAATATTATTGAAAAATATTGTTGAAAAATATTATTGAAACATTTATCTTTGTGATTGAAAAATAGTCCAGATTGGACAAATTCTTTCCTGTTCGGAAAGTGGATTGAGATTTCTGACGGGCAACAATTTCCCATTGTGGTTAGCATGGGAAAAGGTCAAGATTGTTGATGTATCATATAAAATGACTTCCCATTGTGGTTAACATTGGGAGTGGTCTAGGGTAGTCTCTCTTCTTGAGGGTTACTCAAGAAGACTAGCCCACCTCGTCGGACAACTATTTCTCATTGTGGTTAACATGAGGAATGGTCTGTTTTGGAGGTTGATACATGACAGTATTTTCCTCTTGTGGTTAATAGAGGAAATGGTCTGGACAGTCATTTCTTAGGGTTTATACATTCTCTCCAGTGTGCACTTTGATTAGTGTTGGAAGAATGGCCCAGGGTGGGGAATGGTCCAGGCTCAACAATTAGGGACAAACATTCCTTAGGGTTTATACATTCTCTCCAGGGTTCACTTTGATTAGTGTAGGAAGAATGGCCCAAGGTGAGGAATGGTCCATGCTCAGAAATAAAAAAAATCATTCTTCCTCATTTGAGAAGAATAGGGAAGATAGCCCATTGTTGATGTTCTATACTAAGGGAAGATATTCTTTCAGATCTCATAGATGTGAGTGAAAGATTGGCTCAGATGGTTCAGTTTATTTTTAACAATATTTTCTGTGCAAGTTGTCATCAGATGATTGTTATGGAGACTACTTGTCTCCAGACAGTAGAGATATACTACTGTGGTGGATATATTCCACTGATTGTGACTATATGTCACAGTTTGAGTAGTTGTGTACTACCGTGGATAGACACAGTTGTGTTCTATCAATTGATATTGTACCAGTTATCATAGGAGATTATCCAATTGGATAATAATAACGGTGCTCGTGATACTACCAGTTAAATGGTATGTTTGTGCTCAAGACCATACCTCCCTATATAGGAGGGAGTGTTGATATTATGGTATCTTTGAGAGGTATGAACCTCTATTGTGACCTATGACGAGATTAGAATATTCTGGAAGGAAGCAAAGAAGTAAAGGAAACCCTAGACAAGATGTCGGCTGCAGAAATATAATTAATATGAATTTATTAGTACCCAGAAGGAGAATTTGGCCCCAGTAAGTCTTCCAGAACCACTATAAATACAGGGCGCCAGTCTCTCATTTGACACATTCTCAGAATTGCAGAGAGCCAGTTGTGTGCATTGCAATTGGCAATTTTGTGCGCAAGTTTCTCGAGAAGGTGTTGCGCCAGTTTCTGGGTGGGACTATCTGATAAACTTTGGTTTCTATTCTTTCTTGGTGCATTAGCCTTGGTTGGCTATTAATTGCTACCAGTATTCTTCTCTATCAAGGTCAAGGTGCTCAGAGGGTGGCTTCGGCCTATGGTTGGGTGACAAGGGTATTGTCAATGGTAAAACGAGCACAATCTTTCATATTCTAATAGAGGCTACCTAAAATTTCTTCAAAATCAAGTCATAACCACCATCGACTCAAGAGAGGATGGAATGAATATGCCCAGTCTTTCCTAAACTATTGGGGAATCATGGAAGAAACCGTTTTGCAGAAAAAAGATACTATTAAAAAAAACGTCAAATCAAAATTTAAAGAGAAAATTTGGTGTGATAAAGAGTTAGAGGAAAAAATAAAATTAAGGTATGATAAATATGTAATCAACCCTAATCTAGAAGATCAAAATTATCTATCTATTTTTCCAAGTGTAAAGAAAAAAATAAGCATTGCTAAGATAAGAACAAATTCTCACGAGCTCCATAGTGAAACTGGGCGTTGGTCAATTCCTAAAACGCCATGGGTTGAAAGAGTGTGTCACCTTTGTGACACTAATAAGGTTGAATATGAAAAGAAATTTCTCTTAGATTGTCCAGCCTGTACCCATATTAGATCTAATTTTCAAAATATTTATCACACTACCAACCATCCTAACATCTTAACTCCACAAAAGTATGGTGATCTTGGAAAGCTTCTCTTAATTATTTTCGAGCACAGAAACAAAATTCTAAAGAATCACAAGTAATCACTTACCCTCTTAAGATCCGATAGACCAATTTGGTTTTAGTGGACGTTAATAATCATCATCATCATCATCATCAATAAAAAAATTCATGTAGTAAATTTAGTCATTGTAATTATTAATTGATGTCATTTAGTAATATATTTAGTCATTTGTATTCACTGATTTATATTTTAGTAGTAAATGGACATTTATATGATATGAATAATTTATTGAATAACATGAATTGTGTAATGCAGAAATAAACATATTATATTAAATGTAAATTAAAACATAAAATAAAAGGTAAAAGATTGATTCAACACCATCATAAAAAATAAATTAATGCAAGATTATCATATTAATTAAAATAGAAAATCAAATTAAACATATAA
>ML789359.1:0-17738 GCA_009831015.1 Picea engelmannii
ACTTTTCAGCCCTAGACTTGTATTTTAAAGCTAGCCGTTTTGCCAAAGAGTTCTAAGGAAAGAGGGAGGAGCATGAGGCCTAGCTTTAGCTACACCGGAATGAGCCTCCTCCCCTTAGGGTTTTGACTTGGCGGCCTTGCCATTGCAACACCATCAAGCCTAATTCTCCCGTCCTTAGATTTAGATTCTCCCAAGCCATTAGCCTTACTCCTTGACTCCATTTACCCTAAGGCACTAGTCTAAGAACAAAACGCTGAGTTTTTTATGCTAAAAAATACTCTTTCAAACTCCTTTTATTTGAAACCCTAACTAACCCTACTAACCCTAACTAGCTAGATGACATCATGCTTATATTAAACTTTTGATTGGTATAAAATTGCGGCTTGGTCATCCTTTGATTGGCATTGATGTGTTGAGCATTTTCATTGTTCTTTTTTGTAAAACGGCCACCTCTTTGTCTCTCAAACTAACCTAATTTAGGGCTGACGTCACCTTTATATCAACAACAAAATTGATGACGTCAAGCCTCTTTTAACCATTGTTTAAATGTAAAACGTTGTGATTTGGTTGGCATTGAAGCATAGATTACTTTTCTTTGGCTTATTGTGCAAAACGTTCACTTTTGCCTTCCAAAAAATAGCATGAATTAGGGCTGACGTCACCCTCAATCTGCAATTGTGACGCAGCAACAATATTTATTAATGAGCAGATTTATGATATTCTTTGCATTGTGATATACCATGATTTGATTTTACATATTGGATGCAAGTATCAGTTTGTACTTATTGAAGAAGTGTTATAAGCCTTTATCTTTGTCTAGCAATCATTGACTTCGCCAATAATTACATTTCATCATTGCTCATACATATATATTGAAGATAGTCATAAATATTTGAAGTACTAACCACTGCAGCACATCTTCTAGCTTTATTTGTCTTGTCTCGCAAATAGGTGCCATTTAGTGGAAGATTTTCTCCTTGACTATCTCTCTTGGCAGTAATCTGTGAAAGGAAACCCTTATCTTGATCCTAAAAGACCTTTAGACCTTTCAGAACCCCAGATTACTAGGGACGTCTCCCTTGGATTTAGCCACCCTAAATAGAAAGAGCTCCCCATCGAGGTGACAGTGGGTGGGGAAGCTCCTGTTATGCTAGTTTGAAGCCTTGACTCAAGCTACCTAAACCCTTCCTACAAACTGTGCGATAACACATCACAATTAAGGTTACAGGTAAATCTAACTCTTAGACAATATAGCAAGGGATCTCACACACCCACTAGTGCTCAGCCACAAGGGGCACATCCACCTGTGCTCAGCTACAGGGACGTCCAAATCAACAGATCTCTATCTCACTGAGTCTCATAGGGGAATCATCTGAACACACACTCACTAGTGCTTAGCCACTAGGATCATGTCCACCTGTGCTCAGCCACAGGGACGTCCTACTCAAAAGATCTCTATCTCACTGAGTCTCATAGGAGAATCATCTAGACTACCAAATCGTCTCAACTCTCTACACAGAGGAGAACAATAAATCCATCACATGGGCTCCTTCACCCCTCACAGGGGTACACATTATTTCATCTCAAACGACACACGCATCTCATGGGAATCTTCCCTACTCAGCGGCACACAGTGTTCCATCTTCGTCTCAGAGTGAACAACACACCCATCTCATGGGTATCTTCCCTACACAGGGGCACACAATGTTCCATGTCCGTCTCAAAGAGAAACGACACACCCATCTCATGGGCACACCCAATTCATGGGCTCTCCCACAGGCCGACTTACTCAGTCTGTGTCCTGGAGGATGTCTCACGCAGCTGTAATCATCAACACTCCCTCTCATCTAGGGAGGAATTCTCCACCAGGCCAAGTCTCTAATGGAAGTAATCGAACTTCGTCTTGGCAAGCGTTTTGGTGAAGATATCTGCAATCTGCTTATGTGTAGGAAGGTATTGCACGTGTACTTCTTTCCTCTGCACCATGTCTCTGATATAATGATATTTTATCTCAATGTGTTTTGATCTATCGTGAAACACAGGGTTCTCAGAGAGCTTCACACAGCTCTGGTTATCACAATGAATAATGGTGGGATCCATCTCATGATCAAATAAATCTGTCAGGAGCTTGCGAAGCCACACTGCTTCGTGGACTGCCACACTCAAGGCTATATACTCTGCTTCTGCGGTACTCAAGGCCACAGAGCTATGTTTCCTGCTGCACTAGGAAACCATGGCAGACCCCAAGGTAAAACAACAATCAGATGTGCTCTTTCGGTCCACTACGCTCCCTGCCCAATCTGCATCAGCATATCCTTGTGAACTCAAGTCTACACTAGAGGCATATCTTAGGCCATATCCAACTGTTCCTCGTAGATATATCAATACATGCTTCGCTACTACCCAGTGAGTTTGTCTCGACTGACTCATGAACCGACTAAGTACATTCACTGCATAGCATATATCAGGTCTGGTGTTAACCAGATACATCAATGATCCAATCAACTGTCGATACAAGTGTGGATCAATCTCGCCTGAATAAGTAGAAGCATCATTCATTTTCTTCAAATCCATCACCATCGGTGTAGGCATGGATTTGCACTCTGTCATACCGAACTTCTTCAATATCTCCACTGTATATTTTCCTTGACTTGGGAAAATCTCATTAGTCCTCTGCCATACTTCTAGTCCCAAGAAGTAGTGCATCATACCCAGATCCTTCATCTCGAATTTAGCAGTCAATGCTTGCTTGCATTCAACAATAAGTCTTTCTGAACCGATGAGGAATAGTTCATCCACATATAGGACCAAGATTAAGCACTCATTACCAACAATATGGTAATATAGGTTTGGATCAGCAACATTCTTGTTGAAGCCCAAACTCATCAGGAATCCATCCATTTTCTCATACCAAGCACGAGGTGCTTGCTTTAGTCCATACAGGGCTTTCTTCAACTTGCACACATGAGATTTCTCGTTGTGTATCACGAATCCTTCTGGCTTCTCGATATAAAATTCTTCCTCAATCTCACCATTGAGAAAGGCTATCTTTACATCCATCTAATGTAGTTTCCAACCCATGGATGCAGCTAGTGCAATGATAGTACGGATGGACGTGTATCGGGCTACTGGAGCAAATGTCTCATCATAGTCAACTCCCTCTACTTGTGAGAATCCTCTGGCTACAAATCTCTCTTTGTATTTCTCGATACTTCCATCAGTTGCATGCTTGATCTTATAGATCCACTTGGAAGTCACTATAGACTTCCATTCTGGCCTCGGAACAATATCCCATACATCATTCTTCAAGATAGATTGATATTCTTCTGTCATGGCATCTTGCCATACCTACTCACCTGTAGCTTCTCCATGACAAGAAGGCTCAAAATCAATGATGTGGTTCATGGCTAAAAGGTAGCTCGAAAATATCTTTGGTCTCTTTCTCTCTCAGGATGTGCCTTGAGGGGCTACATGTCCCTCTGCCTCCTGCAAAGTCTGTCGAGCCTAGGCAGGCCTTTTAAGCCCTATTGCAATATCTCTAGGGATATCAACTGGAGCAACTGGATCAGCTGGAACAACTGGATCAACTGGAATAATGTTTGTCTCCCTCTGAACTGTTGGAGAAGGTACTATCTCACTGTCGATCTCCATTTGAGATTCTCTGGATCTTTGAAAGGCTATTTCTTCTTCAAAGATTAACATCTCTGCTAATCTCAATCTGTCTCTGACCAGGGATGTAGATCCGATATGCTTTCAAAGATTCACTTTATCCCACAAATGTACTCTTTCTCTCTGAAGGGTCTAGCTTGGATCTCTTCTCTTTGGGTACATGAAAATATATTGGGCACCCAAATATCCCGAAGTGTCCAATCTTAGGATTTACTCCGGTGAAGGCTTGCTCAGGAGTTATGTTCTTCAAAATCTGGTGAGGACTCCTGTTCTGAACATATACTGTTGTCATGCATGCTTTTGCCCACATAGTCATAGGTAGACTTTGATCATGTATCATCGCTTTGGTTGCCTCGATGATGGTTCTGTTCTTCCTCTCTGCAACCTCATTTTGCTGATGGTTGTAAGGAACTTTGTACTCCCTCTTGATCCCTGTTTCAATACAGAAATTGTTGAAATCCTTGGAGGTTTATTCTCCTCCATTATCTGATCTTAGTACCTTGATCTTTCTTTCAATCAGGTTCTCAACCTGAGCTTTGAATTCTTGAAATTTTGCAAGGACTCCATCCTTGTTCTTCAGAAAGTAAATCCAAGTTTTCTGAGAGTGATCATCTATGAAGAGTACATAGTACAAATATCCATTCAGGGAGGCAACAGTCATTGGCCCACACACATTTGAATGTATCAAGTCCAAGATTTCCTTGGAGCTATTGTCACTGCTCAAGAAGGATCCTTTGACATTCTTTCCAAAGGCACAACCTCTGCAAACACCTTTATGCTGAATCTGTATCTCTGGAAGGCCTGTTACCATTTTCCCTAGAGTTGGAAGAGCTCTATAATGAATGTGAGCAAGTCTCCTATGCCATAGCTCACTCAAGCTGATAGTATCATGTAACAGGGCTTGGACTCGTCTGATGGTCAATCTATATAAGTTGCTTTCTCGAACACCAATTACTTTGGTAGAATTTATATGTACGTCTTTGTGCCATGCAAGAACTTTTCCTTCAGAAAAGGTAACCTTGTAGCCTTTGTCTTCTAAGGCAGAAATGGAGACAAGGTTCCTCTTCATCCCAGGTACATATAGTACCTCACTTTGTTGAAGATGCATGTCAAAATCTAGTTGGAAGGTAGAAGTTCCAACCCACTTCACATTATATCTAGCATCCTCTCCAAGGACAACATGTAGATTGGTTTCTTTCTCAACAAGATTAGTCAGGTGATCTCTAAAACTGGTCATGTGCCTGGAGGCACCACTGTCAATTAGGCAAGTATCATCATTAGTAGGAACCATACCTAAGAGTATTGAGATGAATAAGAAGGCTTCTTATTTGATGTCTTAATCTCTCTAAAGTCTTGGCTACCAGGAACTATATTTGCTTGATCCATCAAGCTTATCTCCCATCATAGTTATGTTCATCATATTTTAGATTCTTCACAAACCCTTGCCAACTGGGATAGAAAACCTAACGGCTAGGCTAGAAACCTTATGTTTTGTTGGGCTTATGACTGCAAACAATAAGCCTTGAAAGTCAGAAGAACACTGATGAGCTGAGAAGCTCCTTCAATGAGTTGCAGAAACCCTGATTCTGAAATTTCTGCATAAAATTGCAAAAACCTAGAAACCCTAGGGCCAAAAATCCAAAATGCTCGAAAATGCAATCTGAGACTTATTGGAGGTGCGCTAAGGGAGGTCGTACACTCCCATACAATCTTTAGCCCCAACGTCCAAGTTTAAGGTGTTGAGATACCTCAGAAAAGGAGGGTCGTACGAAATTTTTGAAAACCCTAGGAGGGTCGTACGGTTCTGCAGAAGTGAGAGGATGACTGGTAGATGCTTGTGCAATGGGTTCTTCAAGACCTAAGCTCTGATTCCATGTTGAATTTTCACTATGCTAGGCTCAAGCATGAGGTTTAATTCATTTTTAGCATTTACTTGAACCATAGACAAATGTAGCTACACCATTAACAATTGTTGCAATAACCAAGATCACAAGAAGAAATACCATGCACAAGAACACAAGAAATATCCTAGGAAACCCTTCTCAACAAGGGAAGAAAACCCAGCCAATCCTTTGCTATATTCTCAAGAGAAAGACCTCCCACACCATAGACCTAGCACACAAAAGGCTGCTCTCAAAAACTGAGAAGGCTAGCGCCCAAGAGAGGTGCACACTTCAACCTTAGAACTTGTACTTGCTGAAATTTCGAAAATCACATGTGTGTTGTGTTTCCTCAATGGGGAAATCACCTTTATTTATATTAGACTGGACACATCAAAAGTGGTGTTTATTGGCACAACAGGGCTGACCTCAATAACTCAGAATATAATTAATAATTACGATATTAATTATCGTTTACATTAATTATCTTTCACTTTATGGTGGGGCCTGTTATCCCCCACTTTCAGGGATAATTAGGAGATTATGTCTCGAGGCCCACAGGTCTTAGACATGGAGTACCGAGATCAAGATCGACTTGAGCATGGCCCTGGAGGGCCCATCTTTTTTTCCCTTTCAGCGCCTCCACTTTGTTAGTAGCAGCAACAACATCCATCACCTTCGGCTTGGTCCTGTATCAGAGATGGTTCTTGCTCCATGAGGTAATGAGTCCGAGTATCATGGTATGTGTCGCTCTGATCCTCAAAACCTTTGAATATGTGCATTTGATTCCTTTGTTTCTAATGGGTGCTTGGATCTTATGCTTGTCCACTTGACCATGTCTGGGGGGAATGACAAGATGCCCTAGCAAGCTTATGTCCATAGGTTTTGAGTTGCCACTGGGGGATTTCTGAAAAGCCATCGTCCGTTCCCATCATACATACCACTTTCCATCTTATTTCCCACTCACCCATCCCATTACACTGGTCTGGGCATAGGGTTGGCCAATCATTTAGGGGTTGTACCTTACCTTGTGGGAAGAATGGGCTAAAAGGCTTGGGGGGTAAAAACAACTGACAATAAAAGCCTAAGAATAAAACCTCAAGATGCTTCACCTAAAGATCCTCGAGAAAGCAATAAAAATCTTCTCAACAAGAAACAGAGGGACCCGTAAAAAATAATAAAACAAGACCTAGTTGAGGGATAGGGGGTCTCATCACGAGCCAGCCTATTAGGTCCATGGGTACTTAATAGTATGACACTACTAGCAGCTGGTTACCACGCCAGGGTAGTGGCTCTTTGTGGCATAACCAAGAGAAAGGGGGTCTCATCACGAGCCAACCTTCTCATTTCCGTGAAAGTGCTTGTGGGTAACATTGCCACCACTGGTCACCAAGCCAGGGGAGTGTCCCTTGACTAGCTTCTTGAAAGAAAAAAGCAATAAAAAGATAAAAAAAAATAAGACAAGACCTGGTTAGAGGACAAGGGGTCTCATCACGAGCCAACCTATTAGGTCCATGAACATCTAACGGTATGACACTACCGACATCTGGTCACCACACTAGGGTAGTGGCTCTTGGTGGCATAGCCAAGAGAAAGGGGGTCTCATCACGAGCCAGCCTTTTCATTTCCATGAAATGCTTGTGGCTAACATTGCCACCATTGGTCACCAAGCAAGGGCAATGTCCTTTGACTAGCATCTTGGAAGAAAAGGAATGAAGATAAAAGGCATGAATGGGCTTGGAAAAATTTGCATCCATGAAAGGTGCAGCTCACCCTCCATAGAGGCACCCACCGGTAAACCATACCTGCTATCACTGCACCTTTTCCCCAAGCATCCCGATCCACCTCACCCACTTACATTACTTGGATTTAATCCTTTCCAAAAACATCCCTCTTCCAGTAGACATTAGCCCAATAGGACGTCCTTTCACTTCCTCCAAACTTGCATTGCAGACTTGTATAATATCTTTCAGCACTAGACTGGGGTAAAGGGGTTTTATGCACATGTTTAATAATATTGATGATTAGATGTGATTGACATTTCTATGATCCCTATGACTTATGAGCCCATGGAGGGCGTATCTGTTGATGTTCACGATCATGCCCGACAGACAGGCACCACATTGGACAGGTACACATGGGGAGATGATTAGTTCGGACCTCCATGGGGTTGAAGAGCCCACCCGATGGATGTTGAGACCCTAGCAGGGGGTAGAGAGTTTGTACCAGGGAAAAGCACAAGAATCCACAAGAGGCAGCTGAGCAGACCTGTACCTAGGGGGGTTGTGCCCCCTTCACTAGAACGTTGGCCTAGGACATCATCCAGGAGGTTCATGATGTCATCCTTTCTTCATGGATGTCTTGGCAGACAAACAGGGCAGTTTGGCACGTGTGGTAGGTTGGAGAAGCCCAAGGAGGGATAACGTTTTTCTCCAGGAGGTTGCATTTGACCTAGAAAGGGATAACATCACCCTAGAAGGGGCATGACATCTTGCTTTAGCTTGATTAGGGTTTCAGTTTATGACATTTTAATGTAAAACAATATTGTTGTGTATTTTGGCCTTGTCGGCCTTTTGATGACCTAAAAAGTAATTAAGGTCATTTCTATTGTATAAATTGTGGCTTTTTACTCTCATTTTTTCATCATCTTTCACTCACCACTTGGTGAGGTCTGAAATTTGTGCCCTATTCTAGGGTTTTGGCTGAAATTCTAAGGCGCACTTGTTGAAGGAAGCTTGTTTTGTCGATTTTGGGCATTTCTCTTGGTGGAAGGTTTTCTTGGTTAAATGTAAGTGAATTTCTGAAAAACTTCTTGATTGAATGGTTGCAGTGTTGTTTTCTTGCATTTGTTATTATAATTTGCTGAATTAAAACCCTAGGTGACAAGCACATGTTAAAGGTCCTTGTCTCATGTCCCTACCAAGTTAATGAGCCATTTGATTTGATGAAGTAAGATAGAGCCTTGCCATAGCAACACTCTATTCTCTTCTTCTAGCCTAGCCATTTTTATCCTTGTTGTTGAGCTAAGAAGGAGAAAAACGCACCAAGGCCTAGGGTTTCTACACCTTGGTGAGTCGTTTTTCCCTAGGGTTTGTCTAGTGAAGCCTTGCTTTAGCAACACATCACTTACGAACTCTCTTGTCTTAGAATTTATCAACCTTTTTTCAAGCTAGCCGTTTTGTTCTTGTCAATGAGCTGAAGAAGGAGGAGGAAGCACTAAGGCCTAGGGTTTCTACACCATAGTGATCCTTTCTCCCCTAGGGTTTCATTGTTGAGGCCTTGCTTTAGCAACACCTCAACATTTAACCTTCTTGTCTTCAGCCATATCTTTTCTTGCTCAAGCTAGCCGTTTAATTTTGTCTTTTGTGCTAGAGAAGGAGGAAGACGCACTAGGGCTTAGGTCATCTACACCATAGTGAGTCGCCTCCCCTAGGGTTTGACTTGTTGAAGCCTTGCTATAGCAACACTTCAACATCAAAACCTCTTGTCTCTAGCCTTGTTATTATCATCACGACCCTTCAACATTTGTAGCCCTTCTTTGACTCCATTTGCCCCAATAAAGCACAGATATAAGACCTCCATTGTTTGAGTACCCTTGATCATACAAACAACCAAACACTTTGAACAACCTTTAACTCTTACTAACCCTAGCCTAGAACTAAATCTTACTAACCCTATTGTTGTCTTCATCTTTTATGCTATAAACACCATTGTGCAACATTCATTTTACTTCTAAAGCAATTGAATGATTGGTTAAGGCATTGCTTATAAAGTGTTGATATTGTTACATTGAATGCCAAAGTTTCTTTTAGCATTTATTGAGAAGTGATATTGTAATCATTGCTATCATATAAACATTGATTTGCTTCATCAATACTATTGCTCAATTTCTTATTATCAGAAATTCATTGATTATATAAAGTACTAACCAACAAGCAAGCTTGCACATGCATAGTTTCGTTGTTGCTTTGTCTCGAGCAGGTACTCTTATTGGTTACTACTTCCGATTATCTTTCATCTTTATTGGTTGTTTGGCTAGGACTTTCTGATCAAGTGGTGATGTGTGAGGGGGATTATTATCACTTAGCCTTGCTAAACCTTTTTCCTTCTCAAAACCCCAGGTCACCGGGGATGTCTCCCCTGGGCCTTACCTCCCTAAACAGAAAGAACTTTCCCATTGAGGTGACAGTGGTGGGATTGGTTCAGTTACGCCAGTTTGACATCCTTTCATCCGTCTTTTACCCTAACTACAAACTGTGCGATGACATTTTGGCGCCGTTGCTGGGGAACACTGAGTCAAACCTTCCTCAAGACGACACTTTTCAGTAAGCCTTGCCTCTAGAATATTTATCTTACAAGCTTACCTGGCGACTCCACTTAGGATATTTTCCCTTATCCTTTGATAATTTCAAGCAAATTATATGGCGACTCCACTGATGACGAAGCCAACTATGACTTCACAATGGGATCCCAGAAACTACAAGCCATTAGACATGAGTAAAATCTCAGGATACCCGCGACAAATGCCCCCGATATACGAAAGGTGGCTCCCTAGATTCCCTAGTAGTGATGGGGAAAGAGATGACTATCATATGAATGATTTTTATTCTTATTTTGGACTCCATCCTATCGATGATGATGCCGAAGATGTAGTGATGAAAATTTTCCCCACCACTCTTCATGGGAATGCTAGAAAATGGTATGACAATCTCCCTGATGCTAGCATCACATCTATGGACCAGCTAGAAAAAATCTTTCTCGAAAAATGGGGTATGAAATTGGAAGATATCCAAACATTGCTAAAAAGACTCCAGTATACAAAACAAACAGAAAATGAGATTGTCTGGGACTTCCAAAATATATTTGAGGGATTACTGTATCAGATTCCTAGAGACCATTATCTCGAGGACAAATGCCTCGTGTATCTCTTTACCAATGCACTCTTGGTGCATTTGGGTTTTCTCCTGAATAAAAAGAGGCCAAAAACACTCCACGAGGCTGGTAACATGGCCATGCAAATCGAGGCAAATATATTTTGGTCCAAAAAGGAACACATCTTCCCCCTAGGGACAAAATTCAATGGCCCTGAAGATACCTCAGACACTCTCAGTTTGGAGAAACTAGTTTCCCTTGAAAATTTTACTGTTGATTTCCAAGAAGAAGGGGAACAAGTTATTGACCAACAAAATGCTAAGGGGAAATCTCTTGATAAGGTTTTCCAAGAGCAAGGGATCGTTGAAAACACAGCTGAGGAGTTGGAACCCGAACAAGATGATGAAGTGTCAAAGTGCCCTCCTCTTGATGAAGCAATCCACAAGCCTTTTCCACCTGCACAAGATGAATAGAATGAGGTAAGTCATTTTCCTTTCCAGTTTTTTGATGACACCTTGTTCTATGATTCAGAGAGTGAAGAATAAATGGAACCCTTGGACAAGCTGGATCCTCTATATCTCAAGACTGAAGATGTAGAGGCAGATCTTCCACTTGATGAAGTTATCCAAATACTTGAAGCTCCTCCACAGGAAGGATTAGGCAAGGTGAGTTGTTTCCCCTTCCAATTTTTTAATGATTCTTTATCTTATGATGTGGAGAGTAAAGAAGTGTCGGATGTTTTAACCCCTTCATGTTATGATGAAAATGAGGACTTTGTTGATAATATTGATGAATTTATACATGTCGGGAAGCGTAAATGGGAGGTGATTGGATATGATGGGGATCCCATTTACGACATTGAGGATCATTTCCAAAAGTTGCCCTTACAACTATCATATGACATTACTAAATTTGACATTTGGCGACAAGAACATGACATGATTACCAATTTTATTCAGAGACCCAAGGATGACCTGATGTTATCCTCTCCTAATAATTTTCGATCATACCTTGAGGACTTTGATGACTATCCCTATGAGCACTTAGATCTATTCTATGAAGAAAGTTATCAACCATCATTCTGCTCAGATAAAAGTGAGGAGGTTGCTTCCGTAAAGAAGGATGCTTGTGATAAGGTTTTCCACCTCCCTTTGATTACTTTACCACGCTATGTCACTAAAGGTATGGTTTGGAAACATGTCTCTTGTCCCAAGTCTCCTGTAAGACAAAACCTCATTCTGGATTTTAGGGGAAAGTTGAGTACCTCAAGGAGAAGCTTATTGTCACAGTTTTCCAGCTTCCCCTTAAGGAATTGTCAGTCCTCCTTTCAGATCTTGCTAATCCCTTCTCAAGCCTCAAGTTGTGAAGACGTCCAAGGTAGCCAGCATTCAGATTCCTCGAGTCGGTCTTTTGAACCTTTGACTTTTCACGATCCATTTCTTAGATGGATTGAGCACTCTCCTAAGAGTATGTCTTGGCATCACTTTTTCCCTCCCACCCGCCTCCATGAGCTAGACCTTACAGCTTCCATTGATATGATACATTTTCTAACTCATGTTATTGTTGTGCTTAACTTATCACTATTTTGGCTTATGATGAAGCACAAAGGCAGGTATTGTGGGACGTTGTTGGATGGGTTTCACTAATCGTTTGACCACATCTAAACATCCGGCCAACAGGTAAGTACAGGTAAGTAGGTAGGCATTTTGGATCCATTGTATATACCATTGCATTGCATACTAGATTAGATTGCTTTCACATTTGTACATATGATTGCTTTTATTTCAGTCTTATATATATGTGTGTGTGTGGACTGGGGTGATATCACCACCCCAAGTGATTACTGATGTTTGCTATTGAGATCAAGCAGGTTACAGGTCATGCCCGAGATGCTGAGGTTCTCATGCGCTCTACGGTGAGCATATGTCCCCGAGTTGGAGCTGGATGTTATGCCCCACTTTCAGGGATAACTAGGAGATTATGTCTCGAGGCCCACAGGTCCTAGACATGCAATACCGAGAGCCAGATCGACTTGAGCATGGCCCTGGAGGGCCCATCTTTTTTTCCCTTTCAGCGCCTCCACTTTGTCAGTAGCAACAACAACATCCATCACCTTCGACTTGGTCCTATATCAGAGATGATTCTTGCTCCATGAGGTAATGAGTCCAGGTATCATGGTATGTGTCGCTCTGATCCTCAAAACCTTTGAATATGTGCATTTGATTCCTTTGTTTCTAACGGGTGCTTGGATCTTATGCTTGTCCACTTGACCATGTCTGGGGAGGATGAAAGGATGCCCTAGCAAGCTTATGTCCATAGGTTTTGAGTTGCCACTGGGGGATTTCTGAAAAACCATCGTCTGTTCCCGTCATACATACCACTTTCCATCTTATTTCTCACTCACCCATCCCATTACACTAGTCTGGGCATAGGGTTGGCCAATCATTTAGGGTTTGTACCTTACCTTGTGGGAAGAATGGGCTAAAAGGCCTGGGGGGTAAAAACAACTAACAATAAAAGCCTAAGAATAAAACCTCGAGATGCTTCGCCTAGGGATCCCCGAGAAAGCAATAAAAATCTTCTCAGCAAGAAATAGAGGGACCCATAAAAAATAATAAAACAAGACCTAGTTGAGGGATAGGGGGTCTCATCATGAGCCAGCCTATTAGGTCCATGGGTACTTAACGGTATGACACTACTAGCAACTGGTTACCACGCCAGGGTAGGGGATCTTGGTGGCATAGCCAAGAGAAAGGGGGTCTCATCACAAGCCAACCTTCTCATTTTCGTGAAAGTGCTTGTGGGTAACATTGCCACCACTGGTCACCAAGCCAGGGCAGTGTCCCTTGACTAGCTTCTTGAAAGAAAAAAGCAATAAAAAGATTAAAAAACAATAAGACAAGACCTGGTTAGAGGATAGGGGGTCTCATCACAAGCCAGCCTATTAGGTCCATGAGCATCTAGCGGTATGACACTACCAGCATCTGGTCACCACGCCAGGGTAGTGGCTCTTGGTGGCATAGCCAAGAGAAAGGGGGTCTCATCACGAGCCAGCCTTCTCATTTCCTTGAAATGCTTGTGGCTAACATTGCCACCACTGGTCACCAAGCTAGGGCAGTGTCCTTTGACTAGCATCTTGGAAGAAAAGGAATGAAGATAGAAGGCATGAATGGGCTTGGAAATATTTGCATCCATGACAGGTGCAGCTCACCCTGCACAGAGGCACCCACCGGTAAACCATCCCTGCTATCACTGCACCTTTTGCCTAGGCATCCCCATCCACCTCACCCACTTACATGACTTGGATTTAATCCTTTCCAAAAACATCCCTCTTCCAGTAGACATTAGCCCAATAAGATGTCCTGTCACTTCCTCCAAACTTGCATTGTAGACTTGTATCATGTCTTTGAGCACTAGAATGCGGTAAAGGGGTTTTATGCACATGTTTAATAATATTGATGATTAGATGTGATTGACATTGCTATGACCCCTGTGACTTATGAGCCCATGGAGGGCCTATCTGTTGATGTGCAGGATCATGCCCGACGGACAGGTACCATGTTGGACAGGTACACATGGGGAGATGATTAGTTCGGACCTCCATGGGGATGAAGAGCCCACCCGATGGATGCTGAGACCCCAACAGGGGGCAGAAACAGGGCAGAGCGTTTGTACCAAGGAAGAGTAGAGGAATCCACCAGAGGTAGTTGAGCAAACCTGTACCTAGGGGGGTTGTGCCCCCTTCACTGGAACGTTGGCCTTGGAAGGCCTAGGATGTCATCCAAGAGGTTCATGATGTCATCCTTGCTTCATGGACGTTTTGGCAGACAGACAGGGCAATTTGGCACGTGTGGCAGGTTGGAGAAGCCCAAGGAGGGACAACATTTTGCTCCAGGAGGCTGCATTTTCCCTAGAAAGGGCTAACGTCACCCTAGAAGGGGCATGACGTCTTGCTTCAGCTTGATTAGGGTTTTAGTTTATGACATTTTAATGTAAAACAATATTATTATGTATCTTGGCCTTGTCGGCCTTTTGATGACCTAAAACGTAATTAAGGTCATTGCCATTGTATAAATTGAGGGTTTTTACTCTCATTTTTTCATCATCTTTCACTCACCACTTGGTGAGGTCTGAAATTTGCGCCCTATTCTAGGGTTTTGGCTGAAATTCTAAGGCGCACTTGTTGAAGGAAGCTTGTTTTGGCTATTTTGGGCTTACATGGGCCTACAAGCGCACAGGTTGGATGCCAAGGGCCCACATGCTAGATGAGAGAAAGATAACTTGGACAACCTTGATGATGACTTGGATGACCTAGCCCACCCATTGCTTGCCAAACAATTTTCCCAGGAGGGACAAAACGTCCCATTTTTTAGCATGACGTCATGACTATGGGGGCTAGGGCTTGGTGGTGAGGTGCCACTCATTTGCACTTGAACGTTTTGAGGAGAAGAGGGTCTTCACAATGATGAGAGCACCTAGATGCTTGACATGTGGCCTTGGGAGGCCCTTTCATACTTCTCCAACACCAACGACCTCCTCAAAGTAGCAAAAAGTCCCCCAAAGGGGTGACATCATCCTAGATTAGGGTTTAATTTGCGCAAAAGATGAAATTTTAAGTGAATTGTTTAATATTATTGTGTTAAGGGGGAAAGATTAGGGTTGTTGACCCCTAATATTGTGTTTTACTCCTTATTTTGTGGACAAACCATGTTGGCTAATTTTTGTATAAATAGAGATCATAAGATCTCATTCACAATCATAACTCTCCTCTTGTGAGCAGCTTTGGTCTGAAATTTTCGGCCTACTTAGCTCTTTTAGATCTTGTGCACTTGTGTATGGCTATGGTTGTGAATGGTTAATGGAAGAAGTGATGCGCTAGCCTTGGAAGGTTATTTTCTAGCTCGTGGTGGATTGCCTTAGCATCTCTCTTGATCTTGGTATGACTTCTACTCACTGGCTATCACTTTATTTAAGTCAAGTATTGTTTATGCTAGGAGCTAGGTGGGAATTATAAGGGCATACACCCCCACCATAGTCTTCACCATTTTATTGCTTCATCTCATTGATTAAGGGTTTGCTAAGAGAAGTACAAGGGCATACACCCTCTTAGCTTAAACCCTATCTTAGAGAAACTTTCCTTGGGGAGTAAAAGGGCATACACCTCCAAGGGGGTAGCTTCTCTAAGCTCATTGTGACTCCATTAATCCAATAGTAAATACACTAGTCATTAATTTGTTGCATTGGAGAAATAAAATATTGCATTGGGAAACGTGAACTTCGGTCATTTTTACTTCTTCCAAAGTGGATTGTTTTCCTTCTGCCGTGGGCACCTCACAGCCACTAGGGCATCCTCATATAAGGGCTACTTATTGATGTTGTTACAAATTTGCATCTTCAGCCATTAGGGCTGCAGAAACCCTAACCTAATTGCTTTAATAACTCAACAACCACTGGTGTTTGCTCAAAGTTTGCACATTTACTCTCCTTGTCCTAGAGCACTTTTTGGCGAAGTTTGAGGGGATTTCATTGGCTGATTTTCTTGCTGTAATACATTGAATGTTACAGCCATAAGGCTGATCTATTTTCTGCAGAAAAGTGTTTACAACAGCCTTATCTTTTATGCTAAGAGTATTGGTTTTTCATCTTGAGTTTAGCTAGTCAATTGCTAGTCTTTCTCTTGCATTTTCTACTTGATCTTTAGCATTTATTGAGAAACTTATAGTAGCTTTTTTTTGCTGATATATACTTTCATCTATTGCTGCAAATTAGGGACAGAAAGCTTAACTTGCTGATCCAACTAACATATACTGTTGCAAGGTATGTTCTCTTGTGTTTCGGGCAAGTACAATCATCTGAAAAAGCACTATACTTGTAGGGCAGCCTTTACTTGAATTACAAGGCATCTCTCCCTACCATTCATTCCATTTAGACTTGACCTATAGGGGATTCATTTCCATCCATCTACATCTCAATTCCCCTGGGGTCTCCGGGATCGCCTCCCAGGAGTGACCTTAGTCACCCCCAAGTGTGGGACCTACATCAAGGTGGCATTGGTTGTAGGATTCCAAAAGTTGTAGCACTTGTTCTGTGGTTGGGTCGAGCTTTTCCCAACCTACAACTTGTGCCATAACATTTTTGGCATCGTTGCCGAGGAGGATTTTGAATCCTCTTCGTACCCTAACGACACTTTGGTAAACTATCCCAAAGCCTTCCCCTAGCTTTCCTGGCGACTCCACCCAAGGGACGTTCCCTTTCCAGCTTATCAACTAAAATTTTCCTGAAAATCTTGTCTAGCGACTCCACCATGCCACCAAAGAAATGTAAAACCAACAAAACCTCCAGGGGTTGAAAAGCCTCACCCAAAGGTCCTAGTCCCCCAAAATCCCCCTGTCCCTCATAATTGCTCCTCTACCTCTCCTAGCCCTCCATCCTCGCTTACTATTTCCACACCTTTGCCTTCACCCATACCCTCCTGACCAAGTGTCTTGGAGCCTACAAAACAAAGAGGCACACAAACCTTTGGACATCACAAAGATCCTTGGATCCCCTCATAAGCTCCCAAAGGACTTCAAAGAATGGCTGCCCACTTTTTCAGGGGAAGACCTTATTGAACCAGAAGATCACTTGTATCTTTTCCTGCATAGTGTGGAATCCTGTGACCATCATGAGGATGCCCCGATGAAACTTTTCTCATACACTTTTGTTGGAAGGGCCAAGGATTGGTTTGACAACATTCCCACAAGGACTATCACGAATTGGAACTTCTTTCAGGAAAATTTCACCAAGAGATTTGAGAAAAGGAGATATTACCAATCCTTGTGTAATCAACTCTATTATCGTGCAATTTGTTGTTAGGATAAAAGGCTTGAGTCTTATAGGTCAAACTGGCGTAACAGGAACCTATCCCACCCAATGTCACCATGATGGGAAGGTTTTTTCTATTTAGGGAGGTGAGACCCAGGGGAGACGTCCCTAGTGACCTGGGGTTTTGAGGAGGCAAGAGGATAATAAGACAAGGATAAGTTTCCCCCCTCACAAGTCACCACCAAACAGATAGTCCGGCCAAAGGCGAATTTAAAGTAAACCCCCAAAGAAGTATACCTGCCTGGAACAAAGCACCAACAAACTGATATATGCAAACTGTTAATGTTTATGCCATTATTATAGTTCTTTGCATTTCAATAGATAAGAGCATCATAAGAACAAGATCACTGAGAAATACACATTCACAAGAGACACAACATTTATCCTGGGAAACCCTCTAGGGGAAGAAAGCCCAGCAAAAACTTCCTTATCATAAATTGCCAATACAATGTT
>ML789359.1:22558-46834 GCA_009831015.1 Picea engelmannii
TCAACTTTTAATTCTTCTAATAATTTGATCATAGCTTCAACATGCAACACTGATCAAGATAATTTCATAACAAATAGATGCATATTAGAGTAATCACACCTGGGTTGCATCATTCCTCTGAATGTGTTGGATCTTGAGATCCTCCTGGATCTATGGCAAGAGATCCCTTCTCCTGCAAATACTCTTTAGGGTTTAACCATTAAACACATGTGAGTACATACCTCTGATGGCATTTGTAGGTAGTGGCTCCATCTGGTAGCAGCGGTAATCATTACCAACTCTTAAGAAAACTTCAAGGGTGATTGCAACTGGTTCTGCGGCTGCAACTGCAATTGCAACTTAGGGTTTTATGAGGAAACCCTAATTTTTCAAACTTCGAGTTTTGAAAATCTGATCCAGTGGATAGATGCGCTGCGCTGAGGCGAGTTAGCTGGTGTAGTCAGAATTTCGAAAATCCAACTTTTACCCCTTCAAATCTGATCTGCGAATTTCTGGACTGGTGCTTCTGGTTTTCTAGTACTTCTGGTACTCTGGTACTTCTGGTACTGTGGTTTTCTGGTACTTTGTGAAACTAGGGTTTCACTTTTCGGGAGATCTAGCCACTGAAAAGGTGCGCTCTAAGTGCCACAAAAATCCTTGGGGGAGGGCACAACTTTCTAGGTGGTTTTAGGGCTGAAAAGATTCACTTTTGCAAAACCCTAATTTTTGGGTACGGTAACAGTGACGTTTTTCCTCTTGCGAAATATGCTTACTTCAGGTTGGCACTGATACCATGTTAATGTTTATGCCATTATTATAGTTCTTTGCATTTCAATAGATAAGAGCATCATAAGAACAAGATTACTGAGAAATACACATTCACAAGAGACACAACATTTATCCTGGGAAACCCTCTAGGGGACGAAAACCCAGCAAAAACTTCCTTATCATAAATTGCCAATACAATGTTCAAGAGATAACTCAAACCAATACAGATAGTCCTCTCCAAAAGATGCGCCACTCTTCTCCCTCTCTCCAACTGGTAATTGCAGCTTGCCTCATAAGAGAATGAGCAAGTGAGTTGTGTGTTAGAAGTGAGGCGCTAGCCTCCTATATATACAAGACTGGCACGTGTGAAAGAGTTTCACTGGCAGGGCCGACCTCTCACTCTGGGTGGGTAAACCCACCTTTAAATTAATTATGGGTCTCAATAATAACTGCTGGGGCCGACTTCTTATTCTGCCCATTATAATTGTACGATGATCAATCCTCAAAAGGGGATTTGGTCCTAATACAATTACCGACATGATTAATCCACAATGGGGATTAATCCTAATAATAAAATAACAATAATAATAAGAATGCTCTTCGCAGTTACATTATTTCAACACAAACTATATCTCAATGGGGTTAGTACTTCATATAATAGATGACTATGTGAATAACATATAAGAAATTGGCAATAAATGTTGACGAAGTCAATGTTTATCTATAGCAATGAAAATTATAACACTTCACCAATAAATATTGAAACAATATGGCATTAAATGTAACCAATCAATACTTCATTCAATAAATGCCTTAACCATTATTCAATTGCTCATAAACAAAACGATGATGCACTAATGATGTAATACCATGAGATGACGGCAGCAATTAGGGTTAATAGGGTTAGCTCTTAGACTAGGGTTAGTAGTTAGGGTTTCAATTCAAAGGGTTTGAGAGTGTTGTAATCAAGTTTCAATTCAACACTGGAGGACTTTAGATCAGTGCCTTAGGGTTTAATGGAGTCAAAAGTGAAGGACGCAAGAGTTGAAAGAGGCAAAGATTAAGGACTAGAGGGAGAAGTTTTGAGGTGTTGCTAAAGCAAGGCCTCAAAATCAAAACCCTAGGGGAGAGAGACTCACTCCGGTGTTGCTACAACAAGGCCTCATGCTCTCTCCTCCTTCCTGGCAAAACGGCTAGCTCAAGAATAAAGCATACAACCAAAACAAGAGGGTTTGATGAGACAAGGTGTTGCTATAGCAAGGCTTTTCAGCAAACCCTAGAAAGAGTACGACCCTAGTGTAGTAGACCTAGGCCAGGGATGTCTCTCTCTTCTTGGCTTCTAGATAGTACGGCTAGAAACAGAAGAAGAAGGGAAGAGAGTGTAGCAATGGCTAGGCTCTCTCCTTCTTCAATGGCTGAAAATTTATCTATTATGGGACATGAGACAAGGACCTACTTGTGTGCTTGTCACCTAGGGTTTTGATTCAACAATATTCATAAACACATGCAAGAAATTAGACTACAACCATTCATTAAGAAGTTTTGCAGAAAAATACTTACAATTCACCAAGAAATAACCATGCAAACCCTAGTTGTAACACCTTCCTTCAAGAGAAACACCATAAAATGCCAAAAATTTCTTCCTTCAACAAGTGCGCCTCACTAAATCAGCCAAATACCCAAGAGAGGGTGCAAATTTCAGACCTCACTAATGACTGAGTGAAAGATCATGAAAAAATGAAGGTAAAAATCCTTCATTTATACAATACCATGACATAATTTTACTTTTTAGGTCATGTAAAAGGCTGACAAGGCCAAAATACCAAAATCAAACTGTTTTACATTAAATTGTCAAATTAAATCCTAAATCAAGCTGAAAAGAGAGTAAAAGCCCCTCCAAGGGAGACGTTAGTCCCCTTTAGAGAAGATGGGGCGTCTTGGAGCAAAACATTAGCCCTCCTTGGGCTTATCCAACCTACCACACGTGCCATTGCTGCCTATTCTGCCTCCCAAAACGTCCCTGATGTTGGGTGACATCATGGTCAAGGTGTTGATGTCCTAGGCCTCCCAAGGCCAACGTTCCACTGAGAAAGGGTCATCCCCCCTAGGTCAAGCTCTGTCGGGGTGCCTCTAGTGGAACATCGTCTTCTCCTCTGGTGCAAAGCTCGAGATCCATCTCTATCTTGTATCTGCCCACTGATGGGGTCTCAACATCCACCTGATGGGATCTTCAGCCCCATGGAGGTTCGAACTGATCATCTCCCCATGTGTACTGATCCAAGATGGTACCTGTCCGTCGGGCATGGTCCTGCACATCAAAAGCTATGCCCTCCATGGGCTCATCAGTCACAGGGATCATAGCAATGTCAATCACATTTCATCATCAATATTAATAAACATATGCATAAAACCCCTAATAGATCAGTCAATAGCTCAAAGACGTTACACAAACCTACTATACAAGTGTGGGAAAAGGGAAAGGCATCCTATTGGGCTAACGTGCACTGAATAAGGGAAGTTCCCAGAAGAGACCTCTTCCAAGCCATGTAAATGGATGAAGTGGTTAAGGGATGTCCAAGCAGGTGGGTGCAACGCAGGTCAAGGATGCAAGATGTTACCTGTGGGTGCCTTTGTAGAAGGCGAGTTGTACCTTTCATGGATGCAATTCTTTCCAAGCCCATTCATGCCTTTTATTATTTTTGTTATTTCATTTTTTATTGCTTTTTTCTTTCTTTTTTGCTCAAGAGATAATCAGGGGATACTGCCCTGGCGTGGTGACCAGTGGTGACAGCGTTACCCACAAGTACTTTCACAGAAAAGAGAAGGTTAGCTCATGATGAGACCCCCTTTCCCTTGGCCATGCAACCAAAGGTCACTGCCCTGCCGTGGTAACCAACTGATGGCAATGTCATACTGCTAGGTACCCATGGACCTAATAGGCTGGCTCATGATGAGACCCCCTATCCTCTGGTTAGGTCTTGTTTTATTATTTTTTAGGGTCCTTCTTGTTTCTTGTTGAGAAGCCTTTTATTGCTTTCTCAGGGATCCCTGGGCGAAGCATCTCGAGGTTTTATTCTTAGGCTTTTATCTTTTACCAGCTTGCTTTTACCTTCTGGGCCTTTAGCCCCTTCTTTCCACTAGATAAGGTGCAACCCTAAAAATAGGTCAACCCAGTGCCCGGACAAGTGTAATGGGACAAGTGAGCGGGAAACAAGATGGAAAAGTGAAGCTGTGAAGGGAGAGGACGATGGCTTCTCAGAGACGACCCCAGTGGCTAACCAAAACCAATAGACACAGGCTTACTAGGACATCCCGTCAATCCCCAAAACATGGTCAAGTGGGCAAGTGTAAGGTCCAAGCAGTTGTTAGAAATAAAAGGAATCAGATGCATACATTCAATGGTTTTGATGATCAAAGTGACACATACCATGATACCTGAACTAATTACCTAATGAAGCAAGAACCCTCTCCGACACAAGACCAAGCCGATGGTGGTGGAGGTTGTTGCTGTTGAAAGGATAAAGATGTTGGAAGAGAGAAAAGGTGGGCCCTCCAGGGTCATGCTGAAGTCGATCCTTCTCTCAGTACTCCATGTCTAGGACCTGTGGGCCTCGAAATATGATCGCCTAGTTATCCCTAAAAGTGGGGGATAATATCTGGCTCCAACTCGAGGACATGTGCTCACCGTAGAGCGCATGAGAACCTCAACATCTCTGGCACAACCTGCTGACCTGCTCAATCTCAATAGAAGTATCAGTAACAAGATTGGGGTGGTAATGCCACCCCAGCATACATAGACATAAGACTAAAATAACACAATCAATAAATGTGAATGTAAAGCAAAACACTTACCTGTACTTACCTGTTGGCTGGATGTTGGGTGTAGTCAAACAACCAGTGAAGCCAATCCGGCAACGTCCCATGATACCTGCCTTTGTGCTTCATCATAAACCAAAATAATGATAAGTCAAGCACAAAAATGTCATGGGTTAGAATATATATCATATCATCGGAGATCACAAAGTCTAACTCATGGAGGCGGGTGGGAGGGACAAAATCATGCCACGTCAATCTCTGATGAATGTGCTCAATCCAATTCAGGAGATCCAAGGTTCAGAACACCGACCCAATAAGTCTGCAAACTGGCCACCTCGAACGTCTTCACACTCTGAAGGGACTGACAAGGATCTAGCGGATGACTGGCAAACTCTTAAGGGAAAGTTGAAACATGGAAAAGATAGACTTGAACTTGTAGTTTTCAACCAACCCTTGTATTCTAGGGTTTGCCTTAGAGGAAAATCAATGTAAAAGATATACTTCCCAACTACACCTTTAATGAAACAACAAGGCAAAGTAATAACAGGTGGCTGGAGAAAAAGGTCATGAGAATCCTTCTTTAGGAAAACAACGTTCTTACTCCTATCAAAATCCGAGCACAGTGGTGGTTGATAGTCATTTTCATAGGGTAAATCTAAGTGCTCGGAGGAGTACTCATCAAAGGCCTCAAGGTAAGACCCAAAATCATCAGGCAAATACTTTACTTGGTCAACCTTGGGTGTTTGGGGAGCATCGGTAAAAATCTCATCTCCTTGTTGCCACTGGTCAAGAGCTTGCTGTGATAATTGCAAAGGCAACACTTGGAGATGAATCCTTATGTCATAGATGGGATCCGTATCATAACCAAATGCATCCCACCTACGTCTCCCAACATGTATGAACTCATCAAAATCAACTATGTCAGTATCAGTATCATAACATGGAGGGTTCAAAACATTCAAAAGCTCACCCATTTCCTCCTCTTTTCCCAAATCATAAAGTAGACAATTACCGAAATCTTGGAGAGGAGGGAAACTTACTTTTTCCTCTTCTGCAGGAGCTTCGAGGACCTGGGTATCTTTAACATGCATTACTGTCTTATCCTCATGAGTTGCCTCTTCATCTTTGGTTGCGCAGCAAGGAATATGCTCTTCGTTCGGGGATTCCATTTCTCCATCACTCTCTGAATCATGAAACAAGGTATCATCAAAATCCTGAAAAGGAAAGAAACTAACCTCATCATGTTGTTGTTGTGCAGTTGGAGAAGGCTTGTAGATCGCTTCATCAAGTGGAAGAGGGCATGTTGATACTTCGTCATTGGGTTCCAGCTCCTCAAGTGTGTCTTGAGCAACCCTTTGTCGATCTGTGGTTTGTTCCCCTTCCTTTTGTAAATCAACAATGAAGTTCTCAAGGGCAAACAAACTCTCCCTATTGAGAGTACCTGAGGTGAAGAGGCATCTTATCTCAGACAAGGAGATCTTCTCCTCAATCATTGCAGCCATGTTGTAGGCTTCATCAAGCGTCCCTGTGGCTCTCTTATCAAGGGGAAAACTCAGATATCCCAAAAGTGCATAAGTAAAGAGATGGACAAGGTATCTCTCCTCGAGATGATGTCCTTCAAGAATTTGATATAGCATGTTCTCAAATCTATCCTGGAAGTCTCTGACAGTTTCATCCTTAGCTTGCTTTATATGCTCGAGTTTCTTTAATAGTACTGGAATGTCTTCTAGCTGGATAACCCATCTCTAAAGAAAGGTTTGCTCAAATTGCTCCATAGTTGTAATGCTGGCATCAGGGAGGTTATCATACCATTCTTTAGCATTGCAATAAAGAGTGGAAGAGAAATGTTTCATGACCATGTATTCAGCATAATCATCAACAGGGTGGGATAGGAAGAAATTCCAAAAATTTCTCATGTGATAGTCAACTCTCTCTCTATCACCACCAGTGAATCCAGAAAGCAAATTTATGTATTCAAAGGGCATTTGTTGAGGGTACCCTATGATTTTACTCATGTATAAAGGCTTGTAGTTTCCCAAGACACATTGTGAAGTCATAGTTGGCTTCGTCATTAGTGGAGTCGCCAGATAGTTTTGTTGAAACTATCAAAAGGTAAGGAAAAACACCCTAGTGGAGTCGCCAGGTAAGCTTGTAAGAATAAGACTCTCTAAGGCAAGGCTTACCGAAAAAGTGTCGTCTAAGGAAGGTTTGACTCAGTGTTCCCCGACAACGATGCCAAAATGTTATCGCGCAGTTTGTTGTTAGGATAAAAGTCTTGAGTCTTATAGGTCAAACTCACATAACAGGAACCTATCCCACCCAATGTCACCACGATGGGAAGGTTCTTTCTATTTAGGGAGGTGAGACCCAAAGGAGACGTCCCCGATGACCTGGGGTTTTGAGGAGGCAAGAGGATAATAAGACAAGGATAAGTTTCCCCCCTCACAAGTCACCACCAAACACATAGTCCAACCAAAGGCCAATTTAAAGTAAACCCCAAAAGAAGTATACCTACCTGGAACAAAGCAACAACAAACTGATATATGCAAACTATATCTCAATGGGGTTAGTACTTCATATAATAGATGACTATATGAATAACACATAAGCAATTGGCAATAAATGTTGACGGAGTCAATGTTTATCTATAGCAATGAAAATTATAACACTTCACCAATAAATATTGACACAATATGGCATTCAATGTAACCAATCAATACTTCATTCAATAAATGCCTTAACCATTTTTCAATTGCTCATAAACAAAATGATGTTGCACTAATGATGTAATACCATGAGATGACGACAACAATTAGGGTTAATAGGGTTAGCTCTTAGACTAGGGTTAGTAATTAGGGTTTCAATTCAAAGGGTTTGAGAGTGTTGTAATCAAGTTTCACTTCAACACTGGAGGACTTTAGATCAATGCCTTAGGGTTTAATGGAGTCAAAAGTGAAGGACGCAAGAGTTGAAATAGGCAAAGATTAAGGAATAGAGGGAGAAGTTTTGAGGTGTTGCTAAAGCAAGGCCTCAAAATCAAAACCCTAGGGGAGAGAGGCTCACTCCGGTGTTGCTACAACAAGGCCTTGTGCTCTCTCCTCCTTCCTACCAAAATGGCTAGCTCAAGAATAAAGCATACAACCAAAACAAGAGGGTTTGATGAGATAAGGTGTTGCTACAGAAAGGCCTTTCAACAAACCCTAGAAAGAGTACGACCCTAGTGTAGTAGACCTAGGCCAGGGACGTCTCACTCTTCTTGGCTTCTAGATAGTACGGCTAGCAACAGAAAAAGAAGGGAAGAGAGTGTAGCAATGGCTAGGCTCTCTCCTTCTTCAATGGTTGAAAATTTCTCTATCAGGAGACATGAGACAAAGACCTACTTGTGTGCTTGTCACCTAGGGTTTTGATTCAGCAATATTCATAAACATATGCAAGAAATTAGACTACAACCATTCATTAAGAAGTTTTGCAGAAAAATACTTACAATTCACCAAGAAATTACCATGCAAACCCTAGTTGTAACACCTTCCTTCAAGAGAAACACCATAAAATGTCAAAAATTTCTTCCTTCAACAAGTGTGCCTCACTAAATCAGCCAAATACCCAAGAGAGGGTGCAAATTTCAGACCTCACTAATGAGTGAGTGAAAGATCATGAAAAAATGAAGGTAAAAATCCTTCATTTATACAATACCATGACCTAATTTTACTTTTTACGTCATGTAAAAGGCCGACAAGGCCAAAATACCAAAATCATACTGTTTTACATTAAATTGTCAAATTAAATCCTAAATCAAGCTGAAAAGAGAGTAAAATCCCCTCCAAGGGAGACGTTAGTCCCCTTTAGGGCAGATGGGGCGTCCTGGAGCAGAACGTTAGCCTTCCTTGGGCTTCTCCAACCTGCCACACGTGCCACTGCTGCCTATTCTGCCTCCCAAAATGTCCATGATGCTGGGTGACATCATGGTCAAGGTGGTGACGTCCTAGGCCTCCTAAGGCCCAATGTTCCACTGAGAAAGGGTCATCCCCCCTAGGTCAAGCTCTATCGGGGTGCCTTTGGTGGAATGTCCTCTTCTCCTCTGGTGCAAAGCTCTAGATCCATCTCTATCCTGTATCTGCCCCTTAATGGGGTCTCAACATCCACCTGATGGGATCTTCAGCCCCATGGAGGTCCGAACTGATCATCTCCCCATGTGTACCGGTCCAAGATGGTACCTGTCCGTCGGGCATGGTCCTGCACATCAAAAGCTACGCCCTCCATGGTCTCATCAGTCACAGGGATCATAGCAATGTCAATCACATTTCATCATCAATATTAATAAACATATGCATAAAACCCCTAATAGATCAGTCAATAGCTCAAAGACGTTACACAAACCTACTATACAAGTCTGGGAAAAGGGTAAGGCATCCTATTGGGCTAGCGTCCACTGAATAAGGGAAGTTCCCGAAAGAGACCTCTTCCAAGCCATGTAAGTGGATGAAGTGGTCAAGGGATGTACAAGCAGGTGAGTGCAACGCAGGTCAAGGATGTAAGATGTTACATGTGGGTGCCTTTGTAGAAGGCGAGTTGTACCCGTCATGGATGCAATTCTTTCCAAGCCCATTCATGCCTTTTATTCTTTTTGTTATTTCTTTTTTCTTTCTTTTTTGCTTAAGAGATAATTAGGGGACACTGCCCTGGCGTGGTGACCAGTGGTGACAGCGTTACCCACAAGTACTTTCACAGAAATGAGAAGGTTGGCTCATGATGAGACCCCCTTTCCCTTGGCCATGCAACCAAAGGTCACTGCCCTGCCGTGGTAACCAGCTGATGGCAATGTCATACTGCTAGGTACCCATGGACCTAATAGGCTGGCTCGTGATGAGACCCCCTATCCTCTGGTTAGGTCTTGTTTTGTTATTTTTTAGGGTCCCTCTTGTTTCTTGTTGAGAAGCCTTTTATTGCTTTCTCAGGGATCCCTGGGCGAAGCATCTTGAGGTTTTATTATTAGGCTTTTATCTTTTACCAACTTGCTTTTACCTTCTGGGCCTTTAGCCCCTTCTTCCCTCTAGATACGGTGCAACCCTAAAAATAGGTCAACCCAGTGCCCGGACAAGTGGAATGGGACAGGTGAGCGAGAAACAAGATGGAAAAGTGAAGTTGTGAAGGGAGTGGATGATGGATTCTCAGAGACGACCCCAGTGGCTAACCAAAACCAACAGACACAGGCTTACTAGGACATCCCGTCAATCCCCAAAATATGGTCAAGTGGGCAAGTGTAAGGTCCAAGCTGTTGTTAGAAATAAAAGGAATCAGATGCATACATTCAATGGTTTTGATGATCAAAGTGACACATACCATGATACCTGAACTAATTACCTCATGAAGCAAGAACCATCTCCGACACAAGACCAAGCCGATGGTGGTGGAGTGTAATGATCCCAAGCCATTATGCAAGGTTCATCACGGTTTTGGTATCTTTTTAAAACTTTTTTCTGGTTGTGGTATTTTGTCAAACAGTTTGTTGATCTATTTGTTTAGATGTGTTTATATGTGTGTATGCAGCAAATAACAGAAAGAGATAACCATGGAACATACCTCAACCATATGCAATAAGATAGACAAGCCAAAACACCTCAAATCTTCTTTATTCATAAAATAGAAGAACCTGCTACAATGGAGATGCCGATTTGGAATGCTCAACAGATGGCCAAGATGATAGACAATAGATAACAAGTATGAGCTGCTACAAAATGCTCTCGCTGATACAAAACAAGCCTCCAAAGGCTAGATAAGAGATGAAGACCAATGCCAAGTGTCAAACCCCTCAAGATGGAAGATGCCACGCTTTGCTGGATAACTGAAGCTCATCAACAATTCGGCCCTAGTGCCAAAGATGTCCAATCATCTCAAGAAAGGTGTCAAACAGTAGATCGGGTGATGGTAAGAATAACCCAGGTGCCCGAATCTCCAAGATCCCTCTCAATCTCTGTAGATCTGAAATCCCCCACTGAATGGTGCACCCCACTGGATGACTGAAGCCCTAGATAATTCGGCCTTGCTGAAGGAGGCCTCCAAATGCTCTGAAACTCTCCAGAAATATAGATCGGGACACTGCAAGTCACTAGGTGAAGTCTCAGGGTCAGATCTGAAGTGTAACCCCTCCAAACTGACTAGATCTGAATCTCAAAAACGCCCTCCTTCTCTTCAATTCGTCCCACTTCTCAAGAAATAATCTGAGCCATAAATCTCTCTCAAAAAGCACTAGATCTGATGTCCAAGGCCCTGCAATGAAAACCCAAGTGATAGAATCCTCAAAGGCCCTGCCAATCTCCTACAACGAACCTCTCTCCAAATATGGTGCGCCCTCCCTTGCTGGAAACCCCCAATGGTGTGCCCTCCTTCTCTTCCTGTGCCCGTGGCTATGTAGAACCCTCCTGCACTGATGTAGAACTGAGCTAGAATGGTGTGGGAGAGTATTGCATATCCGAGACCAAGCTTGGGACAAGCTAGGTGGAATCTTTCACCATCAAATCGTCCTCTAGGGTTTGTTAAGTCAAAACCCTCAAAACCCCCAATGTTGGGCTTACTAGCTAGAAGCCAGAAATCAAAAGATAATCATACATGAATCAATGAGAAGAGGCCCTTGCCTTCCCTTTATACTTTTTGCTCTCCTTGTCCCTCCAAAGTGACTTTCATTTTATTAATATTTAATTAATTAATTAAATCACTTTAATTAATTAATTAACCTTTTTACCTCTGAAAAGCTCCTTATCTCTCCTTGTGGCTTCCCTGGCCACTGAAAGTCACTTCTAGCCATCCCATCCTGTAGTGTTGCTCCTCTCGATTCCAATGAGCTATTACACTGAGAGGTTCCTCCAAGTAATGTGCCCAAAATGACCTCTGCAGTGAATTTCATTGACTTATAGTTCAAAATATTCAAAATCATGGAAATCGTCGAAATGCAACGAAACCAAAGCCAACCTGTGCGGAATGGATCATAATGATGGGATATGATGATCAATCCAAGATGGACCCCACAATGCCTCTCAAATACCCCTGTACTCGCTATAACATCCATCTGGCTACTCTGGTCATCATAAATCTCTGCACTGTGATGATGTCCCAAAGTGAGGACATTACAGTCCTCCCTGCTAGAAGATTGCTTGTCCTCAAGCGATACCCAAATCCCTCCAAGTAAAATACCAGGATCCCATGTCCACCTGTGGGATACATAGTAGAACTTATCCAACGATGAACAATAGTACACTCCACCCCCTGGATCCCATATCAGGAAGTGAACTGCAATACTCTGTGAAGAACAGTCCTGGAAGATATCAACCCTATGAACCTCCTGCACCTGACCCATGGCCTCATCTCGAAATGAGTCCATCCTCCAAATCTCTACCAAGATCCACACGACCTCCATCAATTGCACATGTTGATGCCCGACTGAGGTGATGCAAGACCTCTGTGAGGCACCCACAACCGATGCGCTCCTCTCAACACTGAAGATCAATGGAAAGTTAGAGTAACTTTCCCCTGCCATGGTCCACTCTCCCCTGTCGGTCAATGAATAGCTCAATCCTGCAATCCCTGGGTCCCATGCTAACCTCTGTCGAAGATCCTCATGCTGACATTGCACTACTCTGACCATGAATGTTTGCCCCCTAAATACATCCTGAACCCTCCTCTCCTGGGTCCTCCAGCTAAAATACCTGTGACCATTGGACCTACTGTCCAGAAACTGTATCTGTATAGGCATCTTTGTAGAAGAAGTACCTATCCAAACCTCTCCATGCCCTATCATGATGGCCAAGAGAAAGAAAATGTCTCGCCCCATAGGACAAGTACCTGTAGACCCACTCCAAACCAAACCAAGGTGGAGTGTGTGGCTCTTTGGTGCAACTTGGGTCAACATGAACATCGTGCTAACAAAACGGACTACTGGGTCCCATGGAAAACTTGGAAGTTTATCACTTCCAATCTCCTCTAACTGTTCTTATGTGAGACTAATCACTGTCAGAAGCCCTATGTTCTCATCTTCTATCCTCCTCATGTTGTTGTCAATGATGAACATGTCGAAAAAGGGTAACAGACATATCTGCAGCTGACTGTAGGACTAGAAGGCATCACAGGCTTTGGTCAATCCCAAGGATTCGACCAGAAGCTCGTCCATTGGTATCCATGATAACTGCTCGCCTGTAGTCATCACTAACCCCCAATCATCAAGTACAATCGGAAGAAACTCCTCCAACTGCTGGTAAACCACTCTCCATCTCCCATCACCCGGGCAACTGCTGAAATGGTGAAGGTGATCTCTCATAACTAGGTGTTGTTGCAAAGGAGTGACATCTGCATGCTCCCCTAGGTGTGTCACCTCCCTACAAGGCACTATACCCCTCTGAATGCCACCATACATCTCGGCATGACTCTATGAACTATCCCTCATCATCGTATGCTCCGGCATACTCATGTCGTCTCCTGCAGACTCATGCTGTATCATCGATCCTGGGCATCCTGCTGGATCAATCTCTATATGGAGATCAACCACTCCCAAGACACAAATGGAAGTGTCCCCCATCAACTGGTGCTCCTCTGCTAGATCATCAACATCCTCTTTCAATGTGACTGGCTGATACATCTGAGTGTCCACTAAGACAGATGAAGTGGATCTCTGATGGATCTCCTCAAGAGATTAATCTGTCCTAGACTCTGATTCTTGAAGGGCGGTCTGTGTGCCTCTCAAGAATCCTTGAGTGCTCTCCAACTCTTGGGTGAGTCGGTCCATCTCCAACTCCTGCTCCCGCAGGGCCTCATGATACATCTCACCAACCCTCAGTAGATAATCCCTATCTGTCAACAACTGCTGGTAGTCAGTTCTCATCACAGATACTCTCTCCCGAAGAGTGTGAAAATCATCCATGGAAAATCCTCCATCTGAACTACCATATGCCACTGGTGCTCTCCAACAATAATCTGCCATCACTACATACATGTCATCAATACGTCTAGTGGCTGCCATGATCATAGCCTCACTAACTCTCAACTGTGCTGCTAAGTGGTGTGAATCCTGATCATGGTCATGCTGAGGTGCCATCTCGGACCCCTCATTGCTAGTGTCATCACTAACAACACTCTCTGCAGAAGATAAAGTGATGAACTACCTACTGTCTACTGTGCCACTAGGTACTCCTGTATGCCATTGCATCCCATCACTAGATTCCATCTCCCCCTGACTCACACGGTATCCTGTATGAGCAGCTGTATCCTCCTGTGCACTCAACCTGCTACTATCATCTGCGCCTGGATCCCATATAGCTGTATCCAGACACGTGCTATTGCCAAATAGTGCATCCTCATCCATGCAATCTGATCCTGGAAATAAGTGCTCCATCCACCTGCCAACCTCTGCCATCTGCTCAACCACTGGAGTCTCCAATAGCTGTGACTCCATTTCCTCTGACTGACCTGTATGTGTGGGGTCAACTACATGTATGTCCTGTACCTCCTCCTGGATCTGTGGGTCTACCTGTCCATGGTGTGCATCCCTCACACTAGGCTCATCCATCATACCTGACGTGCCACTGATCTCCTCATGTGACGTGGCTATCATGGGTGTCTGAACAGGTGTCAGATGTGTCACGACCCCCATAGGAAGCTCATCATCTCTAGGTGCTAACACGTGTGACTCCTCACTAGTGTCACCCCTCTACTGAGGCGTAAGGTCATCAATGGTATGTGATATGTCTGTTGTTACACTGGTGCCATCGTCCTATCCATCCAACTTCCTATCCACTACACAAGGGTCATCATCCTCCTCAAGCGTGCAAGCATCACTAGCCCCTGTGCAAGAGTCATCATCACTATCCTCTGAAGTAAAGTCACCATCACTAGCCTCTGTGCCGGAGTCACTGTCATCATCCAATTGCTTTGAATCCTCATCATCACGATCATAGTGTACCTCAATGATATGCTTCTTACCCTTACCCCTACACCTATGATCTGGTTCCCAAGGCACCTTGCAACTGTAGCAAAGTTGTGTGCTCCTAATGGGTGTGGGGTTTCTCCATGCTTCCTCCCATGTCATGTATTCCATTGCCTTATTGACCCAGAATGTAATCTCATCTGTGCTCCACCCAGGATTTTTCATGGATAAATACTGTTGGAATGTTACTTGAGCCCTAGTTTCCTGACTAAGGTCGTAGAAATATTCCCATCTACGACATACAGTCTCTCTAGAAAAATCCCTAATATTCATCTCTTCTTATGGAGGACCCCTCTATGGCTCTGCATACATGTGATAATTCCCACTGGCTGGCAGGAATCTAAGCTCTGATACCACTGTAATGATCCCAAGCCATTACGCAAGGATCATCACGGTTTTGGTGTCTTTTTAAACTTTTTTCTGGTTGTGGTATTGCGTCAAACAATTTGTTGATCTATTTGTTTAGAGGTGTTTATATGTGTTTATGCAACAAATAAAAGAAAGAGATAACCATGGAACATACCTCAACCATATGCAATATGATAGACAAGCCAAAACATCTCAAATCTTCTTTTATTCATAAGATAGAAGAACCTGCTACAATGAAGATGCTGATATGGAATGCTCAACAGATGGCCAAGAAGATAGACAATGAATAATAAGTATGAGCTGCTACAAAATGCTCTCGAAAATACAAAATAAGCCTCCAAAGGCTGGATATAAGATGAAGACCAATGCCAAGTGCCAAACCCCTCAAGCTGGAAGATACCACGTCCTGTTGCAGTACTGAAGCTCCTCAATATTTCGGCCCTGCTACCAAAGATGTCCAATCATCTCAAGAAAGGTGTCAAACAGTAGATCGGGTGATGGTAAGAATAACGCAGGTGCCCGAATCTCCAAGATCCCTCTCAATTGTTGTAGATCTGAAATCCCCCACTGAATGGTGCACCCCACTGGATGACTGAAGCCCTAGATAATTCGGCCCTGCTGAAGGAAGCCTCCAAATGGGCTCACTAGCTAGAAGCCAGAAATCAAAAGATAAACATACATGAATCAATGAGAAGAGGCCCTTGTCTTCCCTTTATACTTTTTTCTCTCCTTATCCCTCCAAAGTGACTTTCATTTTATTAATATTTAATTAATTAATTAAATCACTTTAATTAATTAATTAACCTTTTTACCTCTGAAAAGCTCCTTATCTCTCCTTGTGGCTTCCCTGGCCACTGAAAGTCACTTCTAGCCATCCCATCCTGTAGTGTTNCTCCTCCCGATTCCAATGAGCTATTACACTGAGAGGTTCCTCCAAGTAATGTGCCCAAAATGACCTCTTCAGTGAATTTCATTGACTTATAGTTCAAAATAGTCAAAATCATGGAAATCGTCGGAATGCAACGAAACCAAAGCCAACCTATGCGGAATGGCTCATAATGATGGGATATGATGATCAATCCAAACTGGACCCCACAATGCCTCTCAAATACCCCTGTACTCGCTATAGCATCCATCTGGCTACTCTGGTCATCATAAATCTCTGCACTGTGATGATGTCCCAAAGTGAGGACATTACATGGAGGCTGCTGCTGCTGAAAGGATAAATATGCTGGAAGAGAGAAAAGGTGGGCCCTCCAGGGCCATGCTGAAGTCAATCGTTCTCTCGATACTCCATGTCTAGGACCTGTGGGCCTCGAGACATGATCTCCTAGTTATCCCTGAAAGTGGGGGATAACAAGCTCCACAACCGCAAAAGAAAAACATGGGAAGATATAAGGAATTTCAACGACAGGTTTAACACTGTTGTAAGATGCTTTCCCCAGGAGTTGAAACCTCCTCAAGCTAGAAAACATCCTACTACTCTGTTTGAAGCTCAAGAGAGAGCATGTGAAATAGAAGAAAACTTATCCACCTCCCTCATACAAGAAGAAGAGAACCCCAAGAAGGCTCTTCAGATTAATCAGATTGATGACTTTGTTTCAACATAATTTCTCGCAGATGTCATAATTTACTTACAAGAGGAACGAGAGAAAGTTGTTGATAGGGCATCGTGTCTCAGGATCAACCTTTTAGAAAAAGAGAGAGAGAGAACTTTAGAAAAAACACCTCGCCCACCAAATGATATCTTGGAGTTAGAAAAGAAGCAATCCACAGAGTTGGACGAAGTGAAATTCTCGCAATACTTTCAGCAAATCTTTGCAAAACCTCTAGACAAAGCGAGGTGTGAGATCAACAAAAGAATCTCTCCAAGACAGTACCAAAACTGAAAGTACTGTGGGTCGTGACAACGTAAACCATTAGGTCCTTGAAGAAGGAATAAACAACATATTTATTGTGGTGGATTCCCCTTTCATAGATGAAGAAAGAAAAGAGGGGTCTTGGGGCTTGGATATTGATGGTGCACACTCAAGTGTGGGCTCAGGTGCATGAATAGTCTTAAGGTCACCAGATAACGAGACCACCCTTTTTTCATATAGACTTGTGTTTGACTGCAAAAATAACATTGTGGAGTACGAAGCCCTTATCCTAGGCATCAACCTGGCCATCGATATGAACATCAAAAACCTGCACGTAAAGGGGGACTCTCATCTAATTGTTTCACAAGTCAATAAGAAGTTTGCTGCAAAAAACCCAGGGTTAAAGCAATATAGAGATGTTGTTTGGGAGGCCATAAAGAGGTATGAAAACTTTTCCATTGAGGCCATCCCTAGGGAAGAAAATCATCTGGCAGACAGTCTTGTTGTGTCTGCTTCAAACTTACAACTTTCCAAAGAAATCGGTTTCCACAAGGTAGAAGTCAACTTCAGACCTTCATTACCTAACAACTTGCAACATTGGCAAGTTTTTGAACATGATAGTCAACTTCTTCACTTTCTACAAAATGAGGGAGAATTCTCTAAAGCCCGAGTAAACTTGTTGGTTGAGAAGGAAAGCATCGAGATCATCGATATAGCTGACGGGCCCCTACCCAAAGGAATTGTTCCTTTGGAAAACCTCTTTGACCGAAATGATATGTATAAAGGGAAATCTTCCAATAAAATCAATGACGAGATTATTGAATGCAACATTGGAACCGAAGAATCCCCAAAGTTAATCAAATTTGGTAAAGGAACAACGACTGATGAGAGGGAAATTCTAACTACACTTATAAGAGAGTTCAAGGATGTTTTCGCTTGGTCTTATGAAGATCTAAAGGCCTACCGAGAAGATGTTATACAACATGCCATTCCCCTCATTGATGGTGCAAATCCTTTCAGACAAAAGCTCAGACAGATGAACCCAAAGGTTGCCCCACAAGTACCAAAAGAGTTACAAAAGATGGTTGAGGTAGGAATAATTGAACCGATTAGATATTCATCATGGGTGTCTAATCCAGTCATTGTAAGGAAGAAGATTGGTGAAATCAGGATATGTGTGGATTTCAAGAACTTAAACCAAGCCTCACTCAAGGACAATTATCCCTTACCAAATATGGAATATCTTTTGCAAAGGGTAACCGGTGCAGAGATGATGTCTATGCTTGATGGTTTCTAGGGGTATAACCAGGTTTTGGTAAGGGAGGATGATCAACTCAAAACTGCTTTTACCACCCCTTGGGGAACCTATGAGTATTTACGAATGCCTTTCGGACTCACCAACGCAGGGGCTACTTTTCAACAAGCCATAGGCTATGCCTTCAAAGATCTAATCGAAAAGCTCATAGAGATATACCAAGATGATTTGACCGCCATTTCTAAAATGAAGGAACAACATATTCAACACTTAAGAACTATCTTCCAAAGATGTAGAGAACATGGCATTTCTCTCAACCCTAAGAAATCAATTTTTGGTGTTGACAAGGGTAAGTTACTGGGACACATCATTTCTAAAGATGGAATCATGATAGATCCTTCCAGGGTTGAAGCCATCAAGAAAATACCCCTCCCTAAAGATAAAAAATCCTTGCAATCCTTCTTCGTCCAGATTAACTTTATCAGGAGATTCATCCCAAACTTTGTCGAAATCGTTAAACCCCTTAACAAATTACTAAAGAAGGACGCTCGTTTTGAGTGGGAAAGTGAAGGTAGGCTATCTTTCGAACGTATTAAGGAGGCAATAACTGTCGCACCTGTCTTGGTTAGCCCGAAATTCTCCAAGGACTTCATCATTTTCTACTTTGCTTCAAAGGATATCATCGCAGGTGTGTTGTTACTAAAGAATGATCAAGGGGATGAACAACCAATAGATTTCATGCGAAAGAATCTTAGGGACTCAGATCTGAATTACACCATCATGGAAAAACAAGTTTACGCTCTAGTCAAGTCTCTCAAGCACTTTCGAATCTATGTGGGATACAACAAGATCAAGGCCTTTGTCCCCTACCCCTTTGTGAAGGATGTGTTATCACAACAAGATTTCCTTGGATCAAGAGGAAAGTGAGTGTCACAAATATAGGATTATGATTTGGAAATCAAGCCAACTAAGATAATTAAAGGACAAGGACTGGAAAAAATGATGACAGAAAGAAATCAAGAGGCCATAGAGGTAGGACAGAAGGAGCAAGTCAACATCATAGTAAGTGAGATTGAAAACAATGAATGGTATTCAAACATCATTTATTACCTAAAAAACCTCACATGCCCTGATCATTTGGTGAAACATAAAAGAAGAGCCCTGAGACTCAAAGCCATGAAGGATTGCCTAACAGAAGAGGGTCTCGGGTGGAGAAACCCAGATGGGGTAATCCTTAGATGTGTTGATAAAGAAGAAGCTAATAAGTTAGTCACAGAACTCCACGCAGGACAATGTGGAGGCCATTTTGCAGCATGAACCACGACCCATAAGATTTTAAGAGCAGGGTACTATTGGCCTACTATTTTCTCCGACACACATCGGTATGTTAGAGCTTGTCAACCATGTCATTTTTTTACGAGCAAGCAACACCTCCCTGACCTTCCCCTTAAACCAATCATTGTAGAAGCACCTTTTCAACAATGGGGACTGGATTTCATCGATGAATTCAAAGACAATTCTAGTAATGGATACCGATGGATTTTGACTGCCACTGATTACTTCACCAGATGGGTGGAAGCTATCCCAACCAAGAAAGCAACGAAAGAAGTCGTGATGAAATTCCTTAAGGAAAAGATTATTACTATATTTGGTGTCCCTGCTAAGATAACCACCGACAACGCCAAAGCCTTCAACTCAGTAGCGCTCAATGAGTTTTGTTTCAAGTATGGGATTGTTTTATCACACTCTTCAAATCATTATCCTCAAGGGAATGGATTAGCAGAATCCAACAACAAAAACATCATGAACATTGTAAAAAAGACCGTTGGGGAGAACAAGAAGAGTTGGGACAACAAGATCAAGTATGCCTTGTGGGCCGACTGCACAACCACCAAGACTTCCACTAGAAAGACTCCTTTTGAGTTGGTGTACGGGTTTGAGGCTCGCTTTCCTATAAATCTTCAAATCCCAGTGCTACAAATAACCCAACAATTCAGTACGGATAAGGAAGCATTGCATGGGTGAATCGATCATCTTGTAGAATTGGATGAGACTCAAAGAATGGCCTTCAATCAACTGGCAAGGAATCTGGAAAAAATAAAAGGAGCTTTTGATAAAAAGGCAAGACAAAGAAACTTCAAGGAAGGGGATCAAGTTCTACTGTGGGACAAAAGAAGAGAAAATCCAGGAATGCATCAAAAGTTCGACAGCCTTTGGGTAGGCCCCTACAAAATAGAGGAAGTGTTGGGACTAAAATCTTTCTACTTATCCATGACAGACAGGAGGAGGATGCCACTACCAGTAAATGGATCTCTCCTCAAACATTATTTCCAGGGTGGCACATGAATTCTTCAGGGCTTGTGCCCCAGGGAAGTAGGTAAGTCATTTTGATTCCTAGCATTTGCATCTTGATTGCTCATATTAGTTTAGATGCATTTCACTTTATTTTTTCCCTACTTGTATATTGATTTCATGCTTAGTTTAGATTTTTTTGAAAAAATGTCAAAATTTTCTTTTTCTAGCTTAGTTGATTTGAATTATGATCATATGAGAACAAGGATGAGTAGGCCATCCTGCACTTGAAAGTTTGATGTTTACTTGCAGGCACAGGTCTACCAGGAGATGTTGCGGTTCTCATGCACTCTACAACGAGCACATGTCCCCAAGTAGGAGCCAGATGTTATCCTCATTTTGTGGATAACTAAGGAGATGATGTATCGAGGCCCTCAGGTTGTAGATATGGAGTGTCGAGAGACTACATGACCAAAAATACCCTTTGCAAAGATGGAAAAACCACTCACCACCACAAATGGTCACAGGTTTACAAATGGCATCCACCACACCACTTGGCTTCCGGAAGGAAGTGGTTCTTGCTCCATGAGGTACAAGTCAATATTATGGTGAGCATCATTTCAATACCTAAGCCATTTGATTATGTTGTATCTTAGATTTCTCTAGAATTCATGATATGTGCTTGGACATTATACCTTTTGCCCTGCTTCACCTTGGTGGTTGACATTGTGCCCTAGTAAGTGGTCTTCTTTGGGAATGGATTTGCTACTGGGAAATCCCTTAATGACTCATCGTACCGTTCCTGACCATACTTACCATTTTCCATCATTATTCCCCTCAATTTCCTTATCTCTTGGGATTTTAGGGTGTATTGACCCAAGAAGGGGTTGTCCCTCATTCTATGGGAAGATGGGGCTAAAGGCCCAGAGGGGTTGGTGTTGGGTAGAAGATAAAAGGGAATCCAATGCAACCACTTGGGATTCGACCTCTTTAGAGTAGGAAGGAATGATACACTATATATAGAAGTTGTTTTGTTGATGAAAGGGTTCAGTTCATGGTCCAATAGAGGCTCATGAGAGCTTAAGAGGCAATTTACCTGTGTGTGTTTATTTGTAAGCCTGAGGGCCTGTGATATAACATTTTCTGCCATTAAAGATTCATGAGAGATTTTTATCAAATTGTCTTCTTTGTTTTCCATTTCTTTTTCATCATTGTACTTGAATATAATGCAGATTTTGAAGATCAAAGGTTGTCTGTGATTAATGGATTCCTGAACAACAAAGGATCTGTTGTAACTTGTCTATTAATCTCTGTTTTGTTCAAGCTTTCTTTAATCTATTTTGCAAAAAGGATCTATGTATGATGGACGTTCTGCCTTTTGTCATATTCTCTATGCTTCTACCCATAATTATATAAACCTTTATCGGGTATACAGTTTTATTGCCTTTGATCTATAGGATGTTTATGACTCCATGCCCAATGGTAGCCTCTTGATCTGCAGTTTTCTTCCCTTTCTTTTCTCTTAGAGTCTTGATTTGAACATAAACCCGATTTAATCTTTCATTTTCCATCATTCAAATGGGTATTGGGCTCGTTCTTAAAGCAGTCTAAGAACAACTCTTGGTGCTAACAAAAGCCTCGGTCACAATGAAGCACAATGAGAAGATCTGAGTGATCTTCTCTTTGCTACCAGCTAGGGTGGATAGTCTCACCACCTAAACCAATCTTCCTCTCTAGGGTTTTTCGTGCCAAGAGCCAAAAGCCACAAGAGCTCCTCAAATTCATTTTTTGAAAAATAACAATGCATAATGGCCAAGGGGTGTGCCCTCCTCCTCTTATAACTCTTCATTCACCCTTCCTTGACCCTTTTTACCTTGTTGTGAACCTTTTAACTTAAAAATATTAAAGTGACCTTTCTAATGTTTAATTGACTATTAGTCACAATGTCACTTCATAACTCTTTTCCCCTTCTTCCTAATGTCACTTTAGAAATATAACATTTTAGGCCTAACTGACATCAAATAATCACCTTGACCCCCTTTTCTTTGTTGTCTATAGCCTATGGGATTCTGTAAGGCTACTACACCATCCACCTCGAGTGATCACTTGGAAAGGGACATCACAGATAGGCTACCTTTTTTTTCATTTATTTAGCATTATACATACTCATGCACATGCAAAGTGTTAAAGGTCTCCCCACCTAGGATGTGGACCACCTAGCTTTTCTTTAGGTGAAACACCACAAATACTAAAAACATGAAAGCTTTTGTTGCTAAAATATAAATATATCATAACTAGTAAAGGTGCTAGACAATCAATGTCAAAATCCAACCGTAAAACAATGCTTATTCTTATGCTAAAAGGTTCAAACTCAACCCACTATATACAATTTAGACATGATAAAATACTAGTGTAGATCCATATTAGCTCCAAGTCTATCATGCTCCAAGAGGAATCAAATACCTCAAGGTGCAAACCTTTTTTAGATTGCAAACACTTGAGGAATGATTTGCACCTCAAGGGATTTGGTCCCTCTCAACGCATGATAGGTCCAGAGTTAAGATGGATCTTTTATTTATTATAGATATTTTATTAATGGTTGTGTTTCCTCCATAACAAATTGGAAATTTGTAGCTAGTATGAGTTGATTGATTGATGTATCATTGATACCTTCTATTTTTACCTTATTTATTTGTTATGAATATTTTATTCATGGCTATGTTCCCTCCAAAACAAATTGAAAATTTACTAGATCTGTTTTGAACATTTTATGTTCAAAATGCCATACCTATAACTACACTCATAGTAAAATTGTTGGTTTTGATAACCATCAAAGAATATACAAAAATGTATATGAAGCAAGGGACATCAAGAGTTTACACTCAAGAAACCCCCGAAGGGGAAAATTATATTCAATCAATCATTCTCGTGTGTGTTCTTATTGTACAATTGGTCCCTTTATATAACAATAGGTGACCTAACAACGATTGCATAATTAGATGTTAAGTTCAACCATATGCATAACTATCTCCACAATATCTACTTAAATCTTTCCATGAATCTCTAAATTGATCTTCATCCCTGTTATCGCACAAACTGTAGGTTGGGAAAACCTCGACCCAATCCACGAGATAGTGATAAATGTGGGAGAGTCTACCCACTATCACCTTAGATAAACCCTCCCCTCATTTTAGTGAAGGATAAATCCAACACAAGGGGGAAATCCCGGGTGACCCTAGGGGGAAATGAAATGGAAAGTGAGGTTATGGAAATGAAGCCCCTATTGTTCAAGTTATGAAGAGATAGAAGGCTTGGGATGTGGTCTCGTTGATGAGGGAAGGTTTCCAAGTAGTGTACCTGCAAAAGATAGTTGTACCTTCCCGAGACACAAGAAGAGACGAGCATACAAGCCTAAAGATTAAGTGGACAAGCAAGTTAAGCTTGTTTTCCCAAACTACTGCAGTAAACTAGAATATATATCAGAAATGAACAAAGCTAATTACTGCAGATATAACCACTCAAAGCATCAAATATTTATTGAGAAATGAAGCATAAAACAAGTAGATTAGTTCCCAATACTTTAGCACAAACTTCAGTGGTATTAGAAGGTTGTTCAAAGATTTTATTGTAGAGATATTGTAACAGCCATTAGGGCTGCAGAAAATTGCTCTCAAACTCTTACTTTTTCTCTCTTTTCAACCGCCAGAATTTGCTAGAAAGTTGTGCCATAATAATCTACTTGACATTGTGCATCTTTTGGGTGGTTTACTTGTAATTTTCGCACAAACTGTAGGTTAGACAAAGCCTGACCCAATCCACAAGATGGAGATAAAGATCCCTAACTTCTCTCTTCTCTCCTCATCTTTGATTCTTACATAGAATTCTATGTTTGGTTTACTTCATTAACATATTACAAAGTATCCATTAAACATCACAAGTGTGAGTTAATCCTTCATAGTCCCCCTTAA
>ML789359.1:49664-101291 GCA_009831015.1 Picea engelmannii
TTTTTACTGCCTTCTCGGGGATCCCCTGGGCGAAGCATCTCTAGGTTTCATTTTTTCTATGGCTTTTATCTTTTACCAGCTGCTTTTACCTCCTGGGCCTTTAGCCCCTTCTTCCCACAAGACAAGATGTACCCTGGCGGTCATCCTAATGGCTAGACTAGGGGAAAGTGATAGATGAGCGGGGTTTTAAGATGAAAAAGTGAGAATATGAGGGGAGCGGACGATGGTTCTTCAAACCCCTTTTGGTGGCTGCCCAAAACCCATGAATACCAACTTGCTAAGCTACCCAGTCAATTACCCCAACAGTGGTCAAGTAGATTAGTGTAAAATCCAAGCAGTTATCTGAAATGAAAGAGATCTAATGCATACATAAGAGGGTTATAATGATCAAATATGACACATACCATGATACCTCGGACCAATTACCTCATGGAGCAAGAGCCCTCTCCGATGCAAGCCCAGGCCGGTAGTGATGGAGGCTGGTACGGATGACAGGACAAAGCTGGTTGAGAAGAAGAAGATGGGTCCTCTAGGACCATGCTCAGGTCGCTCCTGCTCTCGGTACTCCATGTCTAGGACCATGTGGGCCTCGAGACATGATCTCCTAGTTATCCCTAGATATCGGGGATAACAGGGCTTACACCAACATTTGACTTAGGTGCAGACAATTCCAAATTTTCAATTAAGGCTAATCTATCCCTTTTACAAACATAGGACGGACCAAGACCATTTTTTTCATCACTGAAAACATTATTCAAGGACTATTAAACTTCTTAGGGATGTCGTTTTCACAAATTCACAAATTTTTCATGCATCTCAATTTTTGAACACACGATACTATTTATTCTTACCATGTTTCTTCATTCCTACATTCATTCATTTGCTTGCATCATTCTTCATTTCCATTTTCCTATGCCATTTTCTTCATTGCTTCATCCTTCTCTATCCTTGTCTCTTTCTTGCCTCTTGTTTCATTTGTTCATGCCTAGGAGTCTATCTTCTTCAACTTTCTTTCACCATCCTCTTGTTTCGTGGAATTTGCATCTTCTTCTGTTTTCTTCATCTTCTTTCATCCCACTTTGGTTGCATCATCTCTGTCAAATTCTAACTCTTTTTGTCTTTTGCCTTCTTGAGATCTTCATCATGATATTCTTCATGTCTTCATAATATTTTTGTCTGGTACTCAATGGTTCCTGCAAACATTTTCTAATAAAATTTGTCTAATGTCGGAACAACCAGTTCCAACATAAACTCAAAACTTGTGACAATAGTTGGCCAAACTAAATGTCACGACAATGAGAACTAGATTCTTTCAAGCAAACTTACATCAATTTTTCATGACACGACAATCTCTAAATACATGACGTGATTTTGAATTTGACAAGATTTAATTACAACTAGAGTCTTCTAGCCCCATTTGCACTTGATGCTCAGCCTTTGACTTTGGCACTTTACGTTAACAATTCAACTTGACGTGGTTTGACGTCTCCCCACCCACATTCAAATCCCCGATGACATTTTGGCCCATTGTGATAAGGCTAGAAGAATAGGCACCCCCCTTGAGTGGGACCCCCCTTGCGAGTGTGTCTCTGAACGTCTTGGTTCTTGCTAAGTCATAAGTTTCCTGCTAGGCGCTAGCTTGCAAGCTATTGACACTAGTCTAAGGTTTATAGTGGCAGTCGATCGAATTTGAACCTGGACCTCACCCAAATAATCCCAACTAATTATTGATTCCCCTAGATTTAATTTTTTTTTTTTAACTTTGAGCTTTAACTCTATGCATTCATAAGTTCCCTTGTGTTGACTAGACTCTTTATATCCATTTGAAAAAGAATTCCATTGCATACCAGAATGTTTGAACTTAAAAAAAAAAAATGACTCTATCCAAGCTTGACTTGATTTGATGCAATTGACTTGGAATCTTTTCGAAGGCATCATTACAATCAATCATATAAGTTCAAGACGCTTCAAAAATATATCTCTCTAAAAATAATCGTTGCTTCCATTAAACTGCTCAAATAAATACCTCAATGTTGTGTCTTTGACCATGCTTGGTTACACGGATCTGCATTGTGCTTCAACAACGCTTTGCTAAGGGAATCAAGTCGCCTTCACATCTTTTAAATCAGTTTCTAGAGTGTTAAACAACTTCCACCGGCTTGGAGAAAGAGAAAGAGAAAGAGAAAGCAACTTCCAAATAGATCGATGACTGGAAGTGCATGAAAGTAACAGTAGGTACGGTGCTGGCAATAGCATATTAGGTGGTCCAATACTTGTTTGTCCATTTCCTAGCCATACAAAAACGACATCTTATAACAAGAACGGATCCTCTCTGAACCACAAAACCTATCCGGAAACTCACTTAGTAATGTATCTACACTTCCACCTTAAGTCACACTTGGTTGTCTATACAAAACATCTCGATCCCCTTCCCATTTCACTTCATCACTGTCTATCCGTCTTCATGTTTCTAATCATGGCGGGGACTCAATTAGGCCTACTGCTCGCCTTCTTCGCAATCATATGCCTCCAGAAAAGAAATTGGATTTACTATGATGCCCACATTGTCTTCAAATACATATGAACTATATCATTTCAATGCCGCAGTTTCTGCCAGTGAACAATGATGGCAGGCATAACCTTTTTTATGCGCTGAGACATGCTCTTCTACACAGTGACCACCGCAACTTCTTCCATATCTTTGTTTCTCTGGACAATGGTGAATTTCGTGGTAGCAGGAACCCCGTTTTCTTCATCAGTAATTTGCAGCAGCTAGGAACAAATCTTGCCACATGGCATGCAGCACATGCCTGACCCGTGCCACCTTCGCTCGCCATCTTCGACCTGATCCCCAGTAACAGAAATCCACCGTACATGCTAGTGTCTCCATCACGGTTTTTTGCAATTGCTTGGTTAGCTATTTCCACGAGCTGTGCTCTTTCTTCAAATCCAGGTGGATTGCTCACAGTAGTTTTGGATGTCATCATTGTATATATACGTAGTTGTTCTCTCATGCTTTTGCAACTAGATACTTGGAACATTTATCACCTTTCATGCTAAAACAGGTCAACTCTCGAAGCTCTCCTACCAAATGTTGGTTTTAATAATAAGCAGCAAATATACACAACCATCTCCGAACCAAGAGGCACCCGGAGTTTACACTCAAGAAACCATATACACAACCATCTTCGAACCAAGGGGCACACTCAAGAAATCCCAGAAGGGGAAAATTATATTCAATCAATCATTCCTGTGTGTGTTTCTATTGTACAATTGGTCCCTTTATATAAGGATAGATGACCATAACCACTGTGTCATAATTAGATGTTTAGGTCAACCATATGCATAACTATCTCCACAATATCTCTTTAAAAGTTTCCATGAACGTCTCAACTAATATTCATCCCTAACTTCTCTTTTTTCTCATCTTTGATTCTTACTTAGACACATTACTACTTCATTAACACATTACAATGTATTCATTAAACATCACAAGTAAGAGTTAATCCTTCAAAAACAAAACATCAATAGGTTTGTCATTTGTTACCTCTTCTAGCTAAATTTTGTCTGAAAATCATATCCATCATATAATAACTACTTGTTATTATGATTTGGTTATGATTCACTGTTGGCTCAAGAGAACCGAATTGAAAACCCATTTGACGATGATACCATTAACATTGAATGAAGAGGCTCCAAAGCTGCAATCATTTCCACATAGTATAAAAAATCATGCTTAATAATTTTATTGACAGACATTTGTGTAGGGACAAATATGTCCCTCAAAATACATATTGATACTCACCGCCTAGTCCCATCAATCCATTTACATGCTTTTTAACATTTGGGAAATATTCAACAATGATACACAATAGACTCAGATCCAGAGGTAAGATGGATCTATTTTTGACTTTAGGTTAGGGTAGAATTTGTATAATTTTTTACTTACATACACATCTCCCTCGGGCTATAAAAAGCACCTCTCAATGCAATTGCACATCTCCCTCGTACTAGTCTATAGAAAGCACCTCTCGACACAATTACACATCTCTCTCATACCAGGCACTAGAAAGTGCCTCTCAACGCAATTAAATATCTCCCTCATACTAGGTTGTAAAAAGCACCACTCGATCCACAATTAAAAACAATGCAGTAGAGGAATTCCCATCAAAAAAATGTAAAAGTCAAGCATGTGGAAGTGTTGGAATCTCAATGGACCACTCCTAAATAGGTGACATAAACAGAGGAAAGGACGTTTTACCAATGTTACCAACATCGGTAGCGGCAACATTTCATCGAGGGTCCGAAAATGAAAATATCGACAACATCGGGGAAAATATCAGAAAATGTCGTAAGAACAGAACAAAATACAAAAATATTCATTTTTTTTCAAATTTTTAAATATCTAAAGCATCAACAACATCAAATAAATGCATTTTTACATAAATATGAAAAGAGAACTGATATATAAGATGTCTAGTAAACTCGAATACATCACAGTCTATAGATCAAATTGAATCATGTCTTGAGTCTAAAGCCTCAAAATATCATCAAAAAATATAATAAGTGACAAATGTATCTCATCATCATGAGTCATCTACAATGAAATCAAATAAAGTCTAATGATTCCCTCTTCCCCTTCTACGAAAAAAGGTGATAGCTTTTCCTCTAGAGGATGAAGCCCTTAGGGATAGCACTGGACTCTGATGTCCTGTAGAAGAAGCAGGAGCTAGACTCTGGTGTCCTCCACTGGTGCTACTGCCAAGTACAACTCCCTCTATTCGAGTCCGTGAAGATGGTGGCTGACTTAGATCTGTAATATCCTCCTCCTCCTCCTCCTCTGCTACTGCCCCCTCTACCTTCTCCTGTATCCAATCAGACATCGATTCCAAGATAAGCCTCTCAGACTCAACCCTCCATGCAGCATTGGTGTCAATCCCATCCAACAAAATGGCATCCACATCAAGTGTTTTATGAATTTGCCTCACCAACAATTGAAGATTGTAGTAAACATATACCATGTCATTGAGACGCTCAGAATCCAACCTGTATGAGGGCCATAAATTAAAAATTATTAATAATATTATAATCTATAATACATAATCTAGACTATAGATGGTGACAAGGCATAAAATAATAATTAGAATTAAAAATTTAATTTGAAAATTTGTAACCTGTTGCGCTTCTTGGTGTGTAATTTCTCAAATGCACCCAGTTGCACTCGCGTCCTGAAGAGCTACATGTTTGGCTAAGAACCCGAATGGAAAGTTTTTGAAGATGGGGTACTCTACCACCATAGCTTGTCCACCAAGCATCTACAACAAATTAGAGAGAAACATAAGAAAAGACATTGAAATTTGAAAGTTAAAAGTTGAAACTTGAAAGAAAAGACATTGAAATTTGAGATTAGAAATTTGAAATTTAATGAAGCTTACCTAGCATTTTGGTCTTCCTATCAGCTATAGCTATCTGAAAGCCAAAATTCCCACCAGACATCCTATATATTTCCATTTCTTTGGAAATATCTGCACATTCTTCATGACTAAGCACCATTCTCTCAACACATGTGAGGAATCCTTCCATAACCTCAACATCAAATCTAAAACCACATGAGTAATAGAATGTGGGATTGAGATATATCTTTGCAACATGAATTGGGTGATGAAGTGTATTGTTCCATTGCTGATCAATCACTCCCCATATCTGTAGTTGTTTATGAAATCCATAATCTCCCTTGTCATCATAATAGACACAAATGGCTTCTTTGGCCCTATCCATGGCCTCATACAAGTAGCCCATTGTGGGCTTGTCTCCATCAACTAATCGAAGAACATTTACTAAAGGTTTTCTAATGGAAACCACCTCCCCCACTCCCAACCAGAAGCTCTCCTAGTATGACACTAACCAGAATATGGCATCCCCCTCCGCTTTACGACTAAATGATAAATCATCCCACTCATGTGAAACAAACATCATCTTCAGGTCCTGCATACAAGCCAAGATATATTGAAGAGATATGAAGCTAGTGGCAAAGCACGTGATTGCAAGACGCACCAACTCCATGTTATTTGTGAATATTCTCATCAAGTTAAGCACAGATGCATGATTATATATGAATTTTGTGATGCTCTTAATTGATTCAACAATGTCTCTGATATAAGGTATTTTTCTCATATCCTCTAAAATCAAATCTATACAATGTGAAATACAAGGAGTCCAAAACAATGTAGGATACATCTGCATAAGCATCCTACCTGCAGCAACATAGTTAACAACGTTGTCCGTTATGACTTGGACATGTTGTGGACCCACCTCCTGAATGAACTCATCCAACAAGTCACATAACAATGATACATTTTTAACATGTGCATATGCATCAACATTTTTAACAAACATTGTCCCCTTGGGACAATTAACCAAGAAGTTAAGAAGTGTCCTACCCTTCTGGTTTGTCCAACCATCTGACATCATGATGCATCTAGTGATTTCCCATGATGTCTTAAGCTCCTCCAATCTTCTAGCACAATCAAGCTTTTCATTATGAAAGATAGGCCCTCTCAACTCCTCATAGGTAGGGGCCTTGTACCCCGGGCCAACAACAATTGCATCAAACATTGGTTTGATAGAATGGGTTGTTCTTGGCAATGTTAAAAGGAATGCCACTCAATAAGAAACACTTACCCACCAACTTATCAGCCTCTTCCTTCTCCTTTTGTTTTACCATTGACCTGATAGAAGGTTGTGCACCAGGTGTGGTTCTAGGAACAAAAAATGATGAGGTCAAAGAATGGGTTTCACTTCTAATTCCTCCCTCCTCATATATTTCACATCCTCCCCTTGCAAATTGAGCTTTCTTAGCTTCCCTGTATTCTATGGCTAAACCCATATCCTCAAGCGCTTTGTTGGAAATACGCATGATTTCCGAGGTTGAATTTGGGAAAATATCCACTTCATGTCCCGAAATTTTTGCAAGGTGGTATTTCAGCTGGGTAATTCTCCCCATCATTCTCATCCTACACAACTTGCAATACAAAGTTTGTCTATTAAACCCCCCCTCGGGATCACCATATTCCCACATAACATCCAATTTTCTCGGCATTTTCAATCTTCAAGTGATCAAACCTAGGGCACAAAAGCAATGGGAAAAAATTAAAATAACCATTCAACTTTTCAAGAATTCAAGATTCAAGATAATACAATCTACAAGCAATACAAATTTACAAAATGGGGGAAAACTGATCAAATTGCAAAAATAAAAAATAAAAACTATCATAAATTTGCAAAAATTAAAAAAAATGATTGAAAATCAATCCACACTCCAAAATAATTTGATGGCAGCGGACAAAAACAGTCTCTAACTACCAAGATGAAGGATACATTGAAAAAATTAAAAAAAACAAAACAAAAAAAGGGTGCAAACTGTTGCCCATACCTGAAAATGCACCCTTGCTTGAGGGAAACCAATCCCAACTTCACAATGAACAGGTTATGGTGCTATCTCGCTCCTCCTAGTCTTTGGTTGAAGAAAAACTTGTCTCTTTCTCCTTTGCTCTCCAAACCCCACACTCTTTTTGCAAAATGAGAAATTAGAAGTCAAAATCCAGCTTTATTTTCGGCCTGTTCCGCGCCCGTGCGACATTTTCGATCATTGCGCGATATTAGGGCGCTATTTTCGTAGTTCGTGCAATATAATCGGGACGCGAAAATATTGCGATATTTTCAGCGATAATATCACCGACCTTAGTTTTGACGATATTATCGCCAACATCGCGATATTATTATTGCGATGTTGGTAACAGTTTGATCTTATTTACCATAGAAATTCTCAGATTGGAAGAGCTAAAAAATTTACAGCATTTTAGGAGCACTTCAACAAGGGCACATATGGCAGGAAATGAGAGACAATTGGAAGACTACAGAAAAATATCCAATTGGGAATTTTATGGAAAAAATAGAATCATGAAGAACAGGTCCCTGGGAGTGAAGAAGTTTTAATCTTGAAAATTCATCTAGCCAGGGTTGGTGTAATGTAGATTATCCACACGACTGAGTTTTAAACGGTCAAAGTCTTCTTCAATTGATTACCATAACATATCAAACAACTCCCTTTAGGTAACCATGGCATCATCCTAACACAGGAGGTTCTTGGCAGATTTCTTAAATTTCTCCTTTTATCTTTCAGGTAAAAGTTGAATTAAGTGGCCATAAATCATACAATTACAGATGTTGAATTTGCTTCTCTAGAAATAAAAGATTCTACACTATATTCCACCCGCACTCCTCGTGCCAGATATAGGAACTGACGGCAACCTCTAACATTTCGGACAGTATGTCCTGGAGTTACTTTAACAGAAAAGGAACCCAGCTACATAGATATCAATAGTTCATATCTCATAATATAAATCATAACGGCTAATAAACACACCTTAAATATAAAACCAAGACAGTTCTACAAAGATGAAAATCTACTAATTGCTACTGTTCATGTCCATACCAACATAATCATGACTATATTTTGGCGACAGTTGGATTGCTTGCAGAAAAGCACGATCAGTGCCTTGAAAAGAGAAAACAAAATAAGATTACCATCTCATAGTAGTTTTCATTCTAAATAACTAGAAATTAGGGAAAAGAGCCCACAAGGATACATACCCAAATTAAAGTTTTCCTTTCATTTTTGTTCTCCCTGTTATGATCCATCTCCAGCTCAACCAAGGCCTTCCTTCCTGTCCGCATTTCTCAAATAAAATATCTGGTATAAGTAGTGTCTAACTTATTTGCACAAGCACTTATAAATGTCCTTTATGAAGCTACCACGTGACATTTTAAATTTTCTAACAAGAAGCAGCTTTCTTGCGTACCATCTGCAAGTTCGGATATCCTTTGCAACAGTAAAATGGTGGCAGACACTGGTTCAGTGTTGTACTGAAGGCAAGAATCCAAAAGATCTGTTGCTGCCTCAACAATGATTCCTTCACATATACAGAGAAAATCTACAACAGAAAATATTTATATCACTAAATTAGACCATAAAATGTTAAGATGCGTCAAGGAATCTATCTGTGAATGCCACCTTCTGATCTTAGCATGTAAAGCTCACCTTTACTCTGCAGAAGCACCATTAACTCTGGTAAATCTCTCTCCTTCTGTAACAACGCTCTACAATGCAATATGAAATATTATTACATTAGATGTCATTTCATCACACTTTCATCATTGTACAACCTCAGTGACAAAGTAAAACAGAAATCACCTCTCCGCATCATTAGCAACAAGCAAAGAACTTAAGAGGAAACCTAAATTTCACTTATGATATGTAGCCAGATTATTTGAGAAACTGAGAGTTCTGCCTATCTGTAATGAATTATAGGGTACGGTAACTGTGTGTCAACTTCTTTTGTTGTATGTAGAAATGGGGTACAGTTTGAGTAGGGCTAAGCTGTGACCTTACATTAAATATCATTATTATTATAAATACAAAATTTAGATAAATAGTCTATTAAATATCGTTATTATTATAAATACAAAATTTAGATAAATAGTCTTTTGGCTTCTCATTCGTGTTTCTTATGGCCAAACATAGCAAATACATTAATGCAAGAATGAGACTACAACCAACAACATTCTCCCATTGTTGACAGCATCTCCAAGTATATTTTTTATATTTTTAGTCATAATCTGAAGCACGAAGTGGCAAACAGATGACTTCAGTTAAACGCAAACTATTCAAAGCATAAACTTAATTTCAAGCCAAGACAGGGTTTCCATGCATGTTGTAAAGGAATTTGAATTCTGTCCATCTTGAAAGGAAATTTGACTTCTGAGATACTACTCAACATCGAACAATTACAAGTTTCAAAGAAACCCTTGAACGATAAAAGTACTGAAAAATGCAAAGTAGGTCCTCACCTCACAGACCCTAGCAGGGAAGAACAACTGTATATAAGCTTATGGGTCCTATATTTCAGACTTCCAAGATCAAGTTTTTGCTTCTCATACTCAAATTCCAACCCTGCATACATATCGGCTGATTCCTGAAAAGAACATTTTCGCAGGTACAATTTAGAGATTCTTTATGAGTATTTAAGAACTGGTGAATTGTATCTTGTAAATTTATTTTCCCATGTGTCTGAAAAGTTGCATCAGCTATTTGTCCAATCCCAACGAAGGTCAAAATCCAACGTGTTAGACAATCAGTTTTATGCAAATTAATTCTATCACATAAAAATAAGCTAAAATAGTATTTGACGTTAGTATTGCAATTTCTAACATTTTGATGTTTGTATTGTAATTTTTAACATTGATTGATGGGGAAATTATTTTAGATAAACATAGAAAAGATAATAAATTAAACATACCATCCAGCACTTTTTGAAAAATGATATTTCTGATCAAGTATCAAGAAACAAATTACAATACAAACACTATAAATAAACAAATGAGGGTTGCTATATGAATTAATTAAAAGATAAAACACTTAATCATGCTATGGACAACAGGACTTGAGTCTTGAACAGCAATCTAGAGAAGAGTTGAGAGATCAGACTCAGGTCTCTACCAAAGCAGGTAAATAGAAAAAAAGTACTCCGTAGAGCCCAGTTCATTCAAAAATTCAACAAAATTGTAAAATCCTAATTGCCTTGCATAATATTACAAACCTCTAGCATCAGTTGAAAGTCTGCCTGTGCCTTAATCTGTTTGTAGATATTAAGCTGATATTCTTCCATAATTCTTTTTTGTTTTAATGCCTGTAAAATTAAAGCATAAATGAATATAAAAAGGATATATTTATATAAGTTATACTGTAAAATTATGCAATCAATTCATCTAAGTATTTTTCAAAAATGAAAGTCACGGTAACAATATTTTTCATCTAAGTATTTTTCAAAAATGAAAGTCATGGTAACAATATTTTATATGTTAGTAATAATATTTTATTAATATAATAAAATTAAAAATAAATTAATTTAAGTTTTTAAATGATTTGAGGTTAATATATAAAAAACCAAATTTATATTTTAAGATATAGTGAAATTAAAATAAATAAATGCAGTAAATTGATTTGAGTTGTTAAATGCTTTTAAATTCATATAAAAAAAATACCAAATCAAACACTATAATCAACATTTACACAAAATATAAACCAAATACCATCTAACCTTTTTTCAAAAGAAAAAAAAAAAAAACCATCTAATTTTTTTTCGGAAAAAACAAAAGATATGATGATAAAGTTAAGAGAAGACCTAATAAAGCTACCTATTATTACGGACATTTTGGACGGAAAGTATTTCATGATTTAACATCCATGGCTCTTTGAGAGAGCACTAAATGCTGCAAGATCTTCTGAATTTTATTTGAATTTAATTTGAAAACCTACAAACTAACACAATGCTGTGCAAAATAACAAAATCTCATTAAGAGATTTACCGGGCACTACTGCTTTTAACATCTTGGACGGAAAGTATTTAATGCTTTAACATCCATGGCTCTTTGAGAGAGCACTAAATGCTGCAAGATCTTCTGAATTTTATTTGAATTTAATTTGAAAACCTACAAACTAACACTATGCTGTGCAAAATAACAAAATCTCATTAAGAGATTTACCGGGCAAAACTGCTTTTAACATAGCCTGAGCCATAAATTAATAAATGTATTTGAGCATTCATTCATTAATTAATATGCTAAAACTATTTTATCTTAGTCTGCTCATATTTCCCCATCGCGTACAGGCCCTAAACGAAGGGAAAGTACAAATAAAAACTAAAAAGTTAAAATAAGAAGCAGTTTATACGTATGGATCGCAACGCCATAAATATTCACTCAAAACTATTGAATCTTAAAAGAAAATTTCAGCACTGCATGTTGTCTTCAGGTAAGATCACCGTGCACACTAATTCTGGAATTGTTTACCCTGGCAAAATTATTACCGCATTTTGACCTTTAAGGGCGTAAATGTCCATTCAGACTTCCTAGAGATCTCAAATGATAACGCTCAGCTAAGATTTCAAGAAAACCCGTTAAATAATAATAAAAAGGATCAAGAAGCGTACTGCTCTAAGCAAACTCGGGATAACAGCCATCCCAAACTGCATCCTCCCTATAAAGGAGAGCTGGAATGGCAAATTTAGCGGCTGAATGACCTGCAATCAAAGAAAATCGAGCAGAATTTAGCATAACTTCACCCAGAAACTCACAAATTTAAAGATTTACAGAAAAAGAAGCCAAGGCATTGAGAAGAATTTAGCATCAGTTCAAATGAACTGCTTGATAAATTAAAGATTTACAGTATAAGGCCAAAATATTTACGCAGTACCTGCTCTGGAGGATTCGTGGAACGCTGCATACGTTGTTGAAGATCTTTTAGCAAACAAGTCTGTCATTCATACAGGTTGAAAGCTCTAGTTTAATGAAATTTGTCCCTTGTTTGACAGAATTTAAAGGTAGCTAAGGCATTTGTATACTTACAAGATGCTGGGCCTTCGCATTCGGATAACTGTTTGGACGATTATCCATCTGTCAGAATGACCAAATGAGGCAAACAATAATAGTCTGATATGTTGAACTGAACGGAGATATTCTTCGGAAGCAGTTAGCAAAATTGCTACTACTGTACACTGTATGTATACGTTGCAATCACTTGTGCTGAAACCTATGCGCGGCCGAATATCACAAGAAAACACAGTGATGCGCAATTAAAAGAATCATTAATGAAGAAAACTCAATAATGAGTAATTAAAAGAATCATTAATGTTTCGTGGAAGTTGTTAGAACAATCTCGATCTTAAGTTTTGGAGATGCACTCCACGGTTTGTATCGAATGTCATTAGCATTCCAAGAATTGAGGTGTTAAATATACAAGTCACACTAAAAGTTAAACCGGAAACATCATAGAAGCTCCCTCCTAGATAAGTCGATCAAAAGCTTCACTTTAGTATTCCAATAGTTATCTTCATTGGCTCAATTAGAGGTATGAAAAACTGTGGTACAATAAATTTCTAAACCGGAGTTAAAGGAGTTTAGAAGCTTTCCATGCATCACGCTATGAAATAGATGTGAAAAGAGGAGTATCAAAAAGAGAGTTTACATTTATGATCAAAGTTACTTAGGTGTTGTGGTTGATCCGTGTTTTGAGTTGGTGTTCGTGGTGATGGTGTTAGTCGCTTTTTTTCATCTATAAGCCAATTGGTTCTAGCCCTTTATAGAGCATATCATGTCATAATTGTTGGATATGTGTTGTATTTTTTATATGTAGATATACTATGAATCCTTAAACAATGGCAAGGATTATAGGTATTGAGTGGTTTTCAACCTATGTTTTTATACTCAATGTATTTTATGACCACTTAGAGGATTACAGTTGAATGATGCTATGGAATACCTATATATGGCATTATGAATTGTTTTGTTAATTGTTACCCCCCCATACTAGGGGCAACTAAGGAGATCATGTCTCGAGGACCACAGGTAGCAGACATGGAGTGCTAAGAGCCAGATTGACTAGCAGAGTCCCGCATGGCCCCTCCTATCTTGACTTGCACCATCAGTCATCACCAGCAGCAGAGCAACATCCATCACATTGGCCTAGCCCCAAAGGACAACAAGTCTTGCTTCATAAGGTAATAAGTCTGGTTTCATGGTAAGTGTCACTTTCATAATTGAAGCATTTGAATATGTTGCAAAGAATCATTTCTTGATTACATAATGTTTGCTTGGAAATTATGCTCTTTTCGTTATTTAACCTTGGTGGGTCTTATCACGTCCTAGTAAGTTGGTCACCCTCGGAAATGGGGTGCTACTAGGGGGTTCCTTGAAGAGTCATCGTACCATTCCCAATCATACTAATCACTTTCCATACTTCTTCCATTTCGTCTCCTCATCTTTTGGGTTTTCAGACTTATTGACCCAAGAAGGGTATGTACCTCATTTCATGGGAGGAAGGGGCCATCAGGATCGGAGGTGCCCTAGAAAAAACAACATGCAATAAAAGCTCACCCTGGGATCCCAAGAGCAATGAAACACCTCTATAAAAAAAGCGAGGGACCCATAAAATAAATAACTAATTATTTAATGTTTCTTTTCAAGGTAGAGCATTTGTGGGCTATGCATTTCCTTTTTAGTGCCCCTTATTGTCTTCAACTTGGAAAAACATGCAAACCAAGGTAGAGCATATGTGGGCTATGCATTTCCTTTTTAGTGTCCCTTATTGTCTTCAACTTGGAAACACATGCAAAATAAATGGCTAATAAAGGGCTTGGGGAAATATACTTAAAAAAGAAGGAGGAAAAGGATGTGGTTAGCCCTCAACACAGGCACCCATAAATGAAACAATACGAGCCCTTGTATGTCATGAAACCCCATACCCAAAAGTCTTACCCCACTCGACCTCATACTCACACATGACGTAGATAGGTTTCCCTTGGGAAACACCTTTGACTTGAGGATTGATTGACCTAATAGGATGCCTTAACACCCCTCCCACACCTAAATTTGACAAATTGTATAAGGTTTTTGAGAATTTGTTTAGTTTGAAAAGGGGGGTGTGATGCGCATGTTTGGGTGCTTCCATTATTAGATGTGTCTTACTTGGCATGATTATTGTGACTTATGGACCCTTGGAGGGCACATCTATTTTTCTTTGCAGGACCTTGTCCGGTGGACAAGTATTCCTAAGGAGATGACTATGTTCGGACCTTCATGACAACTTTGGAGCCCAAGGATAGGTGGTAGACCCCACGTCTGGAAAAGGTTTGTGATCACCATTTCACATTGAAAAAGGAGGTCATTTCCTTTGGAGGCACTCTAACATGGCTAGGAGACGAGCTCCTACCTCTTTATTGTTGTTTTTCTAAATAAAAGATACGATCGATATATTATTACAAAGATGAGTGTTCCATATATAGGGAACATATGGTGACTATCCATGAAAGGATGCGTCCCTTGAATAATCAATAACTATTTATTATTACCATTTACTTATTATATATGATATTTAATAATCAATAATTATATTATTAATTATTATTCTAAGAGAATGTCTTCCCGATGTTGTCCAAACATCAACACTCCCTCTCAACGAGGGAGACATTTGGCAACATGCCAAGCTTGTCTTTGAAGTATACAAACTTCACCCTAGACTCATGACACTTGTCTGTCAGTCTTGAGAGACATCTCTCTCCCACCTGAACCGAGGAGAAACTCCTTCTGTGACTCTCCCTCTGAGCCAATTAACTCTCTCTAAGATTAATCTCACTTTGGGTCTGCATGTAATAGCATATAACATCTTGAGTCTTTATTATTCCTTGTCAAATCACCATGACTAGGGCAAAGACCACACCAGGATCTTTCACCACAAGTACACACCTATGAGTGAACGTTGGCTTGATGCTAACTGACACATGGAAAACACTTCAAGCACCTCGAGTCCATATTATTCCTTGTCATGATCAAGGAAGGACTACGTCTGAGTGCATTTACCACAAGTGCACCTTTATGATAAATGTATCCTATCTCCCTTGGTCTGCAACCCAATCTAGGAGAAGATCCATCCGATGCTGAAACATCAATACTCCCTCTTAGCTAGGTAGCTAGGGAGGTATCTTTCCATAGTAGTATACAACTACTGTCCAGAGACACACAGTCTCCGTCAGTGGTACACAAGCACCATAGTAGAAAAAGGTTTGTCACACATGGCACTCCCATGTGGACTTCTAGAGGCTACTCCCTCTAGGAACACTTAGGGTCAATTCCCCATAGTGTGTGATGTCAAAGGTCAACTCCCTTGACATGTCCTCATGTACTCTCAACATGGGACGAACGTTAGGCTATAAGCCCAATTGCACTTATCCCTTCTCGAATAAGTGTCCTCGCAGATCAAATCAACTCAATCATAGAGGAGTACGATATGGATAAAGTTTGTCACACATGGCACTCCCATGTGGACTTCTAGAGGCCACACCCTCTAAAAAAAATAGGGTCAACTCCCACAGTGTGTAATGTCAAGGGTCAACTCCCTTGACATGTCCTAATGTTCTCTCCACATGGGACGTTAGGATATAATCCCAAACACACTTATCCCTTCTCGAATAAGTGTCCTCACAGATCAACTCAACTCAATTCACAGAGGAGTACGATATGGAGAATGTTTGTCACACATGGCACTCCCATGTCGACTTCTAGAGGATACACCCTCTAGAAACACTAGGGTCAACCCCCATAGTGTGTGACGTCAAGGGTCAACTCCCTTGACATGTCTTCATGTGCTCTCCACATGGGACATTGGGATATAAGCCCAAACACACTTATCCCTTCTCGGATAAGTGTCATGTTATCACACAGTTCGTAGTTAGGATAAAAGACGGACGAAATGAGGTCAAACTGGCGTAGCTGAACCAATCCCACCACTGTCACCTCAATGGGAAGGTTCTTTCTATTTAGGGAGGTAAGGCCCAGGGGAGACGTCCCCGGTAACCTGGGGTTTTGAGAAGGCAAAAAAGGTTTAGAAAGGCTAAGTGATAATATTCCCCCTCACAAGTCACCACCTGATCAGAAAGTCCGGCTTAATAGCCAATAAAGATAAAAGATAACCGGAACTAGTAACCAATAAGTGTACCTGCCCGAGACAAAGCAACAAAGAAACTATACATGTGCAAGCTTGCTTGCTGGTTAATACTTCATATAATCAATGCCTTTTCTGATAATAAGAAATTGAGCAATAATATTGATGAAGTAAATCAACGTTTTTACAATAGCAATGATTACAATATCACTTCTCAATAAATGCTAAAGAAACTTTGGCATTCAATGTAACAATATCAACACTTTATAAATAATTCCTTAACCAATCATTCAATTGCTTTAGAAGTAAGACAAAAGTTGCACAAAGGTGTTTATAGCATGAGAAGGTGACGACAACAATAGGGTTAGTAAGAGTTAGAATTTGTTCAAAGTTTAGAAGTTTGTTTGTGATCAAGTTACTCAATACAAGAGGTCTTAGACCAGTGCGCTACTAGGGCTAATGGAGTCAAAGGAAGGTTGCAAAGGTTAAAGGACTAACTGATAATGAAAAAGACTAAAGACAAGAGGGTTGGATGTTTAGGTGTTGCTATAGAAAGGCCTCAACAATGAAACCCTATGGGAGAGAGGCTCACTAAGGTGTAGAAACCCCAGGCCTTAGTGCTTTTCCCTCCTTCTTTAGCTTATTGGAAAAATGAAGATGACTAGCTTGAGCAAGAATTCATAGGGCTAAAGACAAGAGAGTTAGAAGGTGAAGTATTGCTAGAGCAAGGCTTCATCAAACAAACCCTAGGGGAAAATGGCTCATCAAGTTGTAGAAACCCTAGGCCTTGATGCGTCTTCCTCCTTTTTAGCTCAATAACAAGGAAAAAATGGCTATCTAGGAGAGTAGGGATAGAGTGTTGCTATGGCAAGGATCTATCCTACTTCAGCAAATCAAAATAGCTCTTAACTTGGTAGGGACATGAGACAAGAACATTAACTAGTGCTTGTCACCTAGGGTTTGATTCAACAAATTATAATAACAAATGAAAGTAAACAAAACTATAACCATGCAATTAAGAAGTGTTGCAGGAATTCACTTACATAAACCATGCATTCAAGAAGCAAAACCCTAGTTGTAAACCTTCCACCAAGAAGAAATGCCAAAATAGTCCAAAATGTCTTCCTTGAACAAGTGCACCTCACAATTTCAGCCAAAACCCTAAGATAGGGCGCGAATTTCAGACTTCACTAATGAGTGAGTGAAAGATCATGAAAAAATGAGAGTAAAAACCCTCAATTTATACAGTAGCAATGACCTTAATTACTTTTTAGGTCATTAAAAGGTCGACAAGGCCAAAATAGACAATAATATTGTTTTACATTAAATTGTCATAAATTAAAATAGTAATCAAGAAAAAAAAAACGTCATGCCCCTTATAGGGTGACGTTAGCCCTTTCTAGGGAAAATGCAGCCTCTTGGAGCAAAACGTTAGCCCTCCTTGGGCTTCTCCAACCTGCCACACGTGCCAAACTACCCTGTCTATCTGCCAAATGTCCATGAAGCTGGATGACATCATGAACCTCCTGGGTGACGTCCTGGGCCTTCCAAGGCCAACGTTCCAATGAAGAGGGCACAACCCCCCTAGGTAAAAGTCTTCTCAGCTGCCTCTGGTGGATCCTTCTTCTCTTCCCTGGTGCAAACGCTCTGACCTGTCTCTGCCCCCTGCTGGGGTCTCAACATCCATCTGGTGGGCTCTTTATCCCCATGGATGTCCGAACTAATCATCTCCCCATGTGTACATGTCCAATGTGGTACCTGTTCGTCGGGCATGATCCTGCACATCAACATATACGCCCTCCATGGGCTCATAAGTCACAGGGATCATAGCAATGTTAATCACATCTAATCATCAACATTATTAAGCATGTGCACAAAACCCCCTTTACCCTAGTCAGGTGCTCAAAGACATTATACAAATATGCAATGCAAGTTTGGAGGAAGTGACAGGGTGTCCTATTGGGCTAGTGTCCATTGGAAAAGGGATGTTTCTGGAAGAGATAAAATCCAAGTCATGTGTGTGGGTGAGGTGGATGGGGATGCTTGGGCAAAGGGTGCAGTGATAGAAGGGATGACTTACTGGTGGGTACCTCTGTAGAGGGTGAGCTGCACCTATCATGGATGCAAATGTTTCCAAGCCCATTCATGCCTTTTATCTTTATTCTTTTTCTTTCAAGAAGCTAGTGAGGGGACACTGCCCTGGCTTGGTGACCAGTAGTGGCAATGTTAGCCACAAGCATTTCACGGAAATGAGAAGGTTGGATCATGACGAGACCCCCTTTCTCTTGGCTATGCCACCAAGAGCCACTACCCTAACATGGTGACGAGATGTTGGTAGTGTCATACTGCTAGATGACCATGGACTTAATAGGTTGGCTCATGATGAGACTCCCTATCCTCTAAACAGGTCTTGTCTTATTGTTTTTTTATCTTTTTCTTTCAAGAAGCTAGTCAGGGGACACTGCCTTGGATTGGTGACCAGTGGTGGCAATGTTAGCCATAAGCATTTCAAGGAAATGAGAAGGTTCGCTCATGATGAGACCCCCTTTCTCTTGGCTATGCCACCAAGAGCCACTTCCCTAGCGTGGTGACCAGATGCTGGTAGTGTCATACCACTAGATGCCCATGGAACTAATAGGCTGGCTCGTGATGAGACCCCCTATCCCTCAACTAGCTCTTGTTTTATTATTTTATGGGTCCCTCAGTTTCTTGCTGAGAATATTTTTATTGATTTCTCGGGAATCCCTGGGCAAAGCATCTCGAGGTTTTATTTTTAGGCTTTTATCTCTCGTCAGTTGTTTTTACCCTCTAGGCCCTTTAGCCAATTCTTCCCACAAGGTAAGGTACAACCCCTAAATAATTGGCCAAACCTATGCCCATACAGTGTAAAGGGACGAATGATCGGGAAAAGAGATGGAAAGTGGTATGTATGACGGGAACGGACAATGGATTTTTAGAAATCCCCCCAGTGACAACTCAAAACCTATGGACACAAACTTGCTAGGGCATTCTGTCATTCCCTCGAGACATGGTCAAGTGGACAAGTATAAGATCCAAGCACCCGATAGAAACAAAAGGAATCAAATGCACATATTCAAAGGTTTTGAGGATCAAAGTGACACATACCATGATACCTGGACTCATTACCTCATGGAGCAAGAACCATCTATGATACATGACCAAGACAAAGGTGATGGATGTTGTTGTTGTTATTGACAAAGTGGAAGCGCTGAAAGGGAGAAAATATGGGCCCTCCAGGGCCACGCTCAAGTCGATCCGGCTCTCGGTACTCCATGCCTAGGACCTGTGGGACTTGAGACATAATCTCCTAGTTATCCCTAAAAGTGGGGGATAACATCTTGCTCCAACTCGGGGACATGTGTTCACCGTAGAGCGCATGAGAAACTCAACATCTCTGGCATAACCTGTAACCTTCTTGATTTCAATAGAAATCATCAGTAATCATTTGGGGTGGTGATATCACCCCGATTCATATATATATAAGACTGAAATAAAGCAATCATATGTACAAGTGTGAAAGCAAACTACTCTAGTATGCAATGCAATGGTTTATACAATGAATGCAAAATGCCTACGTACTTACCTGTAGGTTGGATGCTAGGTTTAGTTAAACGACCAATGAAACCAATCTAGCAGTGCCCCACCATACCTGCCTTTTTGCTTCATCATAAACCAAAACAGTGATAAGTTAAGCACAAAAATAACATGGGTCAAAAAGTGTATCATATCATTGGAAACCATAAAGTCTAACTCATGACGATGGGTAGGAGGGATAAAATCATGCCAAGTCAATCTTTGAGGAAAGTGCTCAATCCACTTCAGAAAGGGATCATGAAAAGTCAAAGGTTTAGAAAACTGACTCAAAAGGTCTGCAAGTTGGCTACCTAGGACATTCTGAAAAGCCAAAGCCCCGAGAGGGATCGACAAGGATCTAATAGAAGACTGACAAACTTTCAAGGGAAAGTCGAAAAACTGAGATAATAGACTCAAACTTGTAGTATTCAACCAACCCTTGGACTCTAGGGTTTTCCCTAGAGAAAACTCAAAACAAGGAACAAATCTCCCAACTACACCTCTGGAGACATAGCAAAGTAAAGTAATCGGAGGTGGTTGGGGAAAGTTGTCACAAGGATCCTTCTTTAAGAAAATAAGGTCCTTAATCCTATCAAGACCTGAGCATGGAAAGAATCTAAGTGCTCAGAGGAGTACTCATCAAAACCCTCAAGGGAAGACTGAAAATCATCAGGAAAACAAGGTACTAGGTCATCCTTGGGTGTTTGAAAAGTATGGGTAAAAATCTCATCTCTTTTTTTCCACTGGTCAAGAGTAACCTACTGTGATAATTGTAAAGGAAACATTTGGAAATGAATCTCAATTTCATAGATGGGATCCAAATCATAACCAACTACATCCCACCTACGTCTCCCAACATGTATGAACTCATCAATGTTATCAACCATGTCACTATCTATATAATAACATGCAGGATTTGAAGCATTCAAGGACTCATTTATCTCCTCCTTATTTCCCCCATCATAAAACATAGCATCATCAAAATCTTAGGGAGGAGGGAAACTTACTGTTTATTCTTGCACAGGAGCTTTGAGGACTTGAGTGTCTTCAACATGCGTTATTGTTTCATCCTCATGAACTTCCCCTTTGTCTTCAATTGTACAACAAGGAATATCCACTTCGTTCAAGCCTTTCATTTCTCCTTCATCTTCTAAATCATGGAGCAAGGTGTCATTGAAATCCTGAAAAGGAAAGAAACTAACCTCATCGTCCTTTTGTTGTGCAGGGAGGAAAGGTTTGTGGATGGATTTGTCAGAGGGAGGAGCACATGTTGATACTTCATCATTTTGCTTAGGTTACAGCTCCTCAACCATGTCTTCATTCTGTTGGTTAAAAACTTGTTCCCTTCTTTCTTGTGAATCAACAGTAAAGGTTTCAAGGGAAACTAGTTTTTTCAAACTGAGAGTGTCCGAGGTATGGTCATTGATTTTGGTCCATAGAGAGGAAATGTGTTTTCCTTTGGACAAGGAGAGATCTACCTCGATTCACATGGCCATGTTGTGAGCTTCTACGAGTGTTTTTGGACCCTTTTTATTTAGGAGGAAGCTCAAATGCCCTAGAAGTGCATTGGTATATAGATACACGAGGTAGGGACAACGAATTTTAGGAATATGGTATAGCAACATCTGAAACCTAACCCCGAAAGCTTTGACAGTCTCATCCTCAATTTGTCTTATGTATTCGAGTCCTTTAAGTAATAATTGGATATCTTCCAATTTCATGCCCCAGCTCATGAGAAAGGTTTCTTCTAATTGGTTCATAGATGTGATGCTAGCGGCTGGAAGATTATCATACCATCTTCTAGCATTTCCATGTAGAGTGGCAGAGAAGAGTTTCATTACCAAGTCTTCAGCATCATCATTGACAGGGTGGAGCTGAAAGAAAGCCCAAAAATTACTCATGTGATAGTCGGGTCTTTCTCCATCAGTGCCAGTGAATCTAGGACGCCATTTTTCATACTTCGGGGGCATTTGTTTAGGGTATCCATGGATTCTACTCATGTCTAAAGGCTTGTAGTTTCCCGGATCCCATTGTGAATTCATAGTTGGCTTCGTCATCAATGGAGTCGCCAGATAGTTTTCTTGAAACTATCAAAAGATAAGGGAAAACACCCTAGGTGGAGTCGCCAAGTAAGATTGTAAGATAAATACTCTAGAGGCAAGGCTTACCGAAAAGTGTCATCTTGAGGAGAATTGACTCAGTGTTCCCCGACAACGATGCCAAAATGTTAGCGCACAGTTTGTAGTTAGGATAAAAGACGGCCAAAAGGAGGTCAAACTGGTGTAGCTGAACTGATCCCACCATTGTCACCTCAATGGGAAGGTTCTTTTTGTTTAGGGAGGTAAGGCCCAGGGGAGATGTCCTCGGTGACCTGGGGTTTTGAGAAGGCAAAAAAGGTTTAGAAAGGCTAAGTGACAATATTCCCCCTCACAAGTCACCACCTGATCAGAAAGTTCGGCTTAATAGCCAATAAAGATAAAAGATAATTGGAAGTAGTAACCAAGAAGTGTACTTGCCTGAGACAAAGCAACAAAGAAACTGTATATGTGCAAGCTTGCTTGTTGGTTAGTACTTCATATAATAAAAGAATTTTCCATTAATAAGCAATTGAGCAATAATATTGACGAAGTAAATCAACGTTTGTATAATAGCAATGCTTACAATATCACTTCTCAATAAATGCTAAAGAAACTTTGGCATTCAATGTAACAATATCAACACTTTATAAACAATGCCTTAACCAATCATTCAATTGCTTTAGAAGTAAGACGAAAGCTACACATAGGTGTTTATAGCATGAGATGGTGATGACAACAATAGGGTTAGTAGGATTAGTCTAGGCTACGGTTAGTAAGAGTTAGAATTTGTTCAAAGTTTAGAAGTTTGTTTGTGATCAAGTTACTCAATACAAGAGGTCCTAGACCAGTGCACTACTAGGGCTAATGGATTCAAAGGAAGGTTGCAAAGGTTGAAGGACTAAATGATAATGAAAAAGACTAAAGACAAGAGGGTTGGATGTTGAGGTGTTGCTATAGCAAGGCCTCAACAATGAAACCCTAGGGGAGAGAGGCTCACTAAAGTGTAGAAACCCTAGGCCTTAGTGCTTTCTCCTCCTTATTTAGCTTGTTGGAAAGACAAAGATGGGTAGCTCGAGCAAGTGTTCATAGGGATAAAGACAAGAGAGTTAGAAGGTGAAGTGTTGTTAGAGCAAGGCTTCATCAAACAAACCCTAGGGGAAAACGGCTCATCAAGTTGTAGAAACCCTAGGCCTTGATGCGTCTTCCTCCATCTTAGCTCAATAACAAGGAAAAAATGGCTAGCTAGGAGAGTAGGGATAGAGTGTTTCTATGGCAAGGCTCTATCCTACTTTAGCAAATCAAAATAGATCTTAACTTGGTAGGCACATGAGACAAGGACATTAACTAGTGCTTGTCACCTAGGGTTTGAGTCAACAAATTATAATAACAAATGCAAGTAAACAAAACTATAACCATTCAATTAAGAAGTGTTGCAGAAATTCACTTACATAAACCATGCATTCAAGAAGCAAAACCCTAGTTGTAAACCTTCCACCAAGAAGAAATGCCAAAATAGTCCAAAATGTCTTCCGTCAACAAGTGTGCCTCAGAATTTTAGCCAAAACCCTAAGATAGGGCGCAAATTTCAGACCTCACTAATGAGTGAGTGAAAGATCATGAAAAAATAAGAGTAAAAACCTTCAATTTATACAATAGCAATGACCTTAATTACTTTTTAGGTCATCAAAAGGCCGACAAGGCCAAAATACACAATAATATTGTTTTACATTAAATTGTCATAAATTAAAACCCTAATCAATCAAAAACAAGATGTCATACCCCTTCTGGGGTGACGTTATCCCTTTATAGGGAAATTCCAGCCTCCTGGAGAAAAACGTTAGCCCTCCTTGGGCTTCTCCAACCTGCCACATGTGCCAAACTACCTTGTCTATCTACCAAAACGTCCATGAAGCTGGATGACGTCATGAAACTCCTAGGTGACACCCTGGGCCTTCCAAGGCCAACGTTCCAATGAAGAGGGCACAACCCCCATAGGTACAGGTCTGCTCAGCTACCTCTCGTGGATCCTTCTGCTCTTCCCTAGTGCAAATGCTCTGCCCTGTCTCTGCCCCCTGCTGGCGTCTCAAAATCCATCTGGTGGGCTTTTAGCCCCATGGAGGTTCGATCTAATCATCTCTGCATGTGTACCTGTCCAATGTGGTACCTATATGTTGGCATGATCCTGCACATCAACAAATACGCCCTCCATGGGCTCATAAGTCACAGGGATCATAGAAATGTCAATCACATATAATCATCAATATTATTAAACATGTGCATAAAACCCCCTTTACCCCAGTCAGGTGCTCAAAGACATTATACAAATCTGCAATGCAAGTTTGGAGGAAGTGACAGGGTGTCCTATTGGGCTAGTGTCCATTGGAAAAGGGATGTTTCTAGAAGAGATAAAATCCAATTCATGTGAGTGGGTGAGGTGGATGGGGATGCCTGGGCAAAGGGTGCAGTGATAGTTGGGATGGATTACCGATGGGTGCCTCTGTAGAGGGTGAGCTGCACCTGTCATCGATGCAAATGTTTCCAAGCCTATTCATGCCTTTTATCTTTATTCTTTTTCTTTCAAGAAGCTAGTCAGGGGACACTACCCTGGCTTGGTGACCAGTGGTGGCAATGTTAGCCACAATAATTTCACGGAAATGGGAAGGCTAGCTCGTGATGAGACCCCCTTTCTCTTGGCTATGCCACCAAGAGCCACTACCCTGGAGTGGTGACCAGATGATGGTAGTGTCATATCGCTAGATGCCCATGGACCTAATAGGTTGGCTCGTGATGAGACCCCCTATCCTCTAACCAGGTCTTGTCTTATTGTTTTTTTTATCTTTTATTGCTTTTTCTTTCAAGAAGCTAGTCAGGAGACACTGCCCTGGCTTGGTGATCAATGGTGGCAATGTTAGCCATAAGCATTTCACGGAAATGAGAAGGTTGGCTCGTGATGAGACCCCCTTTCTCTTGGCTATGCCACCAAGAGACACTACTCTGGCGTGGTGACCAGATGTTGGTAGTGCCATACTGCTAGATGCCCATGGACCTAATAGGTTGGCTCGTGATGAGACCCCCTATCCCTCAAATAGGTCTTGTTTTATTATTTTACGGTTCCCTCTGTTTCTTGTTGAGAATATTTTTATTTCTTTCTCGGGGATCCGTGAGAGAAGCATCTCGAGGTTTTATTTTTAGGCTTTTATCTCTTGTCATCTGCTTTTACCCTCTAGTCCCTTTAGCGAATTATTCCCACAAGGTAAGGTACAACCCCTAAATAATTGGCCAAACCTATGCCCAGACCAGTTTAAAGGGACATATGAGCGAGAAAAGATTTGTAAAGTGGTAAGTATGATGGGAACAGACAATGGATTTTCAGAAATCCCCCAGTGGCAACTCAAAACCTATGGACACAAGCTTGCTAGGGCATCCTTTCATTCTCCCCAGACATGGTCAAGTGGGCAAGTATAAGATCCAAACACCCATTAGAAACAAAAGAAATCAAATGCACATATTCAAAGGTTTTGAGGATCAGAGGTACACATACCATGATACCTAGACTCATTACCTCATGGAGAAAGATCCATCTCTGATACAGGACCAAGCCAAAGGTGATGGATGTTGTTGTTGCTGCTGAAAAAGTGGAAGCGCTGAAAGGGAGAAAATATGGGCCCTCCAGGGCAACGCTCAAGTCGATCTAGCTCTCCGTACTCCGTGTCTAGGACCTGTGGGCCTCGAGACATAATCTCCTAGTTATCCCTAAAAGTGGGGGATAACATGTCCCACTTATCCCTTGGCGCAGACCCCCCCTGCCTCAGCAGGTTCTGCACGACCTGTCGGTCTAAGGATCATTCTTTAATGCCTTCTAGCCGGATCGACTTTTTTGATTCCCTACTAGAACCTCAATATTCAATCCACAGTTCCTTTATCTCTCCCCACAGCCTCTGTATACGACCGCCTCTCTTTTCTCGAAATGGAATTTTGGGTTTCGGGACTTCCTGAGTCCTGATGTCGAGAACCTCTGCTTTCTCGATCCCCCGATCCCCGAAATGCCGAAATAGCACTCAATGGCGATTATCCCCCTGGGACATATCTTTGGTCCATGTGACCACTCTTCATATGACCACAGTCTTCTTCGGAACTTTCGACTTCGTGAGCCCCGACTCTTAGTCTTCGGGATTCCCGAAATGCCGAATCTCGGTACTCCGAAATGCTGATCCCCGACTTTCTCCTCCAAGGATTACTTTTCCCTGGCTCTTCGCGTTTCGCGAATTCAGGACCTCCGATGCCAAGTATCCCACTTTCTGGCTATAGGATCCCCGAAATGTCGATTTTTGAAATCCCGATACCCGGTATGACCGCAGCGTCACTCTCCTTTATGTCATATTTCGCAACTTCGGGGTTTTCATTCCCAAAGGCCTGGATTCCTTGTCCTCGGGACTTCCAAAATCCCGATCTCTGGTATGCCGAAACGTGTGACCAGAGCTTCACTCCAATAACACATCTCTTTTGGGACTTCGGGGTTTCCAACGCTGAAATGCCCAGTTTCTTGTCCTCGAGATGGCCGAAAAGCCGAATCCCAAAATGCCGAAATGTCCCGGCGCTAATCCTCCTATGCTTTCGGGAATTCGCGTTTTGAAACTTCGCGAATCTCGTTGCAACAATTCCTCGCTGTCCCCTCATACTCCCGATAGCTGAAATACCGAAGTATCGAAATCCCGAACCCTCCGGTTCTCCTCCTTTGAACAAGATCAATGGCTCGAAGCCTCCCTTGATCCAACGACTCGGATTCTTTCGGGGCTTTATGGTCAAGAGTTTCAAACTCTTACCTCTCGCATTCCCGGTAGCCAAAATGTCGAAATGCTTCTTTCAGGAATTTTCCCGATGCCTTGATCGCTCGCCACGTGTCCTCCTACAAATAGACGGTCATGATCCTTTTAGGATTTCGTGACTCTGCGATCCTGTGATGAAAGGTTACTCGATCCTTACTCCTTGGACTTCCCAATATCCGAAATACTGAAGTACCAAATCAAAGGGAGATCAACGGCTGTGATCCTCCCACATCCAACGACTCACGTCCTTTCGGGGATTTTCCTGAAACCTCAAATGTGTGCTCCTTTTTGGGACTTCAGGGTTCACGATTTCGTGAATCCTTTGCAACAAATGTTGTTCCTTCCACCTTCTAGTAGCCGAATTCCCGATATGCTGAAATCTCTGAAATGCAACGTCGTAGTTTTCCACCCTAAGTGTCCCGATCTCTTGTCATCAATATTTTCGGAGTCCTGAATCCTGAATCTCCAAAATCCCGATGTGTTCGTTGTTTCGGGACTTCGATGAGCCTCTGCTCAGCTCATATGCAAGCTTAACTCATATGCACCTTCTCCTAGATCCAATGATTGTCGACAATCTATGTGGGATCTGACGGTAGCTGTGCTCCCCCCTTGTGCGCTCTTCTTCCTGCCTTAGGAGATTTTCAATGTCTCAAAGGCCTCGCCTTTGTCTTGGTTTTGCGAACCCTGCAACCTTGGCTCCTGCTTGCATTCTAAGGACACTGTCCCTCTTGAGATTTTGGGATTATAAACTCTCCAAAGAGTTCCTTGACCTTTGCGACTTCTGCATCTATGGCTCTGTGCATGAAAGCACTGCTCCTTCTGAGCTTCTCTCTTTAAATACTCAAAGGATCCTTCGAATTCTGTGCCCCTTACAGAGTCTTTGCACGCACAAAGGTGCTATCTCTTTTGAGCTTTTTCTGTAGCTTCGACCTCTAAGGAATTAATATTTTTTCCTTCTCCCCCAGATGGAGAATCTGATACCCTCCTGGCACTCCTTTGCTCAAGCAACTTCTTGCTGAGTCTGCAGGGTGTTCAACAACCCTGTGAAGATCCTCCCTTGGACTCTTCTCTGTCTCTGAACTCAAAGAGTTCTCTCTGTGCACTCTGGCACCAACTCAATGCCCTCCTGGCAGAGTGTCCAGAATCCTCAGTGATTCTGTTTCTCTATGAACTCACAACAGAGTTCCTCCTCAACACTCTATGCCTGTTCTCAATGCCCTCCTGGCCGAGCTCTATAGAACCCTCAGTAGTTCTATCTTCCTCCTGAACTCAAATGAGTTCCTCTATGCACTTTATGCACCTACTCAATGCCCTCTTGGCAGAGCTCTATAAAACTCCTCAGAGATTTCGTCTTCTACTGTGTCCTCCTCTGCACAGTCTCACCTCCAAGGTATTCAACAACCTTGATATCTTCCTCTGAGTCAATGATTTCAGTTGGTGTGCCCTCCTAGCATGTCTTTGTCCAAATTCTGTAGAATTGGAAGTTCTCTCTAAGCACTGACTATCAGAACCCACAGTGTTCTGTCACGCCCTCTTGGCATGAAGCTTCAAAGAACCCCAAACCTGAAATCAAAGAACCCACATATAGAAGAACCTATCTGTCCCTGCAAATGCATACCTAATCATACATCTACAACATATAAATAACACACAAAGACATTCATCATAAACACATAAACACATAGAATCTCAATGCAGGAAATCTGCCATGTATTAATATAAAAATGCATGTACAAAGGTGTTCTTGAGCTTAGACTTTCACGGAGTCTCGACACTTTCTCTCGTCTCCTCTCTATTCTCTTGCTAGCTCTACTCTCCTTTCAAAATAAGATCAAAAGATCTTTTACATGAGGGGGCTCTTCGAGCTCTTCCCTCCAAGCTACCTACTCTATTCAATTACATTGAATTTACAATTAATGGTTGTCTAGTCCAGATCGGAGCTAGATTCAGCCTTACAACCATTAAAGGCTATCTACATCTAAAGCCTGCATATAGGCACGACCTTTTGGCTCTAACAACCTTACAATATTGAATGCCTTCACATTCAAATTCAGAAACGTGAAAGGGCTGCGCCTTTCCTCATTGAATGCATGCGCTGAGTTGGTTGGCTGGCTGGCACATGGCTGGCTTGGGAGCGATGTTCCTGCATCATACTCCTCTGCCGCAAAATTCATGAGCTCCTACTCATGAGTTCTCCATCCTGGCTGTTGAAATCCTCCTGGATCCCAAACAATTCTTTGGAGTTGTTCATCTGCACCATTTCTCTGTTGTTGTTGCTTCAGTTGCTCTGCTGCTGCTACTGCTGCTTTTCTGCCTAGTCTTTCCTTGCTGGCAGTCTCTTTTGATATCAACATTAGCCTTCTGATGTCTTCGACCACTTTTTCCAGCTGTTGCAATGGCTAGCTCTGTCCATGCAGTCTCCTCAACTGCATTTTCTTTCTGCAAATGGGCATATCATCATGATCTCCCATGTCATCTTCTCCATCTCTTGTGGCCTCAACTTGCCACCCTACTACAGATTCAAGTTTTGTAGTCTCCTTACTGAGACGCTTCTTAGCTTCTTCTTCTGACAACTCAACTTCTGCCAAATTCCCTGCTGGTTGAATTTTAGCCTGGAATTTCCCTTCATCACCTGCTGCATGCCTCGACACGACAGTGTTCATTAGCTGTTCAGCTCCCTGGCTGAAAATTCTGAGCGATTCCTCAGAATGCTCATCTTCTGCATTCTGCATGACTGTCTACTCTTGGCAGTCATCTTCTGGCTCTAGATTGTTCAGCCAATCCTCCAGTATCTCCAACTCCATCTCCCATGGAGTGATCAATCTATCTGCTTGCTCTTTTTCCGCTGTCAGCTTCAGTGCTACAGTCTTCTCAACTCCTTGGCTGAAATTTTAGAGCAATTCTTCCGAATGCTCCTTTTCCTCTGCTTGGGCAGTCATCAGTGGCTACTCCATTTCTTCTTCCATGACAGTCTTTGTTGGTTGTCGGTCTTCTGTTGCTTCTTCTATAACACACGCTCTTGCCTCAACTAGGCTCAATGGCAGGAATATTTCAATTCCTCCAATGATCAGAATGCTCTTCTGATCTTCTTCTGTCAGCTCCTCTCGCTGGTCCAAACTCACCTTTGAGTTCCTGAGACTTTCAGATAGTCTCACTTCTGTTCCCCCACCAACCTGGCAATCTGGAAACTTTTTTCTGCCCTCTTGGCAATCTACGAGATCCTCGGATCCCATCTCATTGCCTTCCTGGCAACATGAACTTTCCCTACTGTCCTCCTGACAGTCTATGAGATCTCGCAACGATCTCATCTCATTTCCCACCTAGCAATTGGAAATTTCTTCACTGCCTTCCTGCCAGTCTCTGAGATCTTCCAGTGATCTCTTCTCCTCATCATCACTGAGATTTCTCCCAGCTTCTAGCTCACATACCTAAACCATCTCATCTTCTGGTCCGTTGAGGTTTTCAGCATGCCTCAACCATCCTCTTATCAGCCTCTACTGTCTTTTGGCCACCAATTCCTAAATTGGCCACTTTACCTTCGTCCTCATGGGCCACTCATGTACCCATCTCGACTTTGTATCCTGTTGCACCCGTAGTGCAAGTTCATCCATCCTCTCCCTGATCTCGGCAATTTCTTTATCCCTTGCAGCGTTCTCCTGTTGGTGGTGGTTCTTCTTCCCACCGTGTACATGACCTTCAATAGTCATTCTTCCCACTGTCTATTTGTCCTCCTGACAGATTTGCTGCTGTCACTCCACAAACTTGAGTGTGTCCATCATCCCCTACAGTCGACCAGACTGTCTTCTTGACTGTTGTGTACCTGCAAACAATCACCACAGAGTTCCAGTACTCTGCCTTCCTCTGCTTGTCTCTGCAAGCTGCCTCTGATACCAGACTGATGTGTACCAGACTTTTTTTTTCCTGCTCTCTCTGCCTGAAATATACAAACAGAGTCAATCTCTGATACCACTTCTGGCGCAGACCCCCCTGCCTCAGCAAGTTCTACGCGACCTCCCAGTCTAAGGATCGTTCTTTAATGCCTTCGAGCTGGATCGACTCCTTTGATTCCCTACTGGAACCTCAATATTCGATCCATAGGTCCTTTATCTCTCCCCACGACCTCTGTATATGACTGCCTCTCTTTTCTCGAAATGGAATTTCGGGTTTCGAGACTTCATGAGTCTTGATGTCGAGAACCTTTTCCTTCTCGATCCCCCGATCCCCGAAATGCCGAAATGTCGAAATATCACTCAATGAAGATTAGTCCCTTGGGGCATATCTTTGGTCCATGTGACCACTCTTCATATGACTGTAGTCTTCTTCGGAACTTTTGACTCCATGATCCTCGACTCTTAGTCTTCGGGATTCCCGAAATGTCGAATCTCAGTACTCCGAAATGCTGATCCCCGGCTTTCTCCTCCAAGGATTACTTTTCCCCGGCTCTTTGCGTTTCGCGAATTCGGGACCTTTGATGTCAAGCATCCCACTTCTTGGCTATAGGATCCCCGAAATGTCGATTTCCGAAATCCCGATACCTGGTGCGACCGCAACCTCACTTTCCTTTATGTCATATTTCGCAACTTTAGGGTTTTCGTTCCTGAAGGCCCGGATTCCTTGTCCTCGGGACTTCCGAAATCTCGATCTCCTATATGCTGAAATGTGTGACCGCAACCTCACTCCAACAACACATTTCTTTTGGAACTTCGGGGTTTCCAACGTCAAAACGCCCGATTTCTTGTCCTCGAGATGGCCGAAAAGCCGAATCCCAAAATGTCGAAATGCCCTGGCGCTAATCCTCCTATGCTTTCGGGAATTCGCATTTCATAACTTCATGAATCTCGACGCAACAATTCCTCGCTGTCCCCTCGTACTCCCGGTAGCCGAAATACCGAAGTACCGAAATCCCGAACCCTCCGGTTCTCCTCCTCTGAACAAGATCAACAACTCGAAGCCTCCTTTGATCCAATGGCTCAAATTCTTTCGGGGATTTATGGGTCAAGAGTTTCGAACTCTTACCTCTCGCATTCTCGGTAGCTGAAATGCTTCTTTCGGGAATTTTCCCGGTGCCTTGTTCGCTCACCACGTGTCCTCCTACAAATGGACGGTCACGATCCTTTCGGGATTTCATGACTCTGCGATTCCACGATGCAAGGTTACCCGGTCCTTGCTCCTTGTACTTCCCGATACCTGAAATACCAAATCAAAGGGAGATCAACGACTGTGATCCTCCCGCATCCAACGACTCACATCCTTTCGAGGATTTTCTCGAAACCTCAAATGTGTGCTCCTTTTCGTAACTTCGGGGTTCATGATTTCGTGAATCCTCCACAACAAATGTTGTTACTTCCACCTTCCGGTAGCCGAATTCCCGATATGCTGAAATCTTCGAAATGCAACGTCGGAGTTTTCCACCCTAAGTGTCCCGATCTCTTGTCATCAAGATTTTCAAAGTCTCGAATCTCGAATCTCCGAAATCCCGATGTGTTCATTGTTTCGGGACTTCAATGAGCCTCTGCTCAGCTCATATGTGAGCTTAACTCGTACACACCTTCTTCCAGATCCAACGACTATCAGTGATTTGTGTGGGATCTGACGGTAGTTGTTCTCCCCCCTTGTGCGCTCTTCTTCTTGCCTTAGGATATTTTCAATGTCTCAAAGGCCTCGCCTTTGTCTCGGCTCTGCGAAGCCTCCAACCTTGGCTCCTGCTTGCGTTCTAAGGATGCTGTCCCTCTTGAGCTTTTGGGATTCTAAACTCTCCAAAGAGTTCCTTGGCCTCTGCGACTTCTGCGACTATGGCTCTGTGCATGAAAGCACTAGTCTTCCTGAGCTTCTCTCTTTAAATCCTCAAAGGATTCTTCGACTTCTGTGCCCCTTACAGAGTCTTTTCATGCACGAAGGTGCTATATCTTCTGATATTTTCCTGTAGCTTCGAACTCTAAGGAATTAATCTTTTTTCCTTTTCCCCCAGATGGAGAATCTGATGCCCTCCTGGCACTCCTTTGCTCAAGCAACTTCTTGCTGAGTCTGCAGGGTGTTCAACAACCCTGTGAAGATCCTCCCTTGGACTCTTCTCTATCTCTGAACTCAAAGAGTTCTCTCTTTGCACTCTGGCACCAACTCAATGCCCTCCTGGTAGAGTGTCCAGAATCCTCAGTGATTTTTTTTCTCTATGAACTCACAGCAGAGTTCCTCCTCAGCACTCTATGCCTGTGCTCAATGCCCTTCTGGCAGAGCTCTACAGAATTCCTCAGAGATTCTGTCTTCTACTATGTCCTCCTCTACATAGTCTCACCTCCAAGGTATTCAACAACCTTGAGATCTTCCTCTGAGTCAATGATTTTAGTTGGTGTGCCCTCCTAGCACGTCTTTGTCCAAATTCTGTAGAATTGGAAGTGCTCTCTAATCACTAACTATCAGAACCCGCAGTGTTCTGTCATGCCCTCTTGGCATGAAGCCTAAAAGAACCCCAAACCTGAAATAAAAGAACCCACAGATAACAAAACCTATCTGTCCCTGCAAATGCATACCTAATCATACATCTACAACATATAAAGAACACACAAAGACATTCATCATAAAAACATAAATATACAGAATCTCAATGCAGGAAATCTGCCATGTATTAATATGAAAATGCCTTACAAAGGTGTTCTTGAGCTCAGACTTTCACGGAGTCTCAGCTCTTTCTCTCCTCTCCTCTCTATTCTGTTGCTACCTCTACTCTCCTTTCAAAATAAGATCAAAAGATCTTTTACATGAGGGGGCTCTTCGAGCTCTTCCCTCCAAGCTACCTACTCTATTCAATTACATTGAATTTACAATTAATGGTTGTCTAGTCCAGATCGGAGCTAGATTCAACCTTACAACCATTAAAGGCTATCTACATCTAAAGCTTGCGTATAGGCACGGCCTTTTAGCTCTAACATCCTTACAATATTGAATGCCTTCACATTCAAATTCAGAAACGTGAAAGGGCTGCGCCTTTCCTCATTGAATGTGTGCACTAAGTTGGCTGGCTGGCTAGCACATGGCTGGCTTGGGAGTGATGCTCCTGCATCATCCCTTCTCGGATAAGTGTCATCATAGAGAAAATCAACTTAGTCACAGAGGAGTACGATCTGGAGAGTGTTTCAGGAAGCTGCAAACATCAACACTCCCTCTCAGCGAGGGAGGCATTCTCTGCCACACCAAGTCTGTCACAGAAGTACTTGAACTTTGTCCTTGTTTGGCAAGAACATCAACAACCTGCTCATCTGTAGGAAGGTCCAGCACTAGTACTTCCTTCCTTTGCACCATGTCTTGGATGAAATGGTACTTGATCTCAATGTGGTTCGATTTGTCATGAAACACTGGATTATTTGAGATCTTCACACAACTTTGGTTACCATAATGACTAATGGTGGAATCCAGCACATGTTCGGCTAAATCTGTAAGGAGATTTTGAAGCCACACTGCTTCATGGAATGACATACTTAATGCAATGTACTCTGCTTCTTCTGTGCTCAAATCCACATAAGTCTGTTTCCTGCTACACTAGGAAACCATGGAAGATCCCAAAGTGAAGCAACACCCGAAGGTGCTCTTTCTGTCCACTGTGCAGCCTGCCCAATCAGAGTTAATATATTCCTACCATATCATATCAATACTGGAAGTATATCTCACACCATGTCCAACTGTGCCTCGCAGGGATCTCAACACATGCTTTGCAATAATCCAGTGTGTCTCTCTCGACTGACTCATAAAATGGCTAAGTGCACTCACTGTATAGAAAATATTTGGTCTGGTGTTAATTAGATACATCAATGATCTAATCAATTGTTTGTATAGGGTCAGATCAATTTTGTCGGAATCAGAAGAAGACACACTTAGTTTCTTCGGATTCATCACCATTGGTGTAGCCATGGGCTTCAAGTTCAACATCCCAAACTTATTCAATATCTTAACTGTGTACTTCCCCTGACTCGGGAAGATCTCATTAATTTTCTACCACACCTCTAGTCCCAAGAAGTAGTGCATCATACAAAGGTCCTTCATCTCAAACTTAGAGGCCAACACATACTTGCTTTCAACAATAAGTCTCTCTGTATTGGTAAGGAATAAATCATCAACGTAGAGGACCAAAATCAGGGACTCACCATTAACATTATTTCTAGTATAGACTGGGATTGATAACACTTTTGTTGAAGCCCAAAAATCATTAGGTGTCCATCAATCCTCGCATACCAAGATCAAGGTGGTTTCTTGAGTCCATACAAGGCCTTCTTCAACCTGCACATATGAGACTCTATTTCATGTATCATGAAACCATATGGATGCTCGATGTATACTTCTTCCTCAATATCTCCATTGAGAAAGGTTGTCTTTACATCCATCTGATGTACTCTCCAACCCATAGATGTTGCAGGGGAAATAATCATTCAGATAGAAGTGTATAGAGCAACAGGAGAAAAATGTCTCCTCATAATCTATTCCCTCCAGCCGAGAGAATCCTCTAGCAACAAATCTCATTTTTTGCCTCTCGATGCTCCTGTCAACTATGTTCTTGATCTTGTAGCTCCATTTGGAAGTCACTGCAAACTTCCCCTCAGGTCTCAGAACAATATCCCACACATAATTCTTTATGATGGATTGATACTCCTCCATCATGGCATCTCTCCATATTGGCTGACTAGATGCCTCCTCATAACAAGAAGGCTCAAAATCAATTATGTGGCTCATAGTTGCAGCATAGCACATATATCTCTGAGGTCTCTTTCTCTTTCAGAAGGTACCATGAGGAGTTGCATGTTCTTTTGCCTCCTACAGAGTCTGACAAGCCCATATAAGTATATTCCGACTTACTGCAATATATCTTGAAACATTAACTGGAGCTACAGAATCAATAGGATCAATTGGCTCTATTGTCTCCCTATGAAAGGGAATGTCATCTTGGACCTTATTTGACATATCAAGGTTTCCTCATGAAACCAATGTCTAATACATATCAAGGTTCCCTCATTGACTCAATGTATCACAAGACATATCGAGGTTTCCTTGTGAAACCAATGTCTTGATTCATTCATCTAACCATTTGAGGCACGTCAGGATGAAGTATACACCATCTTGCTCGTGTGTGTGTTGAAGCCTGGATGCTTCATATGCACCATGTCTTAGATGAAATCCCGCGAGAAGCCTATGAAGCCTCACTGCTTCGATGACTTGCATAATTGGCTAGGATATATTATACCTCTGCAGTATTGAGTGTTATAGAAGTATGCTTCCACGAATCCTGACTAATCTCAAGCTAAGGAAACACCCTTTGGTGCGCTTTCTATCAATTGCACTCTCTACCTATTCAGAACTATATATCTCTTCAGTGTTTCTTCATCTCCTGAGACATATACAATTGTACCACACTGATGCACTTGCTCTACTACAACTTAGTCTTCTCAAATCATAAGTGTTAGTGTCGTTCCAATGGAATTGGAATTCTCCAATTTCTGAATTATTGACTCCCACAGAGTACTTTTAGATGCTATAAGCTCTGCATTGCCAAAGATGTAAATCCCAGTCTTGGTTCTTGACAGTGCCACATAGACCCTGTTCACTATCTTGAGAAACCCAATATTTCATCTCGACCCTCCAATTCCCAGCATTTTATTTCACCTCACCAGAGATAATATGACAATACTGGATTCTTCTCCTTGATAATTTTCCACAGAACAAACTCGAGGAGTAGGTGAAGCGACATCATCTATCTTCTCATTTTGGCTATTCCTGGGACAAAGGCGGTCACTCAGGTGTGTTTGAATTTCAGTCATCTGGACTTTATACATTGTCAGAACTGTAATGTTGTTGTTCTTATACCCTTATCTCAGAATATAAACACAAAGTTCCACGAAAAGCCGCGCTTCACTTATGTTAATCTTGTTGGTGGTATCCACGATCTCAGATTCCATGGCTTGATGATCTAAGAAAAACACATCATGTTTAATTCCTTTGATTTTTTCATACTTGGCCACGCTACAGTAGTCCTATAATGAAGGATAGATATCATATATTAATCTTGAAATTGTGGGTCTCATTCTTCTTTGGCATCTTAGGGTTACGTGCTCGATCCCTCTGCTTATCAATCTCTCAAAGAGGGAAACATCCAATTTGTATTTGGTTCCTAATTCATATTCTGCAACAGAAGGACACAACTGCAAGTGATCGCCAAGGAGAATGAGATGTTGGGTGAAGGAGCTAATGCACGACAGAACATGAGCCTCCAAAACCTCGTCAACCTCTCCTATCACCACTATTTATGCTCACAATTCCTGGAGAAGTTCATAATGTTTAGCAGCCTCAATGGTTGTCATTTCGACATCTTTTGCTTCTTTTAAAATTTTGAGGTTGGTCTTATGATCATGTTGAAGTAGCCCATCACATGTTTCTTTGTATCTCTTAGATAAATGATGTAGTTCCTCCTCATCCTTTTCTTTGGATTTCTGCAAACAATGATTATGAAGCTTGATCCTTGAATTTTTGGGTAACAACCATAAATTTTGGGAACCAAGTATCTCATCCAGAGATATATCTTATGAAGAAGACTCATTCAACACTTTCATCTTCCCTTTACATTTCCCACCATTTTTATTAGCCACTGGTTCATCTTGTTGGTTTTTCTTCATATTTACCTGGGCCCTTCCGTGAGGGAGTTAGCCCATGTTGTTTTTCTAAATAAAAGATATGATCGATATATTATTACAAAGATGAGTGTTCCATATATAGGGAACATATGGTGACCATCCATAAAAGGATGCGTCCCTTGAATAATCAATAACTATTTATTATTATCATTTACTTATTATATATGATATTTAATAATCAATAATTATATTATTAATTATTATTATAAGAGAACGTCTTCCCGATGTTGTCCAAACATCAACATTTACACCTAGACGTTAGCCTTTGGAGGCTTGGATGTCACCCTACTAGCCCATGACGTCACTTAGGGCTTGATGGTTTGATCGAGGAGGGTTTGACATGGTTGTTGGCATGTGTTTCATGATGGATGGCCTTTGGAGGCCTAGTGTTTCACTTCTCCACCTTAACGTTCCATTTTGGGAGCCAATCTCACCCTAAAAGGGGATGGCATCGCCCTTTAGGGTTTTATTTTGTGCAAATAAATTAAATTTTGTAAAATTAGAGGATGATTGCTTAGAGATCGGCCCTCTTGTGACTTTGTGTTGACAAATTAGGTCAAGAGGCTCCATATAAATAATCCTCTTGACATTTTATTTTATCATAACTCTTACTCACACAAGAGGATTGGATCTAAAATTTTTTCCCTAGTGGAGACATTCACTGATTTTACTAGTGCGTAATCTCTTGGAGGACTTGCTTGGGATGTCCCTTGGCTTATTTTGGTGGAAAATTTCTGCAACTATGGTTTTATGCTTGATTATTCTCGGTGAAGTAAGTAAAATATGCAATTTCATTTCATGCATTGAATGGTTATGGTAAATTTTACTTGTTCATATTGAATATTGTGATATTGCTTGTCTAAAACCCTAGGAGAGGAGCATAAGGTGCTTCCTCCTCTCTCTATATCTTTCCACCCTTTAAATTTTCAAGAAAATCTTGTCTATAGTAAACTCCTAAAGCCCTAAGATGATAGCACTTTGGGAGTGTGGTTCTAGAGGCTTGTTGCAATATATACATTTCAATAATTTGAGGAGAGAAGAATTCGCTAGATTGCAAAGGTGCTTGTTCTCTAGAAAATTCATTTATTGAGGCTTGAAGTTTGAGGCCCTAAGGTGCTAGCTCCTCAAATTCATCTCATTGTCCTTATATAATATTATCATCATTTCTCCAATTGTTTATAGTGTTGTTGTAAAAGACTCCATAGTCCAAAAGGCACTAGCCTCATTACTCTTGTGAAGGAATTTGATAAAAAAAACTCTCAAATTTTACTTTCTAAGGATTTTGTTAACCTTTTATAACCCTATCTTAGCTTAATTTACTAATTATCTTGTTGTTGTTGCAAATATTTTCTACAACCATCCTAACTCGCTCTAATTACTAGCTAACATACTCAGAAATTTCTTGGCATAAGTGCTAAATGTGTTGATGTTTCTGGTCGCTGCGAGAGGTATTAACCTCTGAGATAACCTTCGTTATAGAAGAAGATGCCAAGATGTCAAAGGAAAACCATTGAAAGAATTAAAGAAGCCCCAGAAGATATATATTGCTCCAGAAGTCAAGTCGACCTGCCAGAAAAAGATAAAATAATTATATTTTCCAGAAAGGACAAGTCGACCCCACTGGAAAAGTTCATTGGCCAGATTAGTATAAATAAGGGTGGCACCATTCTCATTTGACACACTCTCTCACATATCATAGCGCAATTTTGGAAGAGATTTGCAACTAAAGCTGCAGCTGCAACTACTGAAGGAAGGAAGACGCAAGTCTTATATCTCTTAGTCTTGGTGGTGCACTAGAGGTGGGCTAGTGCTCTAGCACTCTGGCTAGAGTTTACATTGCTGAGTTCTCTCCATGTTGAGATAAGTATTGTTTGATTCTTTCTTATTGGTTTGCTCTAGTGAATAGAGCTTGTTCTTGGTTATTTTGTCTTTGGCATGGATCTTCTCTATAAGAAAAGGTGTTGGGTTTTCTTCCCTTGTGTAGAAGGGTTTCCCAAGATAACTACTATGCTCTGCTCAGGGGTGGCACTTGAGGATGCCAATGGTCGGGTGGAAATGAAAGAGCATTGCCTATGGAGAAAGAAGCAGACCCATTTTTGTTATTTGTGCTTGGTTAAATCTTCTTGAGATCATGGTTATTTACTGCAGTTGTGAACTAGTCTAGTATTAAAAAATTCAACAAAATGATCTACTTGATAAATGCTAAGTTTTCACTATATTCTCTTGTAATTTTGGGTTGAATTTCTTATGGTTGTTACAAAATACTATTGGTTGTTTTGAACCATCATCATGCTGCAATTTTACTTCATCCATCATATATCTATGTTGTTTATTGTCTATTGAGGTATTTTATCATATTGGTACTTGGAAATTGTATATGCATATGCTAAATTGTTCTTGTTATAGGAAGGTACACAAAACTCTTCTTTTGACTCAATTTCATAGACGTGACCCTTTAACTTAGGAAATCAGTGAGAGGGTGCTCTAAGTGTTATAGCAAGATTTGTCTCACCTTATGCAATCTTGCACATTAGGCCTTTTTCCATTTCCCTATGCAGACTTATCATCCCTGTTTGTAAATCCCAGAGATAAAAATACATATTTTTCCACATGTACGCATCTTGCCTACTATACAACATGATATACACAGGTTGCACCACTACAACTTGCGTACATCGGGATTTGTGAAAAAAATTGAAAATTAATGTCAGGTTTCCATGTCACGATAGGAGATCTATGATCCTTGGCCTTCCATATACTGGAAACGTTCCGACTCGGCCCTTTAGTTCCAATTGAAGGCTATAAATGGGCCAATTCCGAGCTATGGAAAAGAAGAGAAAGAATTCAACTTTGAGAGCAAAGTTACTCTGGAGAAAATATTTACTTCATATTGAGTCTACATCCCTTTGTCCTTTAAGTTTGAACACAATGTTCAACCCCTAAGCGCTTCCCTTATTGATTGAGAACCTCATTGTTTCTCTTTTATGAGCTTGCCTTTCGTGGAGGATTGAAGTGGTGGAGGCCCAGCTGGAAGGAACTTAGTTTCTTAGTTCCGAACTATGCCGACACGAAAGTCTGTAACATTTTCACTTCTGTTGATCATATATTAATAGAAATACTATTTTCCCGTCCAATTGATATCTTGCAAATATTTGAATTATTATTCCATGGGCGTATTTGTCATGTTTATTAATGTATTATGCTATTGAATTTGCTAACATCATTTAATATCACCATATGCGTGCTTTGCTTGGTTGTTGAGGACTAGTTATAGGTATATTGCTTTGGGTCAAGTGTTGAACGATGGACTTCATCGAACGTCTAGACGAGGTAGGCATTTTATCTTGTCTTGCTAGCATATTTGTTTACATAGCATACTTGAGAAGAGAGTTGATTTTTGTAGTCATTTTCGTCTATTGTCGTTTACCCTAGCCATAGAGAGATTTTCCTCATAACACTAAGCTAGATCATATCCTTGTTATCTGATCCCTTGAGATTACTAGGGACACATCCCTTGAGATGGACCCCATCCATCCCTAAAACATGGGGATTTCCTACTAAGGTGAAAATGGTGGGTTATCCTGTAGTTACGCCGATTTGACTTACTTGTCTTGGGCTTGGACAGGTACAAATTGTGCGATAATAGTTAATACAATGAGAAAGAAGTGAAACTCTATTTTTTGGTTTTCTTAGTTTAGGTTTTCCAAGGTCATCTCTTCTGTATTATGCATGTACTATCATTATTTCTATCATTCTTGAGAATCTATTAGCATTACTTCTCTTGCATAATTTTATCAATGACTATTTTTCTATAATCATTCTAGAAATTATCCATTGAGATGTTCTCAATAAACAAAAGTAGAGAAATCGTTTCTACGTATCTTCCCTATTGAAGGTGATAACCCTTGAGGTTGGTTTATATCAATACTTATTGCAAATAATTTCTCATTCTCATTATCATGTCCATCAACACTACCCAATACCTATTATACCTCCTCCATTATCTATTGTAGGTCCTCATCCAACATTGAGTCAATTTTTTCTCAAAATTCCTTAATGATATTTGTATTCTCTTTAATTGTGTTTGTAATAATATAATTCATTGTCCAATGGGTATCAATAGTGGCTTTGAAAACCAAACAATGACCACAAACATTTATGGGATCAGGGGCAAAGAAAGCTTACTAGTCTTTAGCTTCAAGATTCCCTACCTCATTTCTTCCTCCTCTCTCTTCCTATAGAGTGATCCAAGTGGCCATATGAGACATTGATATGGGAATTTGGGATTACCACCATATCAAAACTATCCTAAACCTTATCATATTTATAGTAGTTTTGTAGGTATGAAAATGCAGTGGAAGTTTATAAATAGTCAATATTTTCCCCTAACTCCTATTGTAGCAAGGGTAGGAAATCTAAACTGATCTAATTGGCCATTGAATACTCCGAAAAGGTCATTCAATACTTCCACATGGCCATTTGGGAGTGCGACCATCTAAAAAATGGCCTCGAACCTTTTCATATTGGTAATAATTTTATAAGGTCAAAATTTCTGACACATTTTTCGAGCCCTTCCTTTATATTTTTGTTGATTTTGACAACCTAGCAATATTTGAACACATAGATCTTGGAATAATATTTGTAGTGTTCCAAAGAACACTCAAAACATAGTTCCTATAATTTTTTTATGTCTCATGGGAGTAGATGTACAAACTAGGCTCCCCAAGGCTCGTGTTCCTTTCATCACCTTAGTGCTTAGGGTTAAGGATTTTTCCTCCTAAGGATTTTCTGGTAGTGTGTTAAAAGAATGGTTTCTTCCTCTTATCATGGGAATTTTGAGAAAGATCATAACTATCACATCTCTTCTTAGAGATAAGATACCACGGTCCTACCCAATTTGTATTGATATGTATATTGCAATTATTTTCACCATCTTATTCAATAATAGAATTTGGTTTTCAAGGTAATGCTTTACCTTCGAAATTTTATCTTGTATTATCTCTGCAATATTTTGTTATTTCATGTCATTCTCGGTTAAATCCAAATCAGTGATGTCAAACCAATCTACTCTTTGTTGGTTTTCCATGCAAGTCCCCAGTAAGGCTAAGGTATAAGGAATTGGGCCTCAAACTAACTGATCCTAGTGAAGACTTCCCTCACTGACCCAAGTTGCCCTGCATGGAAGATGAAGTAAAGAAAGATAACAAAGCATGAGATATAATCAATCTGTTTCTATAAGAATCCTTTAAGCGATGAAGAAATGAGATGATGGACCATTTTCCCCAAATCCTTACACAAATCCTAACATCGGTAGATGCACCTACGATAAGAAGTGGTTTCAAAGGAATGGCACCCTAAAATACAACTTGATTTTGATATCCCTCTTTTTGAAGGAAAGATGGATGCAAAAGCTTTGGAGAAATGGTTAAATTTTCTAAAGGGTCATTTCTTTTTTCACAACTTATAGTGATAAGATTACTTTTGCACACCTAAAGGACTTACCCCATGTCAAAGATGGGTGTGATACATCTTGTGTACATGTCAAATATTATTGTAAGATGTATCCAACAAAACCCGCTTGGGGGGATTTCAATCATGCCCTAAAGGAAGATTATTTACCTATTGGAAACTATTAAGACCAATATAAGAGGTGGACAATATTATGCCAAGGTAAAAATGAGTATGTCTTAGAGTATACTCTAGCACACTTTCATACCTTGTGTATAACACTAGGCATTAGGGAATCTAAACAACACTTGGTAATAAAATACCACAATGACCTACATAGATACATCCAAACATACATGGACTTTTTGGATATCTATTCACTATGAGTCGCTTGTCATTATGTCATCAAGATTGAACAAAAATTTTGGTAGAAGAGCAATAAATAGATTAAAAGTTAGAAATCAACCACGACACAAGAAGGGTAAAGGTGGCCCTTATTCTTAGAACAAAGGATGAAGTAAATTTAACCAACCTCACGAAAACTGGTAAAATCCACGAGAAAAGAAGAAGAACGAGAAGTCTAAGAATGATATAGGGAATTGATGTCACCACCACAAAAGCCCTTGGCACAATGATGATGAAGGTCGCACTAGATAATCAATATTGGCTAATCTGAAAGCCTTAGAATCTTATTCAACCCTGACTCTATAAGAATGAACAAATAGGGAAAATTGTATCATTGGCATGGAATCTAACATTTTTTCTATTACTAACTAAAAGATCAAACTAGAGGAATTGGAAGAGTTCAAGTACCTCTTCCACTCATAGATGGGGGTGAAGGGGACATCACTATGTTTCATTGTTAATAGGGGAAGCTAGAGGAACTTAATATGAGTAGATGTCATTAAGAAGATGAAGTTGTGAATAATGCATGCCCCCCACCCATACACCATTCATTGGTTGAGCCAAGGACAAGGCATTTGATGTATCATTTGGTAATCCCACATGTAATATGGAATCAAGCCCTTAAATGATCAGGTTCTATGTTGCATTTCCTTGAATTTTTTTTATGTTATTTTAGGATAACCATACACAGGGAAGTGTCATGTTGTTTACCGGTCTAGTCCCTGTAGTGTCATTATCACCTTGGGAGATCATCTCTACAATATATCAGAGGTAGGTACGACTACCACAATCTCTATGATTACTACTAAGAAGTGCAAGAATATAATCTCTCATATTGAGAGATTTGTAGGTCCTTGTTAAAATTGCATTGATAAACACTCTCAAGCATAATCGTCATTAATTGATGAATGGTGATATCAACTTAAATGGATGTGATTTCCTTGTGCAACTATCAACACCATCTAGTAATCCTCTAGGTTAATACAAGTAATCTCATTTTCCCATGTTAACAGAGTTGTAGGAAAATTTTGTTCACCACAGGGATATGTGAGTTATATATATATATATATATATAACTCATATATATGTGAGTTATATATATGAGTCTCATATATATATATATATATGAGTTATATATATATATAACTCATATATATAACTCACATATATATATATATATATATATATATATATATATATAAACTTTGTTTCTGAAAAAACATGCATTAAAAATCCATGTTTGCTTGTGAAATCAAACACTCACAATTAAATACATCCATAATTGAACAAAAAATTACACAAAATAGCTTCATCCTATACTTATGTATTGTTTGATATAGCTGCAATAGATAGCATAGGTGCACACCCACTCCAAATTCCATTAGTATTTCTCATGCGACTAGATGGCGGGGTCCATATAAAAGTAAAAAAATATCAATGACACAATTACAAAATTATCAATACTACATAGATACATCACATGTAGAAATTTATTTATAAGATCATATTCATGTATAATTGTGAATACAAACAAAATTATTACACATACTAATCCTCTCATGGCTTGAAGATGCAACCAAAAGATGTTGAGGATCATAATCTCAAGGCTATATAGAATTTTGGGTGGCATGTCGAGACCTCCTCGACTCCAGAGTATATCTACAAGAATTTGCATAAAAAATATCGATGAATTCAATTGATGCCTTATACTCTATTGTTTAATGAATTTAAATTAAAAGAAGGAAAACAAATAATTGGTGATGTTTATGCTATTAGTTTTATTTTCAACTATATATTGACAAGTAAAAATGTTGTTGGATCATTTTCAAAACTCTATGTGTTATTGGAGGACTGAAAAAAAAATATGGCAACATATATGTTTTGCTAGTATATAGTCGAAAATAAAACCAACAACATAAACATTTTCAATTGATTACTCTACAATAGAAAAGAAAAAAAATATGGCAATGGTTATGCTATAGGTTTTGTTTTCAACTATACACTAAAAAATATCATTTTAAATCCATACATTAATAAATGACTAAAAAAGTTAACGTCATTTATGCTTGTCATTATATAGTTGAAAATAAAGCCGACGATATGTTGTTCGTTGATTACTTTAAACTAAAAAAATGAAAAAAAAAATGTTTACACTACCAGTTTTATTTTCGACTATGTACTGAGAACACAAAATGTTTTTAGATCATTTTCAATCTTTTGTGTGTTATGAGAGGATTGAACAAAATTTGACAAGTGTTATTATTGCTAGTAAATAGTTCAAAATAAAAATGGTAGTGTAAATGGTATTGGTTGATAACACATACAAAACAAAAAAGAAATAAATGAAACTGCATTTTAAACATTATTGGAAAAAAAAATCCCACCTCTCTCCATAGGCATGAGGTGACGACATGGAGACTTGTTAACAAATTGGCAGGTGATCATTTGTCCAAGTGCCACTTGCAGTTCGAGTACAAATGTTGGATCAACGGTTTTGCTAGATCGATGGTTTCACTCGGTTAAGGGTTTCTTTAGGTCAAGGGTAGAGATGACCCTCAATATCAAATATAAATTCAAACCCTTAATTGAGGCATTTTCTTAAAAGCCTCGAGGAATGAATAATTTAATGCTTGATCAAGGGTCGATTTCATCTAGCACAAATTCTTCTTGATCAAAGCTCTAACTAATCCTAGATCAATATTTTTAAGATTTCAATAGTCGATTGCATCTAGTACAAATTCTTGATCAAAGTTCTAACTAATCCTAGATCAATATTTTTAAGATTTCAATAGTCGATTGCATCTAGCAAAAATTCTTGATCAAAGTTCTAATTAATCCTAAATCAATATTTTTAAGATCTCAATTGAAGGCTAGAAAATACTTTGATTCTCTTATAACCATTTTTGCCAACAAAAAAATCAACACATCTTTATAATTTCACCTAATATACTTTGATAAAAGGTGTCTAATCTTTATAATTTCACCTAGAATATACTTTGATAAAATGTGTCTAATCAACATTTTTTCCAAAAACAAATGCAACACATATTTATAATTTCACCTAATAGTAAAGTCAAACAAAGTTAAAATTAATCATCTTGAGAGCCATGCTTGGATCTACAAACATGCCCAAAAACTGCATGTACATCCTGTTATCCCCGATTTCTAGGGATAACTAGGAGATCATGTCTCGAGGCCCACAGGTCCTAGACATGGAGTACTGAGAGTAGGATTGACCTGAGCATGGCTCTGGAGGGCCCATATTTCTTCTCTTTCATCAGACTTGTCCTGTCAGCAGCAACAACATCCATCACCTTCGGCTTGGACTTCTATTGGAGAAGACTCTTTCTCCATGAGGTAATTGGTCCAGGTATCATGGTATGTGTCATATTTGATCATTATAACCTTTAGATATATGCATCAAATTCCTTTTATTTCTGACAACTGCTTGGATCTTACATTAACCCACTTGACCAGGGTTGGGGGGATTGACAGGGTACCCTAGCAAGCTTGTACCCATAATTTTTGGTTTGCCACCGGGGGGAATTTTGAAGGGCCATCGTCCGCTCCCATCATATCATCACTCTTACATATTATCTCCCGCTCATCTACCCCATTCCCTTAGTTTGGACATTAGGATGATCTGTTTGCAGGGTTACACCTTATCTCGTGGGAAGAAGGGGCTAAAGGCCCAGAAGGTAAAAGCAGTTGGTAAAAGATAAAAGCCATAAAAAATGAAACCTAGAGATGCTTCACCCAGGGATCCCCGAGAAGGCAATAAAAAGACTCTCAGCAAGAAACAAGAGGGACCTGAAGAAAAATGACAAAACAAGACCTAGCTAAGAGGATGGGGGGTCTCATCACGAGCCAACCCATTATGTTCATGGGTACCTAGCAGTATGACATTGCCATTATCTGGTTACCATGCTATGGTAGTGACCTTTGGTTGCATGGCCAAGGGAAAGGGGGTCTCATCACGAGCTAGCCTTATCATTTCTGTGAAAGTGCTTGTGGGTAACACCGTCAGCTCTGGTCACCATGCCAAGGCAGTGTCCTCTAGTTAGTCCTTGAAATAAATAAGAAAAAGCAATAAAGAAAAGAAAGAATAAAGGCAACAAAGGGCTTGGAAAGAATTGCATCCATGACAGGTACAACTCACCTTCTACAAAGGCACCCACATGTAATGTCACCCCTGTCTTTCACTCTACCCATATGTCTAGACATCCCTTGACCACATCACCTCATGTTACATGGATTGGATGATATCTTCTGGAAAATTTCCTTCTCTTATGGATGCTGGCCCAATAGGGCATTTTGTCTTTTTCTTCGGCTTTGTATAGTAGGTCATTGTAATGTCTTTGAGCTATTGGATGATATATCAGGGGTTTTATGCATGCATTTGATAAAATTAATGATGAAATGTGATTGACATTGCTATGATCCCTGTGACTAATGATCCCATCAAGGGTGAAGGTTTTGATGTGCAGGACCATACCCGATGGACAGGTACTAGTTGGACCGGTACACATGGGGAGATGATTAGTTCGGACCTCCATGGGGCTGAAGAGCCCATCATATGGTTGCTGGGACCCCATCAGGGGCAGAGACAAGACAATGATTGGATTAGCCTTTGCACATGAGAAGAAGAAGGACGTTCCACCCAGGAAACTTTGGCTGAGCCCAGCCCAGGGGGGTTGACCCACTTCAAATGGAACGTTTTCCTTTTGATGGCCAGGCTGTCACCTGGGAGGCTTGGACATCATCTTGAGCATGTGGCAGTCTGATAGGATGGCTGGCATGTGTGGCAGCTTGGAGGAGCCCTAAAAGGGCTAACGTCTGACTTTTGGATGTTGGATTAGCCCCAAAAGGGCCTAACGTCTCCCTCAGAGGGGCTTGACGTCTCACTTTTTGATCATTTATGTCATTTACTTAACAGTTAATGTAAAAATAGTATGATTTTGGTTATTATCCTTGTCGGCTATTTTTAATGACCTAATTTTAAATTAAAGGTCATGAGATGCTATATATTGAGGATGTTTTTCCCTCATTTGATAGAACACAAAAACTCACACTTGTGAGGTTTGATTTTTGTGCCCTAGTTTGGGTATTTGATCTTTTAAAGGAGGCGCACTTGTTGATGGAAGGCTTTTCTTGGCATATTTTGGCATTTCTCTTGAGGAAGGTTTACAACTAGGGTTTGCACATGCTTTTCTTCATGATATGTAAGTGTTTTTCCTGTAAAACTTCTTGATTGAAAGGTTGTAGGTTAGTATTCTTGCATTTACTTATAAATTTGTTGATTTTAAAACCCTAGGTGACAAGCACACAAGTAGGTCCTTGTCATATGTCCCCTTAGAGAGAAATTTTCAGCCATTGAGGAAGGAAGAAAGATCCTAGCCTTTGCTACACTCTTCTTACCTCTTCCCTTAAGCTAGCTTTGATTTTAAAGGTTAAAAGGAGGGTGACGTCCTAGGCCTAGGTTATCTACACCTAGGGTCGTCCATCTTTTAGGGTTTTAGTGATAGATCCTTGCCATTGTAACACTCTCCCTCATTAAATCCTCTTGTTTTCAATCTTTTCCTTTGCTATCCGTTTTGCCAAGTTTGACCTAAAGAAGGAGGAAAGAGCACGAGGCCTTTCTTAAGCAACACTGGAGTGAGCCTCTTTCCCCTAGGGTTTTGATTCTAGGGCCCTGCCATTGCAACACTATAGAACCCTTCCCTCTTGTCTTTAGCCTATTGTTCCTTCAACTTTGCATTCTCTCCTTGAATGATTCCATATACCCTTAGGCACTGATCTTAGACACACAATGTTGAAGTACTAGTGTCCAAAACAACTCTCAAAACTTTGAATTTTGAAACCCTAACTAACCAAACTAACCTTAACTAGGCTGACGTCATAGTTGGTTATCTCATCTTGACGTAGAAAACATTGATAATAAGCAATTAGATGATGGTTAAAGGCATTTATTGAGTAAATGATTGATTGGATACACTGTTTGCTGCATCATCTCAATAGTTATTGGTGAATTGATATTTCTACATTGCTATATTGACAGAACGTTGATCTCATTAATATCTGTTGTTTCATTGCTTATATATAATTGTCAGATAGTCATATGAAGTACTAACCCATTGAGTTATAGCCTGCATATATATCGTATTGCTGTTGTCTTGTTCCGGGTAGGTGTTTTCATTTGGGCATACACTTTATTTATTGGCTGATTAACCAGACTCTCTGACCTTCGTGGTAACCTGTGAGGAGGAACTTTTCCCTTGACTTTCATACCTTAAACTCTTCAAAACCCCAGCTTACCGGGGACGTCTCCCCTGGGTTAACCTCCCTAAATAGAAAGAACCTCCCCATTGAAGTGACATTGGGTGGGGAAGGTTCCTATTTCGCTAGTTTGACCTTTATCCTTTAGCCTTTTTGACCTAGCTACAAACTGTGCGTTAACACATCCCATTCGAATTGAAGAGGTTGGTGTGCATATATGCTCTTGATAAACTTCATGGATTAGATTTAATTATTTTGGAACTCTGTAAGTTAGTTAATCCTCGCATCTTACACACTTAAAATGACCACACTAAGTATATTCGCAGGTTTTCAAAAAGTTACCCTTTTGATCATAAAGAAAAGACGTAGTCTAAATGCACTCAAAAAAGTGATTTAAACAATTTAAAATTGTGATTTCACCATTAATTGATTTTTCGGATTCTAGTGATAGTGACATGCAAAAGTCAAAAACGTAGAAAGTTTAGACTATGTCTAAAGAAAAGTGTAGGTGACTATAATTATAAATGATTCTTCCTCCATTTCATCATCCTCTTCCCATTGGACCGTGGCTTTGAGGTCTGGAAAGTGAGGCACTCCTGGGTTGGAATTCTCTAAAGTTATGTCCCCTATTGAATTGTCTTGTTTCTCCTGGAATGTTGGTTGGAGACAGATTTATTCAAGCTAGCTTCACAAGGTGTCTACCTCGTCACTCATAGTATGGATCGATTTCCTTTGGTTCACACCAAGTTCCAAGAATGAGAGGACTTGAGAGGCGAGGGTATTCATTCTTCTCTCCAACGTGAGAACCAAAGTGCGAATATCATCTAACTCTTATTGTAACTGAAGAACTCAGGAATTGATTCCTTAGAGACGGTTTGCCATGATGAAATATTCACTACTATGTATTTTCCACCTATCTTGACAGTGAAAAATCTAATGTTGAATGGGGAGGGATTGATTGAATTTGTAGGGGGGGACTTCCATAAGTAATGGATGATTCATACCACCTTGGTTGATACGATCGCACTCCCAATATCTTGTTGGACAATCCAGATCGTGGGAATGACCAAGGCATGAGGATTTCGCAAGTGAGATAGCAGTAAAAAATGGATAACATTACAAAAGATGTGACATGGGAATAGGAATTGACGTAAGTGATCTAGGAGGATCTAGAACACTCAAAATTTGATCTTCTCAAATGATAATGAAACTAACTCCATTGCATAGAGCTTGGAAATAGATTTCTAATGGCGTGTGAATTGACTCAAGTAGACATTATATGAGAAAGTTATGGTTGTTTGAAGTTTTCAAGAAAATAGAAAAATAAGGTTTCCATGTGGTAGGCCCACGGGCTGCCACATGGCCATACATACAACTGACAGGGTGGCGTCATGATGATGCCAACATGCCGACATGACAACATGAGAGGCTGCCACATCTCACTCAGATTTGGCATTTTTGGCACCTAGTTGGACCAATAAAAATTGACACGTGTCATTTATGTGATGACATGGCAGGTACAGACATGTGGCAACATAGTTAGAAGACACATCAACATCCATACACACAGTTGGAAGTGATGTGGAAATACCAATAAGCGCCACGTAGCATGACCATATAGTACAATTGGTAGGTTGTAGAACCAGTTGGCAGGTGACATGACATACTCTATGGCTTGGTGTGACATGGACCAATCACGGGATGCCACATGGCAGGACCAGATTGGCCAATAATGGTTCAAGGCTTGAAATTCGATGGTGGTCAATTATTACATG